>JAJJMB010008958.1:2162071-2304933 GCA_023531105.1 Papaver atlanticum | reverse complement strand
ATTCTATTACAATTTTAAAACCCTTATCATCTAAAACACCACAAGAAACAAGATTTTTGAAGATGTCTGGAACATGAAGAACTTCATTCAATGTGAGAGTCTTGCCAGAAGTGAGCTTGAGCCCAACTTTGCCTTTTCCTACAACCGCAACTGCAGATGAGTTACCCATATAAAGTTTCTCACCTTCCCCTACTTTATTATAGGAGGTGAACATATCTCTGCTTCCACAGACATGTTTGGTAGCCCCAGAGTCTACCCACCAGTCTCTCACATTGGTTACCAAATTTACTTCAGACACCGTACCATAAAACTCATCCTTGTTGTTTTCAACCAAATTAACATTATTTTTCTTTTTAAGGTCCTTACGGTTTCTATAGTGAACCGCCATATGTCCAGTAATTCCACAAGCATAACAAGCACCCTTAATTTTATTAATGCTAGATTTAGGTTTCTGAAACATACCTTTCTTGCCAGGAGGTTTCTTGGAGTTGTTTCGGTTCTTATCACCTTTTTCAGCATTGGAAACTTTATGTTCAATCACATGAGCTTTGTTAGACATGTCCCTTGCAGAACACACATTTTTTTCCTTGGAGCACAACAATTCTTATATTTGAATCTTCTTACCCAAATCAACCATAGTGACTTCACCAGTTTCATGTTTCAGTTTCTTCTTGTACTCAGACCAGTAAGAAGGCAATTTCTCAATGACAGCAGACACTTGAAAAGTTTCATCAATCACCATACCTTCCGCAAGAATTTCATTGATAATTTGCTGGAGTTCAAGGAATTGATCAACCACAGATTTGTCATTCGACATTTTATATTCCAAGAACCTAGCTACCAAGAAACTCTTACTTCCAGCGGTTTCAGCTTGGTATTTTGCCTCTAAAGCAGTCCATAAATTAAATGCATAAAAGTTCTTCTTAGCATTGTAAAAATTATACAAAGCATCCTCTAAACAATTCAGAATATGATTTTTAGCCATGTAGTTTTCCCTCTTCCATTCTTCTAGAACAGACTCATGACCATCATCATTCAAAGATTCATCAAAAGTTTTCAGAACATAAGAATCCAGCACATGATAACTCAGAAAAAATAACATTTTTGACTGCCACCTCTTAAAGTCTTTCCCATAAAATTTTGCAGGCCTTTCAACATCGTTCTTACCCATTGTTACGGACAGAAATGAAATATTGTGTTAAGATTGTTGCAACTGTAACAATAAAATACTGAAAGAAGATGTTAAAAATAAATTTCTGAAAAGCAATAAACACTCAAACAACAAATAGAGGACAGAGTCACTTGATCATCAAGCTGTCCTTAACACGATAGTTCACCGGTACGCCTCAAGAATGAGTGATGCCTATACCCTGTGGTGAAGTCGTATCCAGGATAAAACTTCCCGTTGCAAATATTGTTAGCACTACAGTACTTTCCCACTCTTACGAACTAAACAGCAATGGTACAGGAAAAAGAAAAACCACACAGATGGAGATAGACGAATTGAAGAAGTATAGTAGCTTCTTCTGGACACATTTTGGAATGAAGAATTCGAGTTCTTTTTATAGATAAAATGAGAGCGTGAAATCAATGCACAATTAATGTGCAAAATTATGTTGAAAAATGTCGACATAAAACAGTAAGAAAACGGTAGGAAATAATGTCGTCATTTATGCACATAAGAAAGTTTTAAAATATTTTGGTAAGAAAATGAAATCACCCGGGTCATATGCCCCCCACATTTAAGACAAAATTTAATTTGATTTTCAAAATTTTCAAAATAATTTTGTCCAAAAAGATAAGTCTTGGTTGACCTATGTCCACGGCGCAAGCACGAGCTTGATCCCTAAGCCCAAGCCTTAGCGAAAACAAATATATTTTTCCCCACCCGTTCCCCCAACATTGTTTGTCTAACTATCCATAATGGAATAGTTAAATAGTGGAGCTCCTCTTTAGTTATACCCTATGTGGGACTAAAGATCATATTTCGTTCACTCTTTAGAAAATGAGCAAGTGCCCTTAGAGACTTAAAGGTCCTAAGTTCCATTCCCACCAAGACTATAAAACCAACAAATTAAACTCATTTTGTCCAACATTGGTTACTGTAGTATCTGCAACAGCAAGATTGTCAACAATATCACGAGCACGATCTATGTAATCTCTCATAGAGAGAGATCCTTTCTTCAAAGAACGAAGTTCACATTGTAGATGATGAATATGAGCATCAGATTTGGAAGAAAACAATGATTCAAGAGAGGACCAAACTGCATGTGAAGTGGTGAGACGATGAAATTTATGTAGAACAGTAGGAGTTAGAGAAGAAAAAATCAAGCCGAGAAGGATTCTATCTTATTTTACCCAAGGAGCATATGCAGGATTCGGAGTTGAAGTGTTTTCAAGAGTAGCAGAAGGACAAGGATTTTCACCATTAACAAAGCCATCAAGATCATAACCTTGAAGATATGGTAAGAACTGAGCACGCCATAGAGAGTAATTAGTTTCATCAAGTTTGACAGTTATAATATGATGAGGTTGAGAAAATACAGAGGAAGCCATCATAGATTGAGAAGAATTGAGAATAGTAGAGACTGTAGAATCAGTAGAAGATGCGGAAGACATAGAGAATCGACAAGGATGATACCAAGACAAGTTTAGGTATAGGTATAGAGAAAGAAGGGTTTAGGAGAACAAAATTCTATTAACTTTCTTGTATGTTTGTTTGTACAATAAGAACGCCTATTTATACAGATTATAACCTAGAATTCTAGAACAATAAAAGACTTGAAACACAAGTATTTCATAACTGAAGACTTCCTAGAATACAAAGACTTTTTACGTATAATACATTCTAGAATATTCTCAGAAGAGTAACTTGAATATCACGTCACAGATGTTGTCCTAACAAGGATCCACGAATCAAGAATTGATACTCAATACAATACTCAAGAAGTATAGTTCATTTGTGAAACAACCATTTTAGGGGAATCAACTACCCTGTTGGTGGTGTATTTTGTAGTTTTGTTACACATCCATTTTTATAAGTTAGGGTTAAAATACTTTGATCACCTAAAAAACCGCTAGCTAGGATACATGTATTTTCTTGTGATACGAAGAGCCACATACTTCAAAGTTCTCACCAGAATTATTCATTTATGTTACCGAATTCAAATTCTTTAATTTCCAAAAGATTTACTTTTTTATCTCTTTTTCTTTTAATTTCTTAACTCTATATTTAATTTTAACCAAATAACTATAAGTTAATCTCATTAATATATTCTAAAAGTTAGCTTAATTAATAAAAATGATTAACACATGAAAAGGTAAGAGTAATTTAGTCATCATAGAAAATATATGGATAAAGGATTTTTGAATTTACTTTGAAATAACTATATTTCGTATTATCTTGCACTAGAAACTACCTTCTAAATTCGTACATGATTTACAAGCCAACTTAAATTTGTTAACCATTTTACCTGCTTTTTGACCTCCTCTTTTGCATACATGTAAGGTAAGAATCCCCACAACACTGCTTCACCATAATGCTTTTCTTATAACAACTGCTTTGATTGCGGTTACAAATATTCGACATATATATTTCTAATTTTGCAAAAGTATGTTGCTTCGCATGGGCGTTTCATAATGCACCAACTTAATTAGGAGGGAATAGGTTTTGGAGACAGATGGTTACTTTTTTCGTCACCAACTTGATTGTGAGGGACATGTTTTAAACAATGGCTCTTCCAATAATTGGAACGAGCATAAGCGTACCATATCCAATGACCCGTAGTTCTACATGAGAAATTGTAGGTACCATGTGTAGTGACTGGCATGGGTTAGGAGAGAGAGAGGACATATTTCCATCACAATTTTGAATGAATACAAATTCTTTTGTACTTCTTCTTTTTTCATATCAAACAACATGTTCATTCATATCAAAATATTAATTACATGGTGTCTTTCAAGAGTAAGTACATCAAATAACAAGAAACTCAAAATATCAATCACAAAGAAGATATAATAAGCAAGTATATCGAGAAGAGAGGATTGAGATACCACAAAAATGGTACCAAATTCTTCTTTGGAAGGTAAAGAGGAGGAATTGAATTAGGATTTAAATCCAACCATCCTGGATGTTGTTCTTCTTGAATAAGAGATGCTCTTGTGAAATCCAAGTAATTTTCCCAAGAGATAACAACCCAGTGAGAATCAATAAAAACCCTTGTGAACCTCTATAGCACTTGAACCCAAATTAGTGAACCACGAATAAAACTTTAATGATAGCAAATAAGCGAAGGCTAAATCCCGCAAAAAGGAAGGAGAGAATCGCTTAAAGCGAAAATAATAATTAAGAACACACAATGAAATCAAAAAATAACTTAGATCTGAGAAAACAACTACAATCACCAAACCTAACAAGAAACGAAAGAAACTAGAAATCCTTGCTCAGATCTAGTTTCGGGACTAGATCTGAGTAATTGGTTGAAGGAGACTAAGGGTTTTTTTTTTTAAAGTTTTTTTTTCTCTCTGGAAAAGAGGGGAGGGTGGAAAAAATATCTCGGCTAATAACTAACTGTGGAGATGTATGACACTTTGATAAAACGCGTTTGGCGGGATAATTTCGAGCGAGCCTTAAAAAAAACCTTATTTAATTAGGGATTGTGTGTTTTAAAGGTCCCTTTTAATTAGGGTTAATCTTACTTGATTACAGTTAAACAAATTTTGTTAATTTTTTTTTTTTTTTTGAATCCTTTTTTTATCCAGATTTGCATGAAAAATCGTCAGGGCACTGAATTACGACTATATCGACTTTTTATTAAGTCAACAATATAGAATACTTTCATGAAAAGTCGTCACGATCTATAAATTGTACCATGACGATTTAGAAGAAACGTCATGGTTTCTAAATTAAAACCGTGACAACCTTTTATGGCCAATTTTTATTTAAAATTTCAAAGAGCCGTCATGGTTAAAATTTAGAAAAATGACGACCGTAATGGAAAATCATGTCCATTGTTGTTTCAAAATTGAAAAGAACCGTCGTGGTTGAAACTAAAGACCATAATAACACAAAATAGCCTCCCGAGTATTGATTTAGAGTTGTCATGGTTGATTAATTTATATCATGACGACTTAAAACAATCGATACGGCCTACAATTTTATTTTCAAATTTGAAAAAAGATTGTATGGTTAAAATTTAGAACGGTGATGACTTTAATGGATGTTTTACAAGCCAATTTTGTTTCAAAGTCGACAAAAGTCATGATGATTGAAATTTAAGATCATATTGACACTATTTTTTCAATCATTTTTAACTTTAATTTGTGAAAATAATTTCAATAGAAAAACTGAAAATGACTTTTTTAAAAAATATTAAAAGTAAATAAAAGAACAATTGAGAAATTAAATCATTGTTATAAAAAGGTATGAGGTTTGTCTCCATGATGACAAAAGCTATCAGATGAACATCTTTCAAAGGGGACCCGATCCGGCGGTCTAAATGCTACGGATGGAGTTGTCATTGGACGGCTAGGAAACACACGATTTTTACCCTATACTACGTATGGTCGAATCGACAGACATTTTAGCGATTTTCCTAATCGATGAAAAAGATTAAAAAACTTATGTGTGTCGTCTATTCATGAAAAGACAAACAAAAAAAACTCTTCTCTGTGCACCACCTTGCCCCTTTTTCGAATTCTCTCTTCTGAGACCTCAGGCAAACCTAATCAAACCCAGTCAATTTGAATTACAGATGTAATCAATAGAAAGTATTCGTGATTTTTTTTGGTTGAAGATGATATAATTTTAAGTAGAAGCTATTCGTGAAATCCTAGGGTTTTATCAGGGTAAGCTTTTTATTTGATCAATAAAAATATTAGCGTAAGCTTAATTCGATTTTTTCATTGTATATTTGGTATATCTAATTGATCAAAGTATAAAAGTCCTAGGGATTTTGCTATGGAAGGAAGGCCGTCGCAGATAGATTGAAACTCAGTTTCAATGTACATATATTGTTATGGGTTAATTGCAATTATTGCAGTGGTTGTCCGAAAAAATAGTAAACTTGGAGTAAGTTTATATTTTCCCTTCAAATATAAACTAATGTGTTTCAATTTCATGTTTGTACGTAGTTTATTGAATCAATTTCTGAATGTAGCTACGTTCTTTCTTGATCAATCAATATCCATTGTTCAGGGGGTTTGTTATAGAAAAGATGTTGATCTAATATTTGAGTGAACATGGGTTCTTTTTTCACAATTTTATCTGTACGGAGGATTGATTTTAGGGTCCCTTTTGGTAGGTAAGACTTAAAGGGTACAGCTAATCTTTTCAATTTGTTCCTCAAATTTCAACCACCAAATGTTCAATCAATTTGTTCAACTGTTTGAATGAATGTACCAAGCACAAAGGGTTCAAAAGAAGACTAATTTAGTTCTATATCAGGTTTGTAATGCTTTGGTATGTTTTCCTTTTTCCTTTAAGGAACTTTACATGATTTTACTTTGGTTTTGGACCATCCATATAACATAATTCCATTTTATACATAACTAGCTTTGTTGGGAAGATCGTTCCATTTTGGCAATATTTTTTGGGAAGGTCATAACCAAAGCTCATTATTCTTAATAGGCACAAGTAGCTTCGTTGTAACCTACTCACAAAGAGATAACTAGCTTCTTCAGCAAATTCATTCTTTTAATGATTTTTTGGTAGTGTTTTTTTTTTTAAATCAGGGAACTAAGTTGGTAGGATTACTGATAAATGTATATTACCATTAGGCACAAGAATAATTTCTGCATCACCATTGAGCATCATCAAACCAAGGAGACTAGGTCCCTTCAAGAGTCGTGCGAGAAGTTCAAATTAGATATGAATAATTTATGTGAAGAGGTTAAAGTGTAAAGTTAGAGAAGCTTTTCTGAGTTACGATCTACAAAACGAGATCAAAATACGGGAAGCCGAGTCCACGCAGATGTTTAGTAGATCATCATAACCTTCTTTCAGCTATTTGAAATAAGGTACATATAATATAACTTCATAACCTTGAATTTGCTATAAATATAAAATGATAACCTTCGTATCTTCATAACCTTCTCTCAGCGATTGAAAAATAAGGTACACGAGTCCATTGATGCAAGTAAGAATCTAGAGTAGATCTTCACCTTCTGTTTCAGGCATATTTTTAAAAAATGGAACTTAAAGATTTGGCATGGACCTCCCCCAGACTCTCTTTGGTGAGTCTCTTCATGACATGTGAATCTTACTCATGTCCATACTCCCTAGACCATATGAGTAGATGAAAAATTGAAAAAGCTCCTATACTTCCATTAAGAGAGACTATACAGAACAAGATAATGACACTGTGGTCGGTTGTTCTTCTTACCATCGATATTTATAATCCAAATTATCTCTCTTGACATATAGAAAATAATCTAGGTTGCAGATATGTTACCAAGAGGTCCCCCCGTAATCTAGTGATTAATTAGTTACCTAGATGTAAAACTACTAAAACACCATATCACTCATACGTAGAAATCATAATAATTATTGAAAATACCTAGAACAGGTCGTTTTACAGAATCCAAAAAGGACACTTATGAATTCATCCCTGTAAAATACTCCCTCCCTTGGAAATAGCAACAACACATATTTGGATAACTGATTCAGGGTATGGCTTATATTCACCCTAATATTGTGTCTTTGGTTGTTTAGGGTGCATCAATTTTTATATTTTTTTAACTTCTATCTTCCTAATGATAAGATTGTTATTTGGTTTTTCTCACTAATTAAACCAGATCAGTATGAGAATGTCTTAACTAACAAACAGATAATACCAATATAATATGGATAGGGGAGTTCCATAAGAAACGTTACTTCATAGATGTTGTTGAGGTATGCTGGCTGTTGCTAGAGCGTTTTTATTTTCGTTACCTTATCGGAATTCTATTTCTGATTATGGCTCATGTTCAATTCTATCTCATCATTAAGCCTTATTTTGCATATTGTCCAGGATGCCCGCATATCAGGAGAACATGTACAGGTTCATACATAACGTGTTTGTAGTAGGAATTGAAGTTGATTGCACTGGAAATTTATGGTAAGAACAACCATGATAATTGTAGTTAACACAATTTTGTACACTCAATCTAAATTAGGACAATAACACAGGATACTCCATATTGAGTGAGTTGAAAATATGAAACTGTGATTCATTTTGTGAGTTTATAAATAGTTTGCAAACTGTTGGACCATGCTCGTTTGTCCAAAGGATATGTGAAAAACCGGGGGTCTAACAACTACACCCAATATTTCCCTTAGAAATCTGTATGGACAAAACTCCAATGTACTTTCAAGAGAATCAACTAGACGGTTAGACTCAATCTTAAGAAAAGTATATCAAAGAGTTTATATCTCAATTTCTCAATTCAATCCGCAATCAAACAAATAGAAATTTGCGAGCCCGATTGAATATAGAGAAATAACTTGAACGGTACCAAAGACCAATGTTCAAGTGTCAATCAATTTATATCAACAACCAAATGTTGGATTATTTAATTGATTGAACTTACGTAAAACCTGTGATATTTCTATTATATAAACAAATATAATGCGGAAAAGAAATAACACAGACACCAAAAATTTTATTAACGAGGAAACCGCAAATGCATAAAACCCCGGGACCTAGTCCAGCTTTGAACACCACACTGTATTAAGCCGCTACAGACACTAGCCTACTCCAAATTAACTTCGGACTGGAATGTAGTTGAACCCTAACAAATCTCACACTGATTCAAGGTACAGTCGCGTTTCTTATGCCTCTGAATCCCAGCAGGACTCTGCGCACTTGATTCGCTTAGCTAATCTCACCCACAACTAAGAGTTGCTACGACCCAAAAGTCTATTGATATGAATAAATCTGTCTCCCCAAAAATACCCAAGAGTTTTTGTTCCGTCTTTTGATAAATCAAGGTGAACAGGAACCAATTGATATACCGGACTTATATTCCCGAAGAATAGCCTAGAAATATCAATCACCTCACAATAATCTTAATTGTATGGTAGCAAAACAAGAAATTGTGGAATCACAAACGATGAGACGAAGATGTTTGTGACTTCTTTTTATCTTGCCTATCGGAGATTAAATCTCGAGAAAATCTTGGAGAAGATAGTACTCAATCACGATAGAAAACAGCAAGATCAGGACACGCAACTACAGAGAAAATAGTTGGGTCTGGCTTCACAATCCCAATGAAGTCTTTAAGTCGTTAACCTACAGGGTTTCGTGAAAAACCTAGGGTTAAAGGAGAATCGACTCTAGTCGCAACTAGTATCACACAGAAGGTGTGGGGATTAGGTTTCCCAGTTGCTAGAGTTTTCCTTTATATAGTTTTCAAATCAGGGTTTGCAATCTAAGTTACCTTGGTAACAAAGCATTCAATATTCACCGTTAGATGAAAATCTGATTAGATACAAGCTAATATCTTTCAACCGTTAGATCGAACTTAGCTTGTTATATACAAATGAAATGTGCTCTCATTTAGATAAGGGTAACCGTACCTATACATGTGCACACGGTTGGTTCAATAGTAGTTAACCGAAGTTAGCCATATGAGCACTTTCATATTAACCATATTTATCTTTATCATAACTAGTTCAAATTACTCAAATGAAACTAGTTATGGAGTTGTTCAATTGTTTATATTCTCGTAGAAGTATACAAGACACACTTGAAGCAAAATCGATTTTGATTCACTTGAATCAATTCATGAACATTATAGCCACGGTTTGCAAAAGATTTCATTCCTTAATTTGTAAATGTATTAGTTCATGAATAACCGATTTTAGAACTTAACCAGCTCAGGTACGCATACCGGTTCGCATACCTAAGTGGCCGGACTGAGTTTGGGTTCGCCAGTATGCATACCGGTACACATACCACCAACCTCAGTAGAATTCCGGAACTTGAACTTTACGCCAGTACGCGTACCGGTACGCATACTTAAGTTCCCAGATTTCACTTAACCAATGAGTACGCATACGGGATGTATACCATGGTTCCCGGAATTTCACCAAACCAAACAGTACGCATACGGGTATGCATACCATGGTTTCGGATATGGACAACATATATGCAAGTACGCATACTATGTTATATCCAATCATGGTTAGTCGTACTAAACTCCATTTCAATCATTGAAACTTTCTTAGAGGATGACAATAGTTGTTTTCACTAACTATTAGCATTAAAGCGATTTTCAAGTTATTGAAGTAATCAATAAGAAACATTCTGAGTCTACATCAAATGACTGTATCACACAAATCATGTGAGATGTTACTTGGCAATTTTCACATGATCATATTTTGACTTGCGTAAAGAATATAAGATGAACTTGGTTAAAGCGAAAGCTTACCAAGACATATTTCGAGAAATATGTAAGCGAGTTAAACTCAGCTCGAAATCTCAAAAGTGTATAAACTGAAAACTATATCATTATACGACTTTTGTCTCAAGAAGGAGATAGAGTTGAAATAGACTTTCTGAGTGATAGATGAGTTCAAGTCTTCACATACCTTTTATTGATGAGGTTCCACAAGCTCGCCATAGTAGTTCTTCGTCTTCAATCGATGAACGCCCTGAAGTCTAAAGCTCAACTACACAATCTATCCTAGTCCGAGACTTAATCGTATGTAGACTAGAAATCAAGACTTATAGTTTTGATCACTAAACTTGACAAACAAGCTTGAGATAGCAACGCTTGCGAGTTCGACCGAGCAGCGCTCTAACAATATGAATTCTTGACTTCATGTTTGCTGATTACGTTAACATTTTAGATATTATAGACTTGAAGCTGGAGATGAAATATACATGTACTGTATCTCCGCCCTATTGACATATATCTATTATTCATCCTTACTATGTAATTGCAAGTGTCAATTTATTCAAGTCAATAGTTAATTGATCCAAAAAAAAATGGGAATGAAACTTTAGAAGTTCGGTATGCACAAGTATCGATCTTACTAATTTGTTTTCTATAATCTCCACATTTTCTTACAATTTTTTCTAATATTTGATTGATGTCTACATTTTAAAATGTCTTTGCATTAGTCATACAGTTTTTACACAAAAATGATCAAGGATGGGTGATTGTAGCATATCTTATTTGTCAATTAGATGAGGTGTTTTTACTATTTCGATTATTTATTTTATCATTTGAAATGGAAGTCAGTGGACTTTTAATTTTTACAATTAACAACATATGAGTTGGTTGAAGTTGTAGGACGTCATTGGATCACTATGTAGAGAAGCTACAACAATGACTACTCTTTCCCGGTAGGTAATGTGATGAGCACATTCATAACTAGGTACAATATGCCCTTGCATCATAATGAGTGGAAGCTTAGTATAATCTATGAGTTGCATTTTGGTTCCTTAATATGTTTTGGCCTTTTTTCAATTCAATGCCACATTCATTGTGCAGGGAATGGTTTTACTTACTTCAGAATTTTAATTGCACGTGGATGCTTGCATTCTAGCTCATGGAAATCCACCAGTTGTTGAAGGATTTCCGTAAATTTGGTGAATACAGGTGCCTACAGAGGAAATTACATACGAAAATATGACAAAGTTATCTCTAGCTATAAACTTGATCACAATTTCAACAGGGTGATGCATTTTAACCAAGTTAATCATCTAATATTCTCAATAGACAATGTTCCTTTTCTTTTCGTTTCTTCTCTTTTCATTTTATTTTGGTTTAGTTATACGGACATATCTTCTGCTAAGACATTGCTACTTACTTGGAAATGATAGGAGTTCAAATTGTTGACATTTGCTTGGCTAAACAAGGTCCAAATTGTTGAAATTTGCTCGGCTATGCAAGTCCAAATTGTTGACATTTGCTTTGCTATACAAGGTCCAAAGTTGATAGCGTTTGATCAACTTTCAGGAGCTCTACTCTACTTGCCGAAGGTGAAATGCTTCTCATGACTTTGTTCAAGTGTACTGAGTAAGCTGAAGATATACTCTCTTCTTAAAATCCCTTTATGTCTATGAAGAATTTGCGCTTCAGTGTCATTTTTTAAATTCCAACTTACATTAGGAAATGGTACTTGCTGTCTTAGCTCAAATGGCAGAGCATATGGTTCTCAACCATAAAGTTGTGGGTTCGACTCCCACGGATGGAAGAGGTATTTGAGTAGGTTGAAAATATTACATGCTTCCGATGATAATATTAGCTCAAGTGCATTACATGTCATAGATTTTAATAAATAATGTCATGTATTCTTTATGAAGATTGGGTGAGCTTCCTGAACGACCAACTGCATCTGATCATGCCCAAAGATATCTTACTGAACTTCAACAGGTAAGAACTCTTTGAGCATGTGTGATCATCTGATACATAAAGAGTACAATCATACATATCTTTCTACTTAGGTGTCGTTGGTGTACTATACAATTGAATAATAGAAGACTAATCAATCATATTGAATAAACTACATTCATTCAAGAATTCAAACAAATTACATCTGTTCAGTATCAATCCATGTCTGAGAATGGTTCCTAAGTGGGTGGCTGGTAGGTTACACTATGACTGATTACCATTTCAGGCTCTTGAAACTTACACTCAATAACAAAACAGATCACTCCAATTGGATTTATTCATATGGGTGATTTTACGTAATTAGATTTCATTTTGTTTCATTTGTTTGTAGAATAATTAGGTTTAGGCTTCATCTGTTTTGAAAACATTGGATTCAGAATTAGGTTTCAATTACATTTTTCTGTAACCGGTGTCGGTCTCAATTTTATAATTGGGTTTTTATTTGTAATTTTTTCATCTTTGATTATTTTTTTCGCGGATTCATAATTAGGGACTCATCTTTGTTCTCATGATTGCCCATAATTAGGGTTTTATTTGTTTTCATATGTTTGTAGCATAATTAAGTTTAGGTTTCGCCTATTTTCCCTCTCTATTTTTTCACTTGATTATTCATCGTTCAATCATAAAATTATGTTGGTGTGTTTTTACTTTCGTGTCTTTGATGAAACCAAATTTGGTTTCATCATTTTTCACTTGTGGTTTAGTTATAATTGGAACTAAATCTGTTGTGCTCTTTTTTATTTTGGTGACTTTGATGGAACTAATTTTGGTTTCATCATTTTCGTTTGTGATGACTGTTGGGGTGCGTTGTCTGGAAGTTTAAGAGTAAATTTTACTCCAATTCCCCCACCGCTACCAATTCATTTCAAGTGGATAAAAATGTACAAGTCCTTATAGGTAGTGTTGGCTGCAGGTGCAAAGCAAGCCGTCTGGTTCCAGGATTTGTGCAAAGGCTTGATGGAACAGATTTTTGTATGGGTTTACAAATGGTGGCAGTTTGACCGAATCAAAAATTATGTTATGTTCATACGAGGGTTTCCATACCCCGACCAAAGTTCAGTTGTTATACAATGGGGATTTCACCTATATGTGAGTAAGCACTAGTTGTGATAAAAAAAATAGGTAGTACCTATCCGTTGTATTAGGTCCTATATATGATGGTTCACCTATATTCCATATAAACTCATGTTGTACTCATCCTGTTTTATCAAGGCTATATATGAATAGCTAAGCAGTTGTGTAACTAATGAAAAAGCCAAGTAATACAGCCAATCCCACTTTCTCTCACTGCATATACATTAATTTCTATTTCACTTCCTCTGGCACCACTAATGAATGCATAGGTTGTTAAGTTAGTACAATTATGTGTGCATAAGAGAAACAATATTTTGTTTGAAAATAAGCTTGGCTGAAACTAACACTATCGTAAGTCTTAACACCCTAAAGAGAAACATGAGAACTGTCAGGTCACACCCAAGAGCTTTAGGTTCCATGTCAGCACAGCCAACTTGACATAGCCCCAAATTGTAACAGAAAATCTAATTACTGCAAAGAGTTTGCTATACATAATAAAAACTAAAAAACAAACTCTAGGAATTAGTCATCGTAATACAACCCTAATGAAGAATAAAAACTAAATAGTAGTAAGCCAAACTAAAGTGTTAGTGGTTATGAACATCAGACAACCATAGATGAGGCGATGGATACAATGAAATACTTGAGGGAAACCTGAAACAGAACCATGGAATACTTTAGGTGTAGATTCTGGGCAAACAAAAGACCCTCTATTGACTTAAGTTCCAATAAACTCTCATCTTAAAGAGTGCCCCGTTGGCCCTAGTCTCGTAGACATTCTAGGAACAAGGTCTTTCTCCTCCAGCAGTATCTGTCACAATTGAAATCATGGACATAGGATCCCTCTCCTCGGGATAAAAATGCTTCATTTTCTCCCTCTGTAGATAAACCATAATAGAAACAAAATCAGATACACGAGTTTGACACTTCACTATCCTGAAAGCTATATACAAAATGCTCTAAACTGTAGATGTAATCTGATTTTTTAACGAGCTACATAAATCGTTTTATACGATAAAACAAGTGCATAAAACACCAACGTTCTTACCAGACACTGCTCACGCAACTTAGACCCCCAAGGAGGTATCGCTGCGAAAATGACCACTGCACGCCGTTGTTCAAGAGTCCCCCGCGCCTTCGCCGGATCATCCTTGAGCTTCTCGCCGAGTAACTCTATAAACCTTGTTCTCATGGACTCTGCTGCTGCTATCTTGTTCTTGTATATCACTAAAACATGTGCCTGAAAAATAACACAAGCAGTCAGATAAGGTCTGCTAAAATTGGGAACAGTAACTTAAATCTTCTCCCAATCAAGATAAAAAGAGACGACCTTCTCGGCTGAATCCATGCTTTGCCAAACACCATCTCTACGTTCCAGGACTGCCGTTGGCAGGTTGAAGATGCGAGGAACCTTAACTGGATTTGCTTCCAGTGCAAATCTCCAGTCCACATGATTTGCTTCCATATCTCCACATCATGGTAATCGAGTACAACTGCTCTTGCTAAAATCCGAAATGCTGCCTGAAGATTCAAGCAAATAAATTAAAAATCCAAGATAGAAGCAAATAGACAATTGACCACTTTATAAAGGGAAACACAGACAACTAACATTTGATACATGAATGTAACTGCTCTTCAATTTCCAACATTTATCACAGTCATGCTAATATGTATCAAAAATAAAAGGTCATAAGTTTCATATTGCTGAACATGACGGTCTGGGAAGGTACAGAATTCACGTTTTTCTTGATGCTTGATCACGCCCAGGAGGAATCAAACATAAGCAAGATGTGTTTTAAATAATTGATCTTTAACTTAAAAAGAACACATCAGACCTTGTTATCAGCCAAACTCCGTACAGCAACAACTCCAGCACCGGAAGGAGCAAGAGGGCCCCAAAACGTTGCAATGCAGGATTCGGCTTCAGGTGTATATTCAAGCATTTTGTGCCATCCCCCGCAATCTTGGGTATAGATAGGTATAGTTTTGTACCTTCTCCAACCAACTGAAACAATGATCGGATCTTTGGTCTTCAAAGAACTCATCTGCCAACTGTGTTGCTCAAGTCTCGCCTGGAAGAGCAACAAATAATAAATGAAGATACAGGCAGGGTAAGAGAATCCCATTGGGTTTACAACAACAAGTCATAATCTGAAGTTGTTTTAAAACGGGGGAGGGTGCTAAGAAGGGGATTGATGTTTTCATGTGTGTGGCTACATAAAAAGAGCTACGTGCAAGAGAAACAGATTAGGTTTTTAAAAGGCTTTTATCCTGGATGCATAACAGAACCCAATTAACCGGTTAGTACCTAGCGTACAACTGTATGTAAATTGCAAAGGGTGTGATGAACAGAATAACTGAAAAATGGAGCAAGGAAAACTTAGGGAAGGCATTTCACCTGCATATATCCAGCAGTTTGTTCTGCAGGACCAATACCTCCTACAAGAATAGGCTGACGGGAAGAATCACGATTGGCAACCATCTCAAAAGGAATGCCAAGAACCTTAAACGTTAAGTAAGTCCCTACTCTGAAACTCTCAATCTCCATGTGAGGTTCCTCATCAAGATTGTTTTCATCTATATTAATCTGCATAATCTGCATCCGAGCAGAGTATTTATTCCCACAAAAAGTACGAAATCAACTGCCGCCTCTGATATGAAGAATTATTTATTTCAAGCAAAATGTAAAAACTAAAATATTTTCAGCGGGTACCTTGAGTTCATGGCTGTCGGGTGGTAAAGGGCAAGGGTCAGCCGAGATTGTAACATCAGCTAAAGGGTAATCACCAACACCAGCAATATGAACCTGGAACAACACCAGCTAAGTCAATCCATCAAGCATTTGACGGAACAACATGCAAGTACATGTTGTTGCACAAAAAGTGAAAACGAAAGGTACCAGCTAAATCATATCCATCAAGCATTTGACAGAAAACATGCAAGTACATGTTGCACAAGAAGTGAAAACGAAAGGTATGCAAGTGCATTACAGAAAAATAAGCAAAAAATGGGGAAAAGATCTTGCATGAACAGGAAAGATGACCAAAATATCGAAGGATTCAGAAATTAAAATAATACACAAGCACAGAAATTCTAGGACAAGCTGAACTGAAACTGGCACTTTCTATTCTCTTCTCAAATACACCATACACAATAAAAAATAATACACAATAAAAAAATAATACACAGTAAAAATAAAGACAGGGTACAAAATGGTCTTAAAATGAAACTACCATGCAAAAGTATGAGCAAATGTTATTAGGAGAATGTTTAATAGTCAGATTCAGGTATGCTCTTATAAACAAAATAAACAGCACAAGAAGAATAAGACAAAAATAGAGAGAACAAGGACAAGAAGGCCAAGATAAATTGACAATGAAGCCGCCACTAAACTTAACTAGATAAGACTTCGGGGCGTAAATCCCGATGGGTTATAAGCATCCATATGAGTCTATCCCCAGCTTCCACATTGATGTGAATCTCCAGAACTTGATCAACTGTGAACTGGTCGAAGTTTTGGCTAATACTAATAATATCATTATTCCTAGTGCCATTTTCACTATTAATCAACTGGCTTGCTCATATGAGGGTACTGCTGCCTGAATCAACTCTTCCAGGAAATGAAATCTGGAATATTGGTTGCAATCCCAAGAATGTAACCATTTTTTACAAATACAGGAATGTGGGAGTGCCCGGATTTCTTCAAGTTGCTCTCAAAGGAAAGAATGGTGTTGATACTTCAGCTATGGGTCCTAGTGTTAAACATGTTATGAAGGTGAGCTTGGAACATACGATCATGTTATGAAGGCATGAGTATTATACAGTTGGAACATACGATCATGTGACAAGAATAGATATATCCCCGACCAAGGATCGATAGATAGTGATACAGGTTTGAGATACGGGAAGAACAGGAGAAGAACAAGAGACTGTTGTAGGGTAGGATCAATGAATCAAGCACTGTAGAAGATACTAAAAAGGCCTGGTCTGGATTACAGGTATGAAAAATTCTGCAATCTTCAATCTATTTTACTTCTTAATCGACTCTATTTTAGATATTGGTCGACTTCTAATTCTCGCTCTTCAGTAATGACCTTATAGAAGCACAGAAAATTCTAGAAAAAGGCGAAGTGAAATCTGGATCTCCCTATTTTCTTCTCAAATGCACTACTTCTCAAATGCACAAATTAGCACAAATTAAGATAATATACGAGAGTAAAGACGGGGTACAAAAAGGGTCCTAAAATGAAACTTACCATGCAAAAGTATGAGCAAATGTGATTATGAGAATGTTTTAATCGGATATGCTCTTGTGAACAAAATATACAGAACAAGAGGAAATAGACCAATGAAGGCACCTCCAGGCTCCTTAGATCTAGTTCCAACTAGTGATGGAAATAAAAAGCAAGTTCGTAGCCAACTAAGGCAGCTAAAAAAAATACCTTGGTTCCTTTCGTGATATCACAACCTCGAAGATAACCGTACAAAATTACATTTCTCTTGCCATTATCAACCACATGCCCTTCTGAAGAAGTCACATCCTCAAGACGATCAACTAGCATATAAGGATGTTTAGCACGACATGGCAAAGCAGAAAATTCCTCGACCAATAGAAAGTCAGCCAATTCTTGAATATCACTATCCTGATACCTGGATAAGAAATCATGATGGAAACTCCTTAATTAACTATCATTTTGTTGTACCTTTTTTTCGGGTCTCGTGGATTCATAAATACATGAACTATAAACAAGATGTCATACCATATGATAGGTGCAAGAACATATGTTGGTCCAAATATACTCACCTTTTTTTATGGAAACTAGACAAGCAGAATATATGTGCTCCTCATATATATGTTCTCTGAATTTTTGCATGAGGCGCATTTTGGTTATTTCACGTCTGTTTTCATCTTTTAGCTTATCAAGATATGTAGGCACCCCCATGATCTTTGGTATGCCATGAACTTGTAAGAGGTTGAGGAACTCGAATGTTTCCTAAAATCAACAAAAGCATTTTGCAGTAAGAAAAACATACCATTTACTTAAAGCACTGACGACTGTATGTACAGATTGAAGTTTCTGGAAGTCCTCTACTTGAATATCATAAAATTAAGTGTAACAAACTAACTCAGAGAAGAAGGAAATAAGGTTAACCAAGACCATCTTATTTTATTAAAAAAATGTATCCATGGACAAGTTGATGAAGCTAAATAACCTTATAAATTATGGAGATGTACAGGTAAAGTATAAAAAGCTGTGCTACATGATCATATGGTTTGGTTTTAGAAAGCCATTGCAAGTGAAAGGCTAAAATCGGTAACAATCTTCCTCGAGCTGAAGAAAAGATCAGGGAGATGCTATCGAAGTGGAATGTCAAATTCTTAAAGAACATTTTACTGTGACTTACCATTTCAAACCCATACTGTGACTTACCATTTCAAACCCATAATTTGCGTCAATGAGCAACATCACTGCGTCTGCATACTTCGCAGCATCAATCATGCCGTTCATATTATTGAGACACTCCACAAGCTGTATCCGTCTTCGGTTACCTAGCAACAACAAAAAATTGAATCAATAGGATAGATTACACGATGTCTACCACTGGTCTACGATGTCTACCCATGGTCTACTACTACGTAGAGAAAGAAAAAACAAGTGAAGGCTAAATATACCTGATCCCATTATAAGGGTGTCTCCATTGGCATGATTTTTTGAAGTATAATGATTGCTCGAAGTATAATACTTGATTAGAGAATCAATCAACAAAGATTTCCCAACCTAGAACACAAAAAAGAACCCAAATGGTCTTTAACGAATTACCACTACAGACTTGATATTATATCCTTGCTATAAAAATACAGTAATTAGTGTTACCTTGGGAGGTCCATGGACTACAATAACATACGGAGCTGCTTCATCGACCATGCTTGGCTCTTTCTTGGGTCCGTTATTGTTGGTTTCCCCAATTGAAACCCTAAAACACAAGAAATTGATATTATATCCCTGCTACCAAAAAACAGTAATTACTATTACCTTGGGAGGTCCATGGACTACAACATACGTAGGTGCTTCATCGACCATGCTTGGCTCTTTCTTGGGTCCCTTATTGTTGGTTTCCCCAATTGAAACCCTAAAAAACACAAGAAATTCTGATTATCTCCATATTCAAGAAATTTGCAGAGGAAAAAAAACCACTAATCAGAAAGAGACAGAGGGATCACGTTTCTTCACTCTCTCCAGTAGTTGTATAAGAACAAACATCATCATCTTTTAGTTTCTGACCCTCTATCAAAAGAATCAGCAAATAATTTTGATAAAGAGCCCCTGTTTCAAAATACCCTAATAAAGTGCCCCGTTTTTTTTAACTTTACCCCTTCTTTGACTGTTTTATTAAAAAAAAAACGGTTAATAGCTCGTTAAAGCTGTTAAGTTCCAACTGACACCTGATAAAAGTTTCAGAAACCATCAATAGAGTTGGTCTGAATAAGGCTGATTCGACTGAGTCACAGAGTTAGGGTTCAACGAGTCACTGAGTCGACTCACTGAAGAATTACACCTTGTTTGTTTGCATCTGAATCATTTGGATCTGACTGAAATCACCTGACTCATCTGGATCTGACTCACTAAAGTCTGACTCAGAAAATATGTTTGTTTTGTGAGTCAAACCTGACTCAGCTGACTGAATTTTTTTGGACAGAAAATTCCCTTGTGCACATTTTAAACCATAAACATTTACCACTACAAAAACATTACAAATTGTTCCATTGCACTCTAAACAACTTTCTTTTGATGGAAATAAACATATTAATATATTAGACATCACAAAACAATAAAATCTAAAAATTCTTCTACAGACTTCTTCGAGTCACATTCGAGATTCTCATCCGTTAAAAACACAGCTAATTCTCTTCCACTGAAGTATAATGATTGCAAAAAATAATTAGTACAAAGCTTCAATGGTACAACTGTTATAGAAAATAAGGAATTTGAGAACTTCTCCTTCGTTTTGGGCATCCATGACTCTCACGATATACTAGTCTCATTCTAAAAGTTTTTGGTGAGGAACAGATCAAAAAGCAAACAACGAATTAGCAAACTAAACATTCATAATGAAGATATGTGTACAGAAACTAGAATTAACTGTTTCTGGTTAGGAGATACCTTTGCTTGCAAACTATAATTAACTATTTTGTTTCTTACACTTGAAATGGTAATTCTGGTCATTTAATTCGATTAGTATGATGTACATACCAATGTCTTAGGCATCTATTAATGACATTATTCCAATCAAGATGATCCAAATGATGGAAGGCCTATCTGCCTAACGATCTGACACAAGGCAGTCGTTATGATCAAACTTCGGCACATCCGCTTGTTGGGGGTCAAGGACATGATCTAATAGTGACTAAAAAGTAGGACCATTGTTAGAGCATTGCTCGGTTGAACCCACCAAGCGTTGGTATGTCAAGTTTGGTTGTCATATTTTAGTGAATCAAAACTCATTTAAAGAGTCGCTTGATTATGTACTAGAGTCAACTTCGTATAGGTTAAACTAGAAAGACTAGGATATGAGCCATACAAGTATTAATCGAAGACTTGAAGAATGCGAAGAAGTAAAGAGCTACATCGACGACATCATCCTTCCTCTTGAGGTTAGTAATATTTTGACTTGAACTGTTTCAATCCTAACGTATCTTTCAAGTCGTGCTATATTGAAAACATAACTGTGAAGCTGTGAATGATTATACTCTAGTTAAGACATAGTATTAAGGAATTAGAATACGAAGTATAACGCTTATCTTTTGAACTTCGTATATAAGAAATCGACATAATCGTATGAATGTTATTGTGATTATGTGTATGGGTAAAGGCAAAGATTTCATCCTAGGAAACAATGTTTACATTTGTTTAAAGGAAGTACATTCATAAACTTGTTTTGTGAATCGAAAGGGAAATCGCTAGGCTTATTGGTATTGTTATTCATTGCATATCTTTGGATTACCAATATGTGTGAGTTAGTAGAACCGATCATAATTTGTTATGTATCTTGGTAAAACTAATCACAGTGCCTGACTTATGTATTGGTATGATTTTTATTAGTGTAACCGATCCTAAGTAATCACCTAAGATGGTATGATTGATATTTGTAATTGGTGTGACCGATCCTAGTAATTGGTGTGACCGATCACAAAAGAGTTGTGTAATCGATCCTTGTAATTGGTGTAACCGGTCCTATTAATTGGTGTACACGATCCTAGTAACTGGTGTGACCGATCACAAGTAATACCATGAGTATATGGTAACCGGTCCTGGTAATTGATGTAACTGATCCTGGTAACTGATGTAACCGGTCCCAGTAACCATATGGAGGTAGAACCAATCCTTGTGTTTGGTAGAACCATAAACCCATGATTAGTGAATTGAAATTTGATCAATCGCATAGTTCTTGGAATACAGATGAACTAATTCTAACTTGTATGGAAGTGTGGTATAATCGGTTCCAAGATTGTAAATATGAAAAAGGATTTACAAAGAAAAGATGTCGACATACTTTGAACACGATCAGTAACTCTTATCTTTTATTGTTCAAAAATATTCCTTAATAACTCAAGGAGATCCCGAACCGAAATAAATTGAGAATCTTTTAATTAAGGTTTTTAGTTTTATATGCTTTTAATTACCAGCAATTAAATGCATATCTTTGGAAAATAAAAATTGGTAATGTGCATTTACTAATTGGAGATTTTCTAGTGAAATTTCGGAAAATATTTGGACAAAGCATTTCCAGGAATTATGAAAACCGATTTGGGAATTTATTGCATATCTTGAGAATATTCGATTTTGGAAATTCCTTGGTGTCCGAACATCCTTGGTCTATAAATACCTAAGTTTGCATTTTGAGCAAACTAATCCTAAGAGCCAGCAAAACTACCTTGTTGTGTTGTTACTGGTGGAGCCGTCTATTTGGAGAGGAAAGTAACCTAATTAGGCGAAATCTCTTACGACCGCTCGTTTAAAGACTTCTTTGGGATCAAGAAGATCTACGAGTACCGCTGGTGGGAAACTAGATAATTGTAGTGTTATTAGTTTTCGATTGATTTGATTGACTAACGGTTGTTGAACTTTGATTGCACCTAGTTTGTTTATTCTTGAGAATCTTCTCTTCTGATATAAGATTCACTCAAACTAGATCGAAGTGTCGACGGGATCTTTAGAACTGTTTGTAGATCTAAAGACGTCTTGTGATAATCCCATTGTTACCAGACTCCGTTCTGTGCGTGATTGATCACAAGAGATTCAAGTTGTGGTGTGCAGGTATTTATTGAAGATCTAAGAAGATTTAAAGACAAAGAAGATTTCTTGTTGGTTTCATAATCTTTGGTGTGCACAAAACTTGATCGGCTGGGATCCAACTATAATCGGTTTATCTTTGATAGACTTGATTGATTAGTTGCATAGATCGGCATCACTATATAGTATCTTGGTAGATTCTATATTTATTTATTGCATAGTCTAAACACGACTACTTTGGTAGTTGTTGAATAGATAGATCTAAAACCCAAAAAAGGAGTTTATTGGAGTAAACAAAAGAGCCTTTGTCTAACTCATATCACTGAGATTGAATAGAGTTTTTACCGAACAGATTTGTTGTTCCTTTACTGTTTGGAATACGAACCAAAGGAATTGTTCCAGTGCGTGCACTTATCGAATGTCGGAAGCGCAGGGATACTGAAGAAACTAGGTGAACTATAGGTTTAGTTGTTTGGTCTCAACTATACGAAGTTGGTTTAGATTTTGTATAGTTGCTTAATTCTGAGAGTATTCAATTCTGGACTAGGTCCCGGGGTTTTTCTGCATTTTCGGTTTCCTCGTTAACAAAATCTTGCTGTGTCATTTACTTTTTTTTTCCGCAATTATAATTGTTGTTATTATAATTTAAAGTAAATCACACAAACATTAATTCCGTATTACTTGATATTGATCCTATAGAGTTTGGTTAAGTCCGAACCTATTATCAAGTAATCACACTTCCGTTGTTGTATTGTCTCGATCTTGTATCCATAGTCAATCATGCAAGTTATCTTGTTGTCGTATTGTCTCGATCTCGTATCCATAGACGATCACATGAAGTGTGAACCGATTTGTTGTATTGTCTCGACTCAGTCCATAGACAATCACTTTCGGTAAGAGGACTTATAGGTGGAAAAGTTTTAGATTGAGGTATATTTGGGTACCCTCGTCTTTTCAACCATGTTAAGCATTTTGATAAGTCGTATCTTTCCATAACATACCAATAAATACAACAACTGAAATGGGATAAAAATGCAAAAATTCTATGGTCATACAATCATGCAGGAGAAGAGGTTGGCTAGAAAAGATGCTTCACTGAAAATCCAGGTGGCACGAACATTTAACGATGCAAAGGTATAAATTGGATGCGACCGAAGAAGAATTCTTGAAGCACTTGAGCTGGAGGTGGATACAACGACAAGCGGGGAGCTGCCCGGAAACCATAAAGGTTCCATGAAGAATCCAAAAACAATATGTTTAAATGTATAGTAGTACTGACTAAGGTAAAAATTTGGCATAACTATGCAATGCATGGTCTCATTAGGGAATCATACATGGGGGATTGGTGGTGAAGGAGCTAAAGTAGCCTCATTTAGCTAATGAAACACATTAGGAATGCATTGGGGCCTACTATGTTATTGCTCTAACAACTTTATATCAAAAAAAAAAAAAGTAATCCTTCATTAAACATATACCTCAGGTGCTAAATTGATGATACCAACCGAATGAGATACTAAAAATAAACATTGATGGATATGAACATTGAAAATTTATACTCAAGCGAGTAGTTATCAGCAAATCATCTAAATTTCTAATGTTATTTAAGAGTTTAAGGAAGCAAAATAATGCATATAACGAGCTTGTGCAAATTATACATGTACACAGTGAACTTGCTAAATGGACCCATTATTGATTTTCCCTCATCTGTTTTCTGCCTTTGTAGAGCACAGACAACATTCATGCAGAGGACGGGATGCATCTCGAACGAAGAAACCACGTCCACTTCATTTATCAGGTGTATGTTACAGATGCAACATTATAGTGAAACAGTGTACTATGCATCTCGATACTGCTACCATACCCTATAATTAAAAAGGATCAAAACCAAAATAACGTAGCTAAATCGAAACACAAATTGAAGCTTTAGGGGAAACTAAAACACTTACTGGATGATATTCTGAACTAATTATAGCACTTCTTTTTACTTCCATTAGTAAATTCATTTTCACAAACACCATCTAAAATCTAAAAAACCCATACATCAAATACTCAACCAGCAAAGCAAAACATCCTAGAAGAACAAAGTAATCAAGTAGAGTATGTGCATAGGAAAACCCTGGCTCTAAAAGAAAACAACATGGAGTAAAATTGTTATACCTTCACAAAACTTTAATCTTCTTCCCTTTTCCTAATTTCCTTCCCCCTTGAACCCAATTAAGAACTCAAATTAGAATATAAATAAAAACCCATGTTCCAAATCACATGAAAGCCATATGAAAGTGAAAGAAAAGATATGGATAAAAATTAGCAGATTTGCAAATCATACCTGAAGATGATGATTCTTCTAAAAGAAGTTTAGATGATTTGAGATAGATGGAGAGATGAGGTTAGAGTGATGATGAAGATAGAAAATTAGTGGATTTGTTGAGAGAGATGAAGGAGATGTCAATTGAGAAGAGATCTAGGGCTCCTCATCTCCCATCTCTGCTCTCGATGGAACCAACGAAGAAAATGAGAAAGAAAATGAATTTCTTTTGTTATAAAGCGTCGAGGTTTTTTTTGTCAATTCCAGCGAGTCAGGGGTTTGAGCCATTGACTCAGGGGTATTTCCCTTCCTGAATCTACAGGTCCCGAGTCAGGGGTCATGTTTGACTCAGATGCCGAGTCATGGGTTACCAATTTTTCAAACCAAACAGTCTGACTGCTGACTCGGTGCGAGTCAGGGGTTGACTTAGACCCATACGTCGAGTCAGCTACAAACAAACAAGGTGTTAATCAGGCAGAGTCTTATCTGTTTCTGGTGTTATCCCGGTCATTTCCAGGCTTGTATTTCTTTTCTTTTTTTATGCAAACAAAAGTTTAATTACTTAAGCACTATCGTGCTGGATAAAATTTAACAAGAAAGTTGGAGGTTCTCTAAGCCATGTGCTAGAGATACCTTCTTTACGGGCATACTTTGTCAGTTCATCAACACACTTATTAACTAGCCTATTTGTGTGCATACACAACCAACTCTCAAAAGAAACTAAGAAATAAGTAATGTCTTCAACAATGCCTCTATTCTCCCAAGGAACATCCGCCTCTTCTCCCTGGATTGCTTTCACAAGTGATAGGTAGTCTTTCTCAATGATAATTTTCTAAAATTTCAGCTGCATAATAACCATCTTGATAGCTTATAAAACTTCCAGGCATTCCAGTTGCTCAGGTCCAGATGCTCCATTGAAAGCTACGCTCCTTGAGGCTATATGCGCACCTACAGAGTTTCTAAAGATTATTCCATAGCCTCCAGCATAAGTTATATGACAGAAATAAGCATCAGTATTTACTTTAACAACATCTAATTCAGGTGGACACCATATGTGAATTATTGGTGTTCTAACTGAGTTAATTCTAGGGTTTGAAGCTAAGGACATATCATTAAGGAATTTGTTTATGCAGTGAAGAGTTTGTTGAGGGGAAGTGAATTTGTTGTTGAAGACTATGGAGCATCTATCTTTCCACAGATGCCAACAGATCACTGTCATTTTTGCTACCAGACTCCTGTCAGGCTGATTAATCCAAATTGTGATCCAGTCCTTGGGATTGTTCAATTGCTGATTAGGGATGATGTAGCCTGATCCAAGTCAAATTGCTTTTGCATACATGTACTCAAGCAGTATATGCATATATGTTTCTGTAATAAATTTACACCTGCAACACATAACACTCTTTTGTGAAATTCTTCTTCTCATTCTTTCCTTTGAACAAACAATGTCTTTTGCACACTTCCATATGAAAAGCCTTATCCTTGGAATGACCTCAATATCCCAGATCTGCTTCCAAAAGTTGTTGCTAGTGTAGCTGCCTGGGTCTCCCCATTATGGTATTTATCATTGTAGAAAACATTATATGCAGATTTAACTGTGAAGTTACCTCCTTTTGTTTTTGTCCAAATTAACTTGTCCTCACTGTTTTGTGATAGTCTCATGCTTAAAATCTTTGCAGCTGTATTCTGATCAAATAACTCAGTAATAATATCTGCTTTCCACACTTTCCTGTCTTGATTAATGAGTTTTGAGACAAAAGTATAACCACCATGATTGATAGCAGTGGGTGATGGAGAAGGAGGATCATCTGTATTTAGAATCCACTTATCTTGCAATATTAGGATTTGCTTACCATTTCCCACAGACCAGAAACTGTACTTGAATATGAAAACCAAAGAAGAACTGATACCTGTCCATGTTGAGTCTGCCTTTTTAGGGGCGTGAAGAGCGTTTAGGGTTTTGAAATACTTAGCCTGAATAGAGTTTCCTGGAAATAGCCGCTAAATTAAGTACTCTTTTAGGTGAAGGAAGTATGACTGCTTTTACTAATCGTAGAGACTCAATCTGGGGATGTTATGAAAATATACTCTTTTGAAATAATGTTATGAGATATGAGTGTTTGCGTCCGTGAACTATGATTATCTCATGTATATCAAAAGTTAAGTTTATTATGTTTTTATGCAAATATAGAGAAGAATAGAATGAACTTTTGATTTTATGCAAAGATTAAGTCTATGAAATCATTATGCAAAATATTGATGAAAAATAGAATGAATCTTTGAATATTCTGCGGTATTGCTCATCCCTTAATCCACTTCTTTGTGAGTGTACTGTGTGGCTCCGTAAGTCTTCTTACGATGAGCATTTCCAATTAAATTAATCATTGAGGTTACCTTGTGGTTAATTTAATTGAGTATTTTGGATAACAAATTCATGTTTCATGTATTTTGTTTATGTTCAAATAAATCCTTCTTTTCTTGTAAAAGTAAGGTCGCTCTTGTTGTTCCCTTGGTAATGACATTTTATGGGGGAGAGTTCTTAATTGAATTTGTGCTTAATTGCCAAATCTTTGTAGGGAGTGCATCTGTGGAATATTATAGGGGTTATCTTGTATCTTTAATTAACTCCTTGATGAATGCATTTAGTTTCGACTATATGATTGCATCTAAATAAAGATGATATGTTCTCTTTTAGTCATGAAGTATCTCGTTGAGAATTTCATTATGATCCCGCTAGTTTTCGTACCTTTGCCAATTTACATTGACAAAAAGGGGGAGAATTATTTTGTAGTTCAAATTCAATGAAAATCACTCCCCCTTACATGATGATCCGAAAACCATATGTATTTGTAGTGTGAACTACACATTAATTCTCCCCCTTTTTGTCAATAAAATTGGCAAAGGTATGAAAATTAGTGGGATCCTAATGAAATTTCCATAGAGATACTTCATGACCAAAAGAAAGCACATATCAACTTTTTAGATGCAATCATATAGCCGAAATTAAATGCATTTATCAAGGAGTTTATAAAGATACAAGATAACCCCTATAATATTCCACATCCGCACTCCCCACAAAGATTTGGAAATTAAGCAAAAGTTCAATTAAGAACTCTCCCCCATAAAATGTCATTCCCGAAAGAACAACAAGAGCGACCTTACTTTTGCGAGAAAAGAAGGATTTTATTGGATACTAACAAATAACATGAAAACATGAATTTGTAATCCAAAAATACTCAATTAAATTAACCACAAGAAAGCCCATGATTAATTTAATCGGAAATGCTCACATAAGAGAACTTACGGAGCCGCACAGTATTTTCACAAAGATGTGGATCAGGGAAGGACCAATAATGCGGAATATTCAAGGATTCATTCTATTTTTCATAAATATTTGCATGGAGACGTATAATAGACTTAATCCTTGTAATCAAAAGTTCATCCTATCTTCCATCAATATTTGCATAATGACATAATAGGCTTAACTTTTGTTGTCAAAAGTTCATTCTATCTTTTATCAATATTTGCATAATGACATATGATAGACTTAACTTTTGAACAAGTATGGGACAATCATAGTTCACGGACGCAAATACACATATCGCATAAAAAGATGCAATATATAAAACCATAAAGATTAGTACTGCAAAATCATCTTCCAATTTTTTTTAGAATTTAAATAAATAAATCTGAAAACATTGCAAGATGAAAAACGTTGGGAATAGCTGTGTGTACTCACAATAATGTCTATTACAAACCCTAGTTATCCTTCTTAAAACACAAGAATAAATTCTCATAAGAAGTTACCTAGATATTAATACCTTTGAAAAATTATTTATTGTCCCCGAACTCCTTGTCGTCAACAGCCATTGGAACATAAGGTTCATGAAGATAGGAGTCAATTTCAACGAACCTTCTTGACTGATGCCGAACCAGGGCCTTCTGAATTTCAAGAGTCCTAAACACAAAAGCCTTTATTTGTTGTATATCCTTTCTTATCTCCTTCAACTCTTCAAGAACACCAGAAAACTTCTGAAGATTTGAAGGAACAACCCTTGGTTTTCTCACATTCCTCCTTTACCTTTTCAAATTATAGTTCTTCACAAGGTCTGAATTATGGGCAGACTCAAGGGAGATTTGGGCCTCATTATGAACAGTCACGTACATTAACCTATCAGACTTCTTCTGATAATACCAAACATCGGAGGTCAACTTGGCTACTTGCTCCCGAAGGTGTCTAAGCTTACCGGAGCTACCAGCTGGCAGGAGTAGGTACTCTCAGCAACCTTCACAGTATCGCTGGCTTTCTTAAGAGCCAGCAAACAAGCTTCTAAGGAACCTTGAGTCTTTCTTAGCTCACTCTTTAACAAAGGTACCTTAGCAGCAGAAGCAGCGCCATTGAAAGAAGACTGCTGCGCACTAACAAAGGCATAATCTTGGCGAGCACGCTCTAGAAGGGCACTCAGGTGAGTACACTTAGCCTTATAAAACTTGAACAAGGTGCAACCAACATCGATTTGTTTGCAAAGCTGCAAACAACAGAGCATAAGAACAAACGAAGGTTCTAAACAATGCACAAAACAATAAGGAAAAAGCCACTTACTGAGAACAAGGAAAGACGAGGGAGGAAATCAGCGTAGGTATCCATGAAAGCCTCCATCTCCTGGATGCTACCCCTATGGATTTCACCAAAGCTATGGCTAGAACGAAGGCAGTCAGGATCGAAAAATAGATCCTTGGCCATTTGATACTGAGCATTTAAAGTATCCAGCTTCGAGGAAATCTCTAAAGAACCACTCAACTGATGCCGATCAACCTCATATGAAAAGAGACCGTTGGAATCCCGCAGTATGGCTTTGAGGATGTCATCGTTTGAGCTCCCAAGGCTCAAATTCTCATGTAACTTACCTTTCACAAGATCAGTAAGGACCCCACCAGTCGCTTGAGAGCGAGCATGAGGCATCAGTACTTGATCCTCACCACGACGAAGGGACTACATGGTGGAAGAGCTGGGAAAACAAGCAAACACTTGGCTAGAAGAACCACCCAAGTCCATATCACCGGAAGAAGGAAGATTACCCAAGACGGTCTAATTAGGTGACGAAGGTGGTTGTCCAACAACCTTGCTAACAAGGGCAGTAAAAACAGACTGAGCACTTCCCAAAGAAGTAGGCGTAGCATTGAAGGAGAAGCTGCCAAGTGAAATCACAACCTTCTTCTTTGGCTGAGAATCCGAACTGCTGATCCTAACTACTGGAATTGCACCCTTCGCAAACGAACCACTCCAATGACGCGAGGTGGCAGGAAAAGATGGAGGTCCATTAGTAGACAGAACCATAGCACTGGTGATGGTCGAAGTAATAGGATGCACATCACTCGGGGAAGAAACCACGGGCATCTTCGGCAGAGGAGCAAGAATTACACACTCACTTGGCTCACCAAGGAAGAGCCACCATCAACTTGAAGATTATAACCTTCCACGGATCCAGCACGGACACGGCTAGGGATTTTTTTTTTGAAAAGTCTTCCTCAATATATCTAGATGAGGACTAAGGGAAGTACCCTCAACATCCTCCATGTCCTCATCATCCAGTTCCTCCTCAACAACCTTCAGATCCTCATCAGATTGTTCAACATCAATCACAGCTTTCAACTTACTTTTCTTTTTGGAAGACTGTAAGAAAGCACATGCGTAGGCTAAGGATCAGGGGAAAACTACCAAGGTATCTACAAACACTAAGGTAGGGATATAATCCTTACCTACGCAGGTGTTGGCTTAGCCGCTTCAATCGAAGCCTTCCTTTTCCTTGTCCGGGTAGCCACGGAGTTACCAGCGGAACTAGGAGCAGTCCCATCAGAAGAAGCAGGGGCGGGCTACAAAAAGAGAAATACCAAAATATTTAGCAAAAGGCTATACAACGAAGGTGGAAAAACTGAAGTAATTCAAATGAAGGGTACCTCGTCAGGAGCAGCAGGGTTGAAAACCCAAGGCTGATATCCATCATACTTAGAAGGCAGAGACGAAGCCGAACAAGGAACGTTGGGATCTGCGATGGTAAAACCGTAGGCCCAAAGGCCAACCACACGAATAGGAGTATGTGCCTAACACTTATCATGGTAATGACGAATACGATCAGACAAAGGAAAGAAAAGCTTAGCATAGTAGGGGATAACAGTCAAACCGGTCTTTTCAATCTCCTCCAACAAACGAATGATATTTCCCTCCCTAATCTTCTTGGCAGAAACATGAATGCGGCGTGGACCAACACACCAAGTAATAAGATTGCTTTTATGCATGGCATCAACATACGTAGCATTGAAGTTGTCAGGGGGTGTAATCCTCTTGCTTAGACCTCCCAGGAGCAAAAGGGTTATAAGACTTCAGAGTAGTCTTACCCTTGTTACGGTACCAACTCTCACGAAGGGCACGCCAATAGTTTCCAGTGTACTGCATCACCCCTCGGTCCCGAGTCTCTTTCACTGAGTCATCCCTAGTGGACAGAACATCATAGTAGAAGGGATCCTTTCTACTATACAAAGGCAGAAGCATACCTGCGGCTAATTGGCCAACACTAATCAAAAGATTGTTCTCATCATAAAGAAAGCTCCAAATCAGGGACTCAGTGGGAACACGTCGGGACCATCAACGAAGAAGATATCAAACTTGTGCATACAAAAATACTTGGATATTTCAACCAAAGACAAATGAGCATAGCTATCTTTATCATTCAGCTGCAACCTTTGAAGCTCATAGTGTGGTGGAGGAGGAGGAAGATCCTCAACAGCAACCTCCTCTACCGCAGCCTCCTCAGCTTCCTCATGTATCTCAGTGTCCTCAAGGGTTGAGAGGGTGTAGCATCAGGATGATCCATACGTGGAGGTGGCTCAGTAGACGATCTATGCCTCGAATCTTTGCGTGCAGGTTTCTTCGGAAGCCTCATAATTCCTAACACCAGCAGGAAGAACAGTCATTCAACAATGGCAAATAAAATTTGCAGCCAACTCAGAAAACTCAGTTGGGGAAAAAACAAACATACTTTGGGCATAGGTTTAACTAAACCAACCAAAGGAGCCAATTTAATCAATCCATGAGGAAAAATGGAGAACGATTAACCATCATAGTCAAATTTGCAGGCGAAGAACAATCATGGCATAATCATGGTAAAAACACGAAATGAGAATGTTCTCAAACAACATGAAGAAGCAAGGGAAGATCAAAATCACTACATGCAAGTATAGCAGCAACATCAACAATCAAAGGAAGAAAAAATCGAACCAAACACGAGGAATACGAAAAGCTACAGTAAACCAAAAATATATGTTTACTAACCTGCTGATGAAGAACGAACGAGAGATTTTAGGATTCGAAAGGAATACCAACAGTTGAAGGCAAAAGGGGAGAAAAAATCTCTGTGTAGAGACAGAGAGCGACAATGCGAGAAGAAAGGGAAAGATAATGAATATCCTTCCTTAATTTTCTTCTTATAGGCGGCTAAAGAATCCAAAATTTGGTTGTCCTGAAGTTTAAGGGGAAGTTATTGCATGAAAGGACACATGGGGACCACCCAACCCATACGTGCAAAAATGGCGGCGTTATGGAAGTTTTTTCTTCCAATCCTACCAAACGGTAGAATATGAAAGAAAAGGGGAAAACTGTGAATACCAATATTCTATGGAGCACGTGTCACGGTATTAATGGTCGCATACAAGATAATTGTATAGCCCCCGTGATACACAGGAGTCTGAGGCGCAGAAGATCCCTTCCTAAACTACTTTATCCCATCTCGAGGAAGCATACCTCGGTGGCTAAGATGGTAAAGTAACCCTAGTCTAAGAAGATGACAGCTGGCGAAGGGACATAGGTAGCTTACATATCCAATTAGCATTTAATGTAGCGATCCCTTATTTACACACTTCACCATAGAACGTGGAGAGAGATGAGATGGCATAGTCTGACTGGTGAAGGCTCGCGATGAACGAAGGTACAATCTGTACTGAGGCTGGGAAGTTCTCGAATGAACGTGGGTCAGCTGAGGTGGCAGAGTCCAACTGGAGAAAACATGCAGTGAACGAAGGTACCATTTATACGAAAGATATATCAGGATACGATGGACCCAAAGACAGCAAAGATATATATGGAGCAGAAGGGGCTATAAATACCAAGCTTCACCAACAAAGAAAGGAATTCAATATCCACAAGAAGATCTAGTTTTAAGCTTATAACTCTTTAATGTTTAGAACTTAAGTATTTACTACAACTTGAGTTCTCTCTATTACTTTGGGAAGCATTTAAGATCCTTGTAACTACCACAATTTAATACAAACAATCACTCATTACCCCATGGACGTAAATGAAAGTCGAACCACGTAATCTCTTGTGTCTCATGATAACTTAGAAGTATTTACTTTACATTTGAGTTATTCATTATTATTGTTATCATGAGTAACTTTTATTACTTAGCATTATAAGTTCAACTGAGATATCGTTACTTAGTATCAGATTCTTTGAGCTGTATGCATTACGTAGACTATGGGAAAATTAGTAGTCACAGAGCTTTAGACTTCACGGTGCTTACAAATGAAGACGAAGATCTACTGAAGAACTCAGAAGAACTCCATCAACAAAAGGTATAAGGAGACTAAAACTTATCTATCACTCATAAGTCTATTCTATTCTTACATATCTCCTATTGAGACAAGTCATATATGATATAGTCTTTCATATGATACACATTTGATATTTCGAGCTGAGTTTAACTCTCTTATCTATTTCTCGAAATATGTGTTGGTAGCTTTCTGTCTTAGCTACATTCATCATCCTTCTTGACTTTATGTCAAAAGTTGATCATGTGAAAATTTCCTTGAAACATCTTACATGATTTGTGTGAGACAAACATTTGATGTCGACTTGGAAAGTTTCGTATTGATCATTCGATCACTTGGAAAATACTTATTATCTAATGGTTTGTGTGAGACAGCCATTGTCGTCTTCTAAGAATGTTTCAATGATTGAAATAGGAGTTTAGAGTTAAAACCCTTGTCTGGAAAACATCACAGTATGCGTACTTAATGTATAAACTGTGTTGGTAAGATTCTGGTCCGGAAACCAAGTATGCGTACCTGTTCGCAAACGATTTCAACTGTGGAATTCCAGGAACCAAGTACACGTACCGTTCACATATAGTTTTACCTGAGTTAGGTCCGGAACTATAGTATGCGTACCCGTTTGCATACTGTTGGTCAAGACCAATGTCCGGAATTTGAGTATGCATACCATTTGCATACTTGAGTGGTTCAAGTTCTAAAATCGGAAAAGTATGTTTACATACTCATGAAAAAATACATTTATATAATAAGGAATGCAATCTTTGCAAACCGTGGCTTAATGCTCATAAATTGATTCTTGTACTTATGAATCAATCCGATTTTGCTTCAATTGGATCATATATACTTCTATGTGATTATTAACAATTGAACAACTCTATGAAGAACACAATTAGATCCTTTGATTATCATTTATCATCATAAGTGATCTATATGTGTTAGATGAATGTGGATTAGACAAAAGTGTTCATATGGCTAACTTTGGTTAACTATTATTAAACCAACCGAATGTACACGTTTAGGTACGGTTACCCATATTTAAATGAAGTATATTTCATTTGTGTGCGACAAGCTAAGTTCATCCAAAGGTGGAGAGATATTGCTTTGGTTTCAAGCATAACTAAGATTGCATCTTAAATCAGGATTTCATATAACAGTGAATAATGAATGCTTTGTTTCCAAGCAAACTAAGCAAACCTTGATTTGAAGACTATATAACGGAGAACTCTAGCAACTGGGAAACCTAATCCCCACACCTCCTGTGTGATACTAGTTGCGACTAGAGTCAATTCTTCTTTAACCTTGGGTTTATTCAAAAACCATGTAGGTTAATGACTTAAAGACTTCATTGGGATTCTGAAGCCAGATCCAACTATTTTCTCTGTAGTTGCGTATTCTGATCTTACTTATTCTATCGTGTTGAGTACTATCTTCTATAAGATTTTCTCTCCGCTAAGTAAGATATAAAAAGTAATCACAAAGCTCTTCGTATAATTCTTTGTGATTCCACAATAACTTGTTCTACTACCATATAGGTTATTGTGAGGTGATTGATATTTCTAGGATGTTCTTCGGGAATATAAGACCGGATTATCAATTGGTTCCTGTGCACCTTGATTTATCATAAGACGGAACAAAACTTCATAGGTATTTCTATGGGAGACAGGTTTATCTATCTGAATAGACTTTTTTGTGGGAGACAAATTGGTTTATGAGTCTTCGACTTTGGGTCATAGCAACTCTTAGTTGTGGGTGAGATAAGCTAAGGTAATCAAGCGCGTAGAGTCCTGCTGGGATTCAGAGGCGTAAGGAACGCAACTGTACCTTGATCAGTGGGAGATTGGTTAGGTCTCAACTACATTCCAGTCTGAAGTTAATCTTGTCGTAGCCTAGTGTCTGTAGCGGCTTAATACAATATGGTGTTCAATTTTGACTAGGTCCCGGGGTTTTTCTGCATTTGCGGTTTCCTCGTTAACAAAATTTCTGGTGTCTGTGTTATTTCTTTTTCGCATTATATTTTATATAATTGAAATATCACAGGTTGTGCGTAGTTCAATCAATTGGTGAATCAAACCTTTGGTTGTTGATTGAAACTGATTGACACTTGGATATTGGTCTTTGGTACCATCCAAGTTATTTCTCATATTCAATCAGGCTCACAGATTCCTATCTGTTCGATTGCAGATTGATTTGAAGAATTGAGATATAACTCTTGGATATTTTTTCGTGATTGAGTCTTACTTTCAAGTTGACTCTCTTGGAATTGTGTTGGAGTTTTCCATACAGATTGCCTAGCGAAATATTAGGTGTGGTTGTTAGACCCCCGTGTTTTTAATTGGTATCAGAGCGGGCAAACACGTTTAAGACCTCATAAGTCTGTGTTTGAAGCAATCTGATTTCTATGGATAGAATTTTATCTAACATTTACGCACATAAAAATGTCCTCTAAAGTTTTTCACTATACCAAATGTCTTGGTTTTTCCTCAAAGGATAACTCTTTAGCTGATTCTTTCGAATCCCAAAGAAAAACTTTGACAGTTGACGCTATGTCAGAATCTGAAATAGAGCTCATCAGAACATTAAAAAAATATGCTGAGATTATTGACTTTCAAGTCTGTAAAATTAAATCTCTTGAGGAGAAATATGCTCATCTTACTGATGAACTTAAGAAATATCTTGATAGAGAACATGAACTCTATAGTATTGTTGAGTCCTTTTCTAACAATATTTAAAATCTTGCTCAAGAAACTACTCTACAGCGTGAAAAGATTAGTATACTTGAAAATACTGTTAGAGAAGATTCAATTACAGAAGAACGTTTAATCAAGTCTCATTCATCAGAATTGAACAACTGTCGTGTTGAAAAAGAGAAACTTTCTGCCTCTCTCTTACTATCCCAGGAACAGTGCAAGTCCTTGAAAAAGGAAAACTCTGTTTTAATGAGTAAGTCTCCTTCAATGCCTATCGCTAAAACTCATGTGGTTTTACAAGGTATGGAGAAAGTTACTCCTGTGGAATTGACTGCTAAGAAACCCTTGTGTGACTTACAGTTTTTCGGAAAGGCCGTAAGTTTAAAACAGGAGTTTTCCAATGTTTTTTCTCCACAAATCTGTTCATTCAACGGGAAAAGGAATCATAATACTCTACATTGTTTTACTATAAAGAAAGAGATTTATGATCTCCAAAATCTACTTCTTTTTACAGTCGACAGAGTAAACCTTCTGATGACTTCAACAATGGATTTTATTCCTGCGGAAGACCAAAAATCTCATAAAAAGCATTTTCGAGGTCACTCCTTTAGCAATTCCTACAAGAAAAATGCTTATTGCTCTCTTAAGGTTTCTGAGAATTTTTCTGGTGGTTTTATGACTAAAAGATAGGTTCCGCATGAATCTCACTATCTAGAACCTATTGCAAGAGGTCTTAGACATGATCCTCAGAAAAACCCTTCTGATGGTTTTTCAAAAAGGTTTCTATCTAATTCATCTGGATTTAGAACCTACTGAAGAAAGGTAAGAAATACACAAAACAGTCATTCTGAAGGTATTTACAACTCTTCCCAAAAAAATTATAGTGGGATTACACCCCATTCCGTTACCTAGTTCTAGGTAAGATCATTAATTGTATCTAACTTGACAGTTGCAAGGATGATATTTTTGGGATGCTCAAGTCAGTTGTATAATATTGTCTAGTGCTATGCCTGAAATAAAAGTTTAAAAAAAAAAAACAAAAAAAAAAACAAACTAAGTGTGTTTCCTTATTTTGGATCGTTTCTGACCTATTAACTTTATAACCGATCCGCGATCGTTTGTGTCTTCCTCCTCTTAAGAGTTTTTAGGGTTTTCTCTTCAAGAGCTTCCTTCTCTTGTTCTCGAACTTATATATTTATATTGGTTCCTTCCTTCCCTATAAATTTTTTTTAGAAAACTATTCAAAATCTCAAGAAGTGGTAAATCTTGGTATGGAAGAAGACATCAAAGGATGCAGTTCAGTTCAAGAATTTTTCTTGAAAAAGATGGTTGCAAGAAAAGAGTACAACTCTTGGATTGTTGAATCTGTCAAGGATTTGATTCATTTTCAGGATGATTCTAAAGTCAATATTGCAGATATTCAATTGCAAGTAAACCAGCTTATTGATAGACAGACTAAAATCCTTGAAAATCAGAAAGTCTTGATACAAACCAGAAGAAACTCATCTCAGACTGCATCAAATCCAGGCAGCTTGCTCGCACTGTTGATCGAAAGGTGAATGTTCTAACTCATGAACATGGAGTTTCTACTGTCAAAAGGATCAAGGATATTGATATTACATATTATGATGGAGTCATAGAGAGGTATAAAGTTATCAAAGAAGTTTGATCTGTTGATCTTTTATTTTACCTAGGAAACTTCTGGTTTAATAATTTATTATTCTGTTTAAGAAGAATAACTAGGGTTTGGTATGGCCATTATTGTGATTCCAACATTATCATCTTGAATTGATTTTAAATTCAAAAGTTTAAAAAGATGATTTTGCAGTATTAATCTTTATTGGTTTTATATATTGCAAAAAATATTTTTGTATGGGATATGTTGTTTGCGTACGTGAACTGTGATTGTTCCATACATGCTCAAAAGTTAAGTTTATTGTGTCATTATGCAAATTTTGATGGAAAATAGAATGAACTTTTGTATATTCCGCAGTATTGATCTTTCCCTGATCCACTTTTATGTGAAAGTAATGTGTTGGATCTGTAAGTATTTCTTATGTTGAGCATTTCCGATTAAATTAATCTATGAGGTTCTTTGTGAGTTAATTTAGTTGAGTTTTATGGATACAAATTCATGTTTCATGTAATTTGTTAATGTCCGAAGAAATCCTTTTTTTCTTGTGAAAGTAAGGTCGCTCTTGTTGTTCCTTTGGGAATGCCTTTTTAGGGGGAGAGTTCTTAATTGAATTTGTGCTTAATTACTAAATCTTTGTGGGGGAGTGCGGCTGTGGAATATTGTAGGAATTATCTTGTATCTTTATTAACTCCTTGATGAATACACTAAGTTTCGACTATGTAAGATCATCGAAACAAAGTTGATATGTTCTCTTTTAGTCGTGAAGTGTCTCTATGGAAATTTCATTATGATCCCATAATTTTTGTACCTTTGCAAATTTATATTGAAAAAAAGGGGAAGAATTATTTTGTAGTTCACACTACATACATATGGTTTACGGATCATTATGTAAGGGGGAGTGGTTTTCATTGTGAGATGAAGTATTGGCTAAGGGGGAGTGATACATATCACCATAGTATTATTGTCAAAGTTGTGGTACAATTGAACTTTGATGATGTGTAATAATACTATGACATTGAATAACAATATTTGAGAACTACTATTTTCGTACTATCATAGCTACGGATCTTGAACAACAATGATGATGAAACGAACACATTCAGAATAGATTGGTACTTGGAGCGGCGAAGAATTCAAGTAACGTTGAAGAATCACGGAAATCAAGCATGATGGATTAGAAGCTACAAAGTTCTTATTTATTTTGTAATCCATATGTATTGATAGTTTTGTCACTAAAATTGATAAAAGGGGAGATTGTTAGAGCATTGCTCGGTCGGACTCGCAAGCGTTGCTATCTCAAGATTGTTTGTCAAGTTTAGTTGATCAAAACTATAGTCTTGATTTCTAGTCTACCAATAAATGTTTCAGACTAGGATATAGTGGAGTTGAGCTTTAGACTTCACGGTGCTTACAACTGAAGACGAAGATCTACTGAAGAACTCAGAGGAACTTCATCAACAAAAGTTATGTGGATACTAAAACTTATCTAAAACTTAGAAGTCTATTCTATTCTTACATATATCATATTGAGACAAGTCGTATATGATATAGTCTTTCATATCATACACATTTAATATTTCAAGATGAGTTTAACTCTCTTAATATTTCTCGAAATATGTATTGGTAGCTTTCTGTCTTAGCTACATTCATCATCCTTCTTGATTTTATGTCAAAAGATGATCATGTGAAAATTTCCTTGAAACATCTTATATGATTTGTGTGAGACAGTTATTTGATGTCGACTTGGAAAGTTTCGTATTGATCATTCGATCACTTGGAAATTTCTTATTAGATAATGGTTTGTGTGAGACAGCCATTGTCGTCTTCTAAGAATGTTTCAATGATTGAAATGGGAGTTTAGAGCTAAAACCCTTGTCAGGAAAACATTACAGTATGTGTACATAATGTACAAAATGTGTTGGTAAGATCCAGGTCCGCAAACCAAGTATGCATACCTGTTCGCAAACGGTTTCAACTGTGGAAGTCCGGGAACCAAGTATGCGTACCCGTTAGCAAACAATTTTACCTGAGTTAGGTACGGAACTATAGTATGTGTACCCATTTGCATACTGTTGGTCAATACCAATGTCCAGAACTTGAGTATGCATACCCGTTTGCATACTTAAGTGGTTCAAGTTTTAAAATCGGCAAAGTATGTTTACATACTCATGAACAAATACATTTATATAATAAGGAATGCAATCTTTTCAAACCGTGGCTTAATGTTCATGAATTGATTCTTGTACTTATGAATCAATCCGATTTTGCTTCAATTGGATCATATATACTTCTATGTGATTATTAACAATTGAACAACTCTACAAAGAACACAATTAGATCCTTTGATTATCATTGATCATCATAAGTGATCTAGATGTGTTAGATGAATGTGGATTAGATAAAAGTGTTCATATGGCTAACTTTGGTTAACTATTGTTGAACCAACCGAATGTACACGTTTAGGTACGGTTACCCATATCTAAATGAAGTATATTTCATTTGTGTGTGACAAGCTAAGTCCATCCAACGGTGGAGAGATATTGCTTTGGTTTCAAGCAAAACTTAGCTTGCATCTTAAATTAGCATTTCATCTAACGGTGAATAATGAATGCTTTGTTTCTAAGCAAACTAAGCAAATCCTTATTTGAAGAATATAAGGGAGAACTCTAGCAATTGGGAAACCTAATCCCCACACCTCCTGTGTGATATTAGTTGCGACTAGAGTCGATTCTCCTTTAACCTTGGGTTTATTCCAAAACCATGTAGGTTAACGACTTAAAGACTTCATTGGGATTCTGAAGCCAGATCCAACTATTTTCTCTGTAGTTGCGTATTCTGATCTTACTTATTATATCGTGTTGAATACTATATATCTTCTATAAGATTTGCTCTCCGATAGGTAAGGTATAAAAAGTAATCACAAAGCTCTTCGTCTCATTCTTTGTGATTCCATAATGACTTGTTCTTCTACCATATAGATAAGTTATTGTGAGGTGATCTATATTTCTAGGTTGTTCTTCGGGAATATAAAACCGGATTATCAATTGGTTCCTGCGCACCTTGATTTATCATAAGACGAAACAAAACTTCATAGGTATTTCTGTGGGAGACAGATTTATCTATCTGAATAGACTTTTCTGTGGGAGACAGATTGGTTTATAAGTCTTCGACTTTGGGTCGTAGTAACTCTTAGTTGTGAGTGAGATCAGCTAAGGGAATAAGGTGCGTAGAGTCCTGCTGGGATTCAGAAGCGTAAGGAACGCGACTGTACCTTGATCAGTGGGAGATTGGTTAGGGCTCAACTACATTCCAGTCCGAAGTTAATCTTGTAGTAGGCTAGTGTCTGTAGTGTCTTAATACAATGTGGTGTTCAATCTGGACTAGGTCCCGGGTTTTTTCTTCATTTGCGGTTTCCTCGTTAATATTTTTTCTGGTGTCTGTGTTATTTCTTTTCCGCATTATATTTTATATAATTGAAATATCACAGGTTGTGCGTAGTTCAATCAATTGGTGAACCCAACCTTCGGTTGTTGATTGAAATTGATTGACACTTGGATATTGGTCTTTGGTACCATCCAAGTTATTTCTCATATTCAATCAGGCTCATAGATTCCTATCTGTTCGATTGCAGATTGATTTGAGAAATTGAGATATAACTCTTAGATACTTTTCCGTGATTTAGTCTAACTGTCTAGTTGACTCTCTTGGAATTGTGTTTGAGTTGTCCACACAGATTTCCTATCAAAATATTGGGTGTGGTTGTTAGACCTTTTCACTATCGATACCTTGAGGGTAGTTCCAAAAAAGATCAGGGAGCTACAGTAAATTTCCTGCTGCTGCAGGAAGAAGAATACGAAGAACTTTGTGCTGCTAAGGATAGTCGCGGAATACGTTGTTAATATCACGACACAGAAGACAGTAACCTCACTAGTCTTAATCTATCTATTATCTTTGTAACAGTCGATATGTAACGTTTATAAACGTTTCAGCTTTGTTGTTTTGTTGTTTTTCTCTCTTTTCTTCATTGTAAACAATTTTGGAGCCATGAATTATTCTTTTAAGAGAGTATTTGACATGATGAGCTAGACCCCAACACTGAGATGTCCGCCATTTTTCACTATTGTGGTAATTCTATTTAATTCTTTTATGACTTTTGCACTAATTTAAATTAATTTATGATTTTTCTTGATTATTTGTGATTTTTTTTGATGGTGTATGCTTAGACGTAAGAGCTTTTGATGTACCATGCTTATGATTTACATCTAATGCTTTATAAAATTTACCTTGGCAAAGAATCAGAGCCAATATTTGTTATTTTATGAGCTATAATTGTCTGGAATTAATAGTTGAACCACGTGAATATAAGAAATTATGGAATCCTGAGTCCTAGTGTCTCTCAATATTGTTACAATATTTTATATATAGTATATTCTCAATTATTAAGTCTGAAATTGAATCTTCACAACTTCGAGTTGAACGAATCTTTACTACCACTTTTTACAACTTGTTAAAATCACATCAAATTTTGGCGCCGTTTGATTTTTTTTTATAAGGGAGAGCAAAATGTGATCCGAGGAGAGCAAAAATCGTAGTCGAGTCACTAGCTAGAGTCAACTCAACATATTTTTCTAACTCTGTCTAAAATACCCTTACACACGTATTCTTGGCACATGTTCAATCATCTTCTTCTTTCATGAAAAACCACACAAAACCTTATAAATGAACAAGGACGGTTTTAATTCTCCCTTGATTATACTTATTGTATTGTTAACTTTGTGGACATGTTAGTAGGAACGGTGGGAATTAGCCAACGATCTTTATATTTCGGGAATGTTCAGTTAGCATCAGACAACTTTATATGTTCAATTGGCTAAAGATCTTTATATGATGTTTAAAACTAGCATTTGTGCAAGCTTTTTTAAACTTGTTATTACCCATTATGTGGACCAATGTCTATTTTTCAATCCACCATTCAAAGATGATGAAACTGCTTCTACGACAACATGCGAAGACTGTAATCAATATTATGTGGGTTAATTTTATATATAATCACATATATCAAATCTTCGTTTCTCTTTATCATCGTGATTGAATACTATGAAAATGTAAAGTTAAAAATAAGTTTAGAATCCATGCCTTTTTTTCCCCAGATGAATACGGTTGTCGGTGAAAAATTATATTTTATTTTTAAAACGTTTGAAGAACCCGTGGTTGATAAGGGAAGTATAGACCGAGTTAGAGATACATTTCTGGTTGAGCCTAGTTAACGAGTCGATATCGATTTTTGCTCTCCTTGGATCACATTCTGCTCTCCCTCTAACAAAAATCTTAGTTTTTTACTTATTTATTTAGGTTTGTTTAGGGTTTGTTTAGGGTTTATTTTTTATTTTTTTTGTTCTCTTTTACGCCTTTGGTATTTTTCGATTCTTTTCAGGTTTGGAAAGCTACAAGGAAAGAAAAAGTGTTATAAAAGGTAATTAAAGTCAAAGAAAGAAAGAAAGAAGAGTCCAAAAGGAGTGAAAAGATTTTATTTTATTAGTTTTTATTTTTAGAAATTATATTTACTGTTTGTTGTAATTTTTCTTTTTATTTTTGGACATTTTTTGGACATTTTTGTGGGACTTTTGGACATTATTATTTTTAACCCTAAGGAAGGGTTAGTTTAAATAAAACTGCTGCAGGGAAGGACGACAGTTACGATACTGTCATGGCCCCTCGGGTTCGCACACTGATATAGGAGTCCGTGGTCTAGGTCGACTACATCCGATTCATCGCCCGTTTGATACGGGAGGTAAGACTCTATCCACCCACGAATCCACTTTCAGTGGGTTTTCTTGTGTTGAGGCTCCAAAAACACAAACACAAACGCATACGTGCACATCATATTGCATCATCTGGCACCGATTATTAAGAAAATATGTGGGATAGTACGGTGAACCCTATGTTCGTTATCATCCGAAACACCACAAACCTTAGTCTCAAACCTCTGACCAGTCTCTGACATTAGTTATATTTTGATACAGGTAACCCAAGCCTACCCAAAATAGTCAATCCCAACATTTGCATTTGCACGTGCACAAAAAGACGTCGAACTTGTATTACAATAGCTAATGCAATGAATATACGGCTGAGTTCCAAGATGGACATTATTACTTTTACCATAGTGTGCACACCAACCTTATGAAGGTTACGTCTCATACCATGGAGAGCCCAAATATTATCCTCACACGCACAGAACAGACGAGCAATATTATAGTACTGGTACCCCATCTTTGGAGGATCCAATTAAACAATTGCAACCTAGTACTTCTTATGATCCTTCCATTTTTATATAAGTCTCTTAAGCAGTTGACTGAGATGACAAATAGGTTTGTGTTAGAAACAAATGAAAGAATTCCAACAACGAGTAAACCTTATTTAGAAGATACCCTTAAGCAGTTAACTAAGATGCAACCTAGAACTTCTTATGAACCAAAAAATTATTTACAAGAGTCCCTTAAGCGGTTGACTGAATCGACACATAGGTTTGAGTTATAGACCAAGGAGACAATTGCTCAAACTAATCTTAATTTCCAATACAATGTTTTCAATAGTAACCTTGAAAATGAGGATAGTTATTTGCATGACGAGGTTAGAATTGGTAACACTAGTTTAAATGAGGTCCGGCCATTTTCATGTTATTATAATGATGATTATGATGAGGATAGTGTTGATGAAGAATATGAAATATGTAAGCGTAGTGATCAGGAATTTGTTACTCTAATTGAGCTTCATGTAAATAATTTTATTTCTGGTTCAGATTCTAATAATTTTAATGATTATTCACCTATTCAAAAGGACGACGATTTGACTAGAGATACTATTGTTCTAGACGATGTAGTATTTTCTTGTTACGAAGCCGATAATGGTTTATAGGAATGGGTTTCTCCTGAGAATACTGTTTTAGAGTCTTACAATTTAGAAAAAATAGTCTAAAGAAGAAGAAGATGAACCCATACAGCTTTTAAATATGAGTGAGGATGCATCACCTGAGTATAACCTAGAAGAAGCAACTGACTATTTTCAGGATTCTGACGATCCAAAAATTAGGGAAATTGTAGCAAGTCTATCTAGAGACACCCAAAACTCCATATTTATGGATGATTATCATTCTCCATGTGCTTTACCTTTGACTTTTACAGAGATCCCTTACTTGGGACTTGACATATGTGCCTCTACCATTTTACAAGATCATCTTCATACACGTTTTCCCGAACCTAATGATGTTCAAAAAGAAGTTCAGTTGTTTAAAACCCATCCTATGGTTGATGTGGTTTACCCAGGATATGATATCAAGATTGACTTTGTTTTCCCACCAAAAACTTTTGTTCCAACTGTAGGAACATATGAATTTCGAATGTGTCAGTTATTAAATTTTGAGACTAAGCCTAAGTACTTTAGGAGAATAGAATCGACATATTTGCTTAAGAATAACCACTACTCTCATTGTGGTCAACGGTGTGAGTCAAATATGATTGACTTTGAGAGTCCGCAATTATTCAGGTTATTATTATGTTCTTCTAAGTTTTTAGTTGAATTTTTCCAAACTCTAGAACCTGATCATTTATCTTACCTATGAGGAAATGCATCCCAAGAAAATATATTATCTAGACCCATTTATAGAACCTGAACCACAGCTAGATGTAGTTATCTTAAACAAAACACTAGATAAGGTTGTGCCCGGTTAGTTCATTTTCTTGGCATGTTGTAGATTCCTTTTATTTGTGATAGCTATATTTGGTTTTGATGACCCACAGTTACTATAGCTATTACTTTATGATTCTATGAGGTGACTAATCCTTTCTTAGTTTGGCTGAAGACTTTAAACTTAGCACTTCTTGGGAGGTATCCCATGTTCATGCGATACGATAATACCTTTCCTTATTTCCTTTGCTTCAAGTGGTAACAGTTTTTCCTTGTTCATGCTTATAATTTTATCTTTTGAATATTGAGGACAATGTTAGGTTTAAGTTTGGGGGTATGAAGAGAATTTTTAGTTGCATTTTATATTTCCAGAGCCTAGAATTTTGTGCCAATTCAGGATAACACTAACCAATCTAATTAAGTGGATATAAACATCTTGGTTGTAGGAGTTGAGGAACCCAGAAAAAGATTTTATTCATAAAAGAACATATCTCATGTGTTAGAAATAACATGGTAGTTTCACCATATTTCGGAGTCGTTTAATTACTTTATGTTCTTACTTTTGCAAACTTTTTGTTTCTCTAAGTGATATGGTGGAGCACCAACATCGAATTGTTATCACCTCCGCGATGAAGTAGAGTGATTGAGTTACTATAAAAAATAATATTATTATTGTCCAATTAATAAATCGACCGTTGGTCCCCTTTAAGAATGTTTCAATGATTGAAATGGGAGTTTAGAACTAAAACCCATGTCTGGAAAACATCACAGTATGCGTACTTAGTGTACAAACTGTGTTGGTATGATTCAGGTACGGAAACTAAGTTTGCATACCCATTCGCAAACTGTTTTAACTGTTAAAGTCCGAGAACCAAGTTTGCGTACCCGTTCGCAAATGGTTTCACTTGAGTTAGGTTTGTAACTTCAGTTTGCGTACCCGTTTGCAAACTGTTGGTTCAAGACTAATGTCCGAAACTTAAGTTTGCGTACCCATTTGCAAATGTAAGTGGTTCAAGTTCTAAAATCGGCAAAGTATGTTTTGATACTCATGAACAAATACATTTTGAGCCGAGAACTAATTCTAGTTAACGGATTTCTCGAAATTTAATGACTAAGCTTAATGAACATTTGTTCATGCTTGATGAATTTCGGTTAAGGACAATTTATTGTTCAGAATCAAAATCGTGCTTCAAGTTATCATTCGAAAATAGCCTGGAACAGTGATATGTGTCATTGATGTTATTCGGGAATGTTTCGAATCGATTTAGAAAAATATAGAACTACTATAGATTCAGATACATGATAGTGTTATCAATCTTACAAACTGGGAAAACTGTTATATGTCTGAACCCGTATTACATGTATTCGTACACATAACAGAGTAGCTATATATCGACTTACAAATTTTTGATACACATATTCTTATGCACATCATGTGAAAATCTATTTGACTCGTGAACCGGATCGGTATGCATACTTGTATGCAAACCATTTTTGGAACTTTGGTTACGAAACCTGGTTAGTTTACAAACCGGTACGCAAACCAAAATAGTTATGTGGACTCTGGAACCGGTCGTAGTCTTAAGGTTTCCAAACCGATATGCATACCTTAATAGTTCTGATAACTCCGGAACTTGGATTGATCAAAAGTTTACAAACCGGTATGCGTACTCTAACTGACCTGAGTCACGAACGGCCATATATTTGTACTTTGTGCATTTACTAACCATGTCGATTACATCTTCAAGTGCGATTAAATCATTTCTACAAGATGATTAGCATTTGATTAATTCTCTAAAAATACTAGACTCATTTGACCACATGTTTGTGATCCAAAGTTAATGTCTTATGTGTCATAAAAATGAAGGTAAAGCTTTTAAGTTCAAACCGGCTAGTTTCGATTAACTATGTTGAACATAGTCTTTGTATACGGTTCGGTTATAGTCTCACCTAAACAGAGTGTATATCTTGCTTATGTAAATTCAAAGATCCATCTAACGGTGGATATTATTTGCTTGGATCAAAAGCTATCTTAGCTTGAACCTAAAGCAACCTATGCTTTGAATGTCTATAAAAGGGGAGCTTCAAGCAACTAGGATCTTTGAATCCCGACACTACTTTGGTGTGTCCTAGTTGTAACTAGAGTCGTCCTCTTCCTAACCCTTTTAGGGTTTAGCGACTATAATGACTTTACAGGAATTCCTTGATAACTTGAGTGTCCTGATCTTGATTGTTTGTAGAGCTTGCTCCATCGATCAAGATAAATATAAATCATCAAAGTTCTTTTCGTCTCAAACTTTCCACAAGTTTTATACTTGTGAGGTGAATAATAATCTAGGATGTACTTCGGGTTGAATAAGTCCGGATTTTGAGGATAGCTAGACTTTTTTCAAATTGCTATCGATTTTCATCACCTTGATCATACCTTTGGATTGTAATCAGGAAATCAATTATATAGGCTTAATCTGTGGGAGGCAGATTTGGCTTAAAGTCTTCAATTGAGTTGAAGAAGCTCTTAGTTGGTGTGACGTCAGCTAAGGGAATCAAGTGCGTAGAATCCGTCATGGTTCAAGAGATGTAAGGAGCGCGATTGTACCTTAATCAGTGTGATACCTTTTAGGGCTCAACTACATTCTAGTCCGAAGTTAATTGGTAATAGGCTAGTGTCTGTAGCGGCTTAGTTCATATTTACTAACATAATTAAATAAACAAAAACTATTTAGAAAATGGATTACCTTGGAGAAGTATTGAAAGAAAATCCCACGAGAAGAAATTAAGAGTAAAGTAGCTTTGCCTCGACTGCTCTCTCTCGTGGCGAAGAAGAAATGAAAATAAAGAACAGAAGGTAATGAACTAATACCTAAAATTGACGACTAGGATTAGTTTAGGTTACCTATCTGAATATCAACGATTACTATTAGTTATAAGCTATCAGTTTCGGTTACTATGGTACGGTTTTGGGTGTAAACCATAACCAAAACCGAAGCTTTCGGTTTCTTGAAACTGACAACTGAAACCTAAACCATTGGATTCGGTTTCACTTCGGTTTTGTTAATAATGCAACGGTTTCGGTTCGGTTCGGTTCACGGTTTCGGTTCAGTTTTGTGCATCCCTAACTTATTATAAATACATTACTGTATGTACTACGACTGCTTGTGAGAGAGAAGGAAGCTAAAGGTTTCTTCACTCTCTCCATTATATATTCATCTAGGGATGAGAGTGAGGTTTCTTTAGATTCCTTCACATAGAGAAGTCAAATGAAAATGCAAGGTTCTAAGAAGAGAAGAGCAGAGAGGAATAAAAGTAAATCTTCAAACTCTAAATCCATGTATTTGAAAGCTAAATTTTGTTTTTTACTTTGGTTTTACGAGTAAATGAGTAATTATTTGCTGATTTTTTTTTGATAGAGGGTCATAAACTAAAAGATGAGGATGTTAGTTCTTATACAACCACTGGGGATGTTGCTTCTTATACAACTACTGGAGAGAGTGAAGAAATGTTGTTCTCCTGCCTCTTTCCGATTAGTGTTTTTTTTCCTCGGCAAATTTCTTAATATAGAGATAATCGGAATTTCTTGTGTTTTTTAGGGTTTCAATTGGGGAAACCAACAACAACGGACCCAAGAAGAAAGAGTTGGTCGATGAAGCACCTAAGTATGTTGTAGTCCATGGACCTCCCAAGGTAATAGTAATTACTGTTTTCTGATAGCAGGGATATAATAGTGGGAATTAAGTGTTTGACCCTCTCTTCACTCTCTTTTACTCTCTTGGCCTTGGGCTTGAAGCAAATTTAATTTTTTTGATCCCATTTGAGAGAGGGGGCCATCATAAAAAATGTCGAGGTCATGGGAATAAATTCAGTTGCTTATTTCTTCCACGGAAAAATAAGTATACCAAAAATAGCCTTCTCAGTTTTAGTTTTGAGAAACAGATCGAAAGTGAGAACGAGAGAAACAAATCGAGATCTGGAGAAAGAGAAAGATCGAATGAGGAAATGATTGCAATGTTGATTTCCGGGTTTTCAACTTGTCATCTAAATCGATTGAGAGAGAAATAAACACCAGATTTTTAAGATTAAATTTAGGATTTTAATTCAGTTTAATGGGCTCAAAATGAGTCTCTTCATGAGCATCTCTTCAAGCTTAGTTCAGGAAAAATTGGTTCGATCTTCAACTCGTAATGCATGCCAAACAGGGTTTGATTCTCACTTTTTATGTTTTGATTCTTATTTTTTGCCTTCTCGAAATTTTGCTCGCAGTTTTCGTCTATTTTTATCGGAAATAGTTATCATTGTTATTCAATTTTTTAGTGTTAACAATAGGCTTTAAATGAAATACTCAAAGAAATGTTTAATTTCTGAGTTCAATCTTTAATTAAGAAAAACTAATTCGTTGCAACTTTCAAATTTGAGGTAATCTGTGTTACTTTTGAATGGATCCATAACATTTTTGCACTGGTTATGTTCACACTGCACAATTTGAACAAGCAATCAGATTATTTGATCTTTTGCAGACCAATTCTGTGAAACCAAAGGAGATTGCAATGATGAATGTTTTGCCTGCTTGTTCCGGTTTGGATGGATTATAACTTGGTAAAAAACTTCATATCTCTACAAGCATCGCTGAATGTTTAATCCGTGTAGAAAATCTTTACACATTCAAACTGGGTAGAAATTCTGCACACATTCAATCTGTGCCGAAAATATGCATGTTCAATCTAATGATATGTTTTAATTTTTGTACATCACTAAGAACATGATAAATCTTTAATTTTTGTACATATTGCTTGTATTGTGAATGATATATATTTCATTTTTATTCATCATACTTAAGTTCATTCCACAAATGCACTGTATATAGCAAATTATGCACTTTAATTTGGAGATGTTGCTAACCAAAAATAACAAACTAGTTTTGTTGGATCGGTTGGTTGGTCTATGTAGGTCTCTGGATGCGGTTTACTAAGAATATTGAGCTACCATTGGTGCAGTAAATTCAGTTTACTAATTCTTGCAAATATTCGTTTATGGAGACGGCGATGTTGCACTTAACACCACATCTATGGTTTGTCTTCTTTCTGCTTGTTAAAGTTCATGTGATTGTTAACTGGGACTGTCGATGTTAATCTAATACCAGTAACTACAATATTGAGTACTAATATGATAGATATGAACTTCAGATGTGGTGATTTCGGTAAGGAACTGACATTTTGATCAGATGTCATGTGGGAATCATTGGTTATGTTCAAATTGCACAATTTGAATGAGCAATCGGATTGTTTGATCTTTTAATGACCTATTCTAGTGATTTTTTTACACAATTTGTCTGATTGTCCTTGTTTGGGTGCATCATATCTTGGTAAAAAAGTTCACACTTTACAATTCAGTCTGTGCAGAAAATATACACATTCACTCTATACACTAAGAATATTACGTGTAGGCTTTCTGCACCAAAGAATTTACTTGTAGACTTTATGCATGATTGAATTTGTTTGCAGGCTTTATACACTAATAATATTAAATGGAGGCTTTCTGTACCAAAGAATTTGCTTATAGACTTTATGCATCATTGAATTTGTGTGCAGGCTTTATGCACCACAGAATTTGGGTGAAAATTTTATGCACCAAAGTTTGTTTGTTTTTCTAAGAGATTGTGATCTTAATTTTATATTACATTTTTTTGATTTTATAGGTGAAGTTTATTCATCAAGCAAATGCTTGTAAAATTATTCCTTCTTAGTTCTTTGTTCTAAAGAAATTTTGTCATTTCGTTTCTGTAAACTAGATGTTTTCATTTAAATGTCATGTTGTTTTTTTTTACAGCCATTGTAAATTGTTCTCTGAGATTGTAAAGTCTGTGTTGCTTTGACATTGATATGTGAATATTTTCTGCACATATCAAGTTTGTGCATAAAATACTCACAAATCGAGGAATGTGCATATTTTCTACAACGATCGAGTTTGTGCAGAAAATACACACAAAATAAGTGTTGATACGTTCACATGTTCCTTGCTGATTCTTTTTTTGTGCAACTATTATGCACAGTGGTTCTCTTTACTGAGCATTTGTTATCTACTTGTTCTCTTTTAATTGTACTTGTCGTGCATTGGTACCCCATACCATATCATTCTTTCGGTATAATCCTTTCTAAATGTCTACAAACACTTCAAATGTTTTTATTGATTACCTCTTCGAAGTGTTCCATGTCTTTTAGTTGGCTGAAGGTTCAGGATGTTGAAATGCTAATCCATATATGGGAAACAAATAAATGTTTTTCGTCTCTTAGCAGTTTAACACTTTAATGCTTATAGAAGTTGACACGAATGACATGATCCACTTACGACTTTAAGATACACCTGTGGACGGTTGTTAAAATGAAGAGTTAATGATACCCTTTAGTTTGATTTTCAGTGTGCATTTTGGTTATGTTTTGCATAGTTTTTTGTGTTTTTGATTTGATAAACAATACATGTATGCATCTTATGAATCTTCGCTGGACCCAACATAGCTAAGTATTTGTTGCACAATTTTGACCAAATGTTGCTTAGCTAATTCTTGTGTATATGTTTATTAGGTTAATTGAGCAATGTCGGTAGACAAACAAGGATGCACTGGAAGGAAGAGGGCATAGGCAGTCCTCGTCAGACGGGGAAAAGTTGGATGCATGTTGATAGGTTTCAACTTTCAAGCTTTTTATTTTAGATTGTCAAATGAGTTTGAGTCTGTATTTGTGAAATTTTTAATTGTGACTAAAAGTCTGCTAATGTATTATGAGTTCTTTTTAGAATCTAGACGGGAAAAAGTTGGATGCATGTAGATAGGTCTCAATCTATTATCCGCAGTTTTTTTTAGTGCAGCTATTATTCATAATTTTATTCAACCTTCCGAAATTATTTACTTAGCATCCTTTCGTCTCAATTTTTTTTTGATGTAATATATTTTTGATCCTTAGCCTTGAAAATATTCAGTGACTCGTCTTTTTTTGAATACTTTATGTAAAAATATTCAGTGCAGCTATTATGCACTCACTGTAACAAACATATTGTAAATGTAGTTTCTATCATTTGATCACTTTAAATGATTCTGAAACTTTAATCTAGTAAAACTACATACTAAAAATTTCGAACAAACTTGGGTACAGATAATATGAACAAATTTCAATATGTGCAGGAAATATGCACACACTCAATCTGTGAAGAAAATATGTACAAATTCAATCTGCCAAAATAATAATAATATGAACACGCTCAAGTGCCATAAAAATATGCAACTATATCAAACATTAACAACTCAAACTACAGATTCTTGTTGTCATAGAACTACAGATGAAGAATTTCTCCAGCTTAGAAAATATGCAGAAATTCAAATTGTGTAGAAGATATTCACACACTCGATTTGGGAAACAAAGGACTGTGATGAAAAATAAGATCAACAAAGTAGTTTATGATACAATCTTGTTGGGATGGTGAATTTATATGGTGGAGCTTCGACCTTAGCAACTGCTTGATTCTAGTTCAACACATCATCAATAGAGAGACGCTTGGCATCCACGAACTTCTACCTTCTATATTCCGTTTTAGCCTCACTTACATTTGATGTTGTTTCCTTGGGACTTGCTGAGTTACCATGTTTCACTGCTTGCGATGTTTCAAAGACTTCATAGATATCCTTGGAGTCCCGTGTCTCTTTATTATGAGTCCTAAACCAGTGCAATGACATTGGGAGAACGTCGTCCAGAATCCATTTACTTTGTCAACTCTTCTGCCAATAGTTTTTTTATTCTTGTTCCGCTAATTCTCCTAGTAGAACCCTGTCTCAACTCAAATTCGAACTACAACAAAATTATCAAACTGAATCAGATGCAAGATATTCAAGTTCTGCAAAAACTCATACTGCATAACTAATCAATTTCTGCACCACCTTATTAATCATAAAAGGAAACGAAGAACCCAAATAAAAATCTCACTAAAAAAACTTACAGAATCGTCCTCACGTAGACAGCTACGGCAAGAAGCAGTATCAGATTCATATAAAAAATGTACATTTCATGATTCATAATATTACATTTGTCTTTCAGCATAAAAATGTAAGGCCTAGAATACCAACCTTCATATAAATCTGTTGCATAAGAATATCTTCGTATTTACATAAGATGGTTAACTTAAGTGAGAACTAATGCAAGATCACTATGAGGAAGCTGCGTCATAAAATTTATAACAAGAACAAATACATAAGGTGCATCATAAATTTTATAACTTTTAACATCAACAACAGAATAAACTTGATTTGTGTGCAGAAAATCAGTGCAAACTCAATCTGTGCAGAGAACATGCACAACTTAATCTGTGCAGAAAATATGCACATATTGACATCAACAATAGATTAAGATACATGAGCTGCATCATAAACTTTTTATTTTTAACATCAAATACAATCAATCTTTTTTCCAGTGCAGTAGACTCATGCAAATCAAGTTCAATAGCATTATATATTCTTCCGCTTTATGTTTTGTGCAGAAAATATTCACACATCAACATAAAATAGATTTTTTTTTAAAAATATCCACACACCGGCTTCTAAGCGACATAGATTGTTGGTGATCAACACAAATGAAGAAATAAATTTTCGTGCAATAATTATGTATACAATGTAAAAGAAAAACATCATATGCATCTATTTCGTATGTGCAAATCCCCCAAAAAAAAATTCCACGGTAAAAAAAGAGAATTAATACCTTTTTTTTTTGTTGCTAATCTTTGGATTTTGAGTTGTTTGTTGAGAAATTTCGTCATCCGATTCAATTTCTTCTCATTATAAGTTTCAAAATGTTCTTCTTCAACAAATTTTTCATATGGTTTCTTTCTCATTACTTTTAGATCTAGTTTTTGATGTTATTTTGTCTGTAATCAAAACGATGTTGTTGATGATGAATAAGCATTGAATCGACGATTTTTGAAGGGATTACGAATGAAAAATCAAGCTAACAATGGATTTTTGAGATTTTTGGTTTTTCTTATAGTTGATTTTATCGGTAAATGATGTTTGATTTCGATTTTTTTCGAAGAGATCAGGATAGAGAGAGAGGTGAGAGTTGCAGTGAGATGTGGAGGCGTTGGAAAGAGATGGGAACAAATGAGAAGATAATTGATTTGTTTTTTTTATGGAAGGTTATTTTGGTAATCCTACTTTTTAAGATATTCAAGGGTCGCCAGAATAATTTGTAAATATTATTAAATAACCCTAGAGTCAAAAAAGTAATGATTTCAAGGGTTATTAAAATAAATACCTCGATATAATATTAATTTCTTGTGCTTTTTAGGGTTTCAATTGGGGAAACCTTGATTGTCTTACTGTTGATTATGGCCATGAAAATTCTAGCATGGAACACACAAGGTTGTGGACAGAAAAAAAACTCAACAACATTTACATTCCTTACTTAACTTGGAAAAACCTGACATCTTATTTTTATCTGAAACCAAGTCTCAGAGGAGATTGATGAAAAATATTCTTAATCATTTCCCAAACACCCACATTGTAGACCCAGAGGGAATAGCTGGTGGTCTAGAAATTGGTTGGGTGGATGGTTTTCACTTTGAAGTGGTTCAGTGGAACCTTAACATGATTAATGTCATTGTTAAAAACAATTTCAATTCAAAAGAATGGTTATTAACTTGCTTTTATGGGGCTCCTAAACATGAAAACAAGTTAGAAATTATGGGATACTTAGAAGAAATATCCTATAGGGTTAACTCAAATCAAATGCCCTGGTTAGTCATACGGGATCTAAACATTATATTCAACAGTGAGGAGAAAGAGGGAGGACTGCCTTTCGATAGGAAAAAAGTGGAACCTATGTTAAATCTACTGAATAGAACAGGATTAGAAGACCTAGGTTTTAAGGGTAACATTTTCACATGGAGTAATAAAAGGAAAGGCATAGCCAATATTAAGCATAGGCTTGATAGGGCTATGGCAAATGCAAAATGGACCATTGAATTTCATGAAGCAACTCTGGAAAACATGGTGGCAATAGGTTCAGATCATGGACCTATTTTCCTAACTTTAAACTCTTCAAATTATGGTTGTATTCCTACATTTAAATTCTATGATGTCTGGCTTAAAGATCCCACATGCTTAGAAGACATAAAACAATCTTGGAATGAGTTGCATTTATCACCAGCTGATAACATAATCAAAAACATAATGACATTAGGCGAAAACTTAAGTTCTTGGAAAAGGGATATCTTCGGGAAACCAAATAAGAAGATAAAGGTTCTACTTAAACAAATAGATCATTTATCGGCTAAACCTATGAATCTTACAAACACAGACTTGGTAAATAAAAAGATGTTAGAGCTAGAAAAACTATACGACACTCAAGAGAATATAACTAAACAACAATCTAGAAATGACACAATAGCCTTAGGAGAAAGAAATACAAAATTCTTTCATGTAACAACTTTAAAGAGAAGAAAAAGAAACAACATTGACTGTATAAAAGATGAGCATGGTAAGGTTGTCTCTTCTAGAGAGGAAATAAAAGTGGTTTTAAACAGTTATTTCTCTGATTTATTTACTGAAACATCCAACAACATGGATGAGGAAATTTTCAAACATGTTAAACCCTGTCTCACAATGGAAGAAAACAGGGAGTTAACTGCTACCCCTTCACCAGAGTAAATCTGGAATGTAGTTAAAAAATTAAAACCAAATAAAGCTCTGGGGCCAGATGGCTTTCCGGTAAGCTTTTTCAAACACAACTGGGAAATAGTGGGAGATCAGATGATAGCAGTAGTACAAGATTTCTTTATACACAGAAACCTCCACAAACATTTAAATAAAACATTCTTATTCCTTATACCTAAGATTAGAAATCCTCAATCCCCAGCCGATTTTAGGCCAATAGGCCTCTGCAATACACCATATAAGGTAATTGCCAAACTAATGGCAAATAGATTCAAAAAAGTTTTGGAAAAGATAATCTCTCCATTACAGTCGGCTTTCCTATCCTCTAGAAAAATCTCATATAATATCATAGTAGCTCATGAGATTGTCCACTATATGAAGAAAAGTAGGAAAAAAAAATAGGCAACATAGGTGCAAAGATAGATATGTCCAAATCTTTCGATAGAGTGAATTGGAAATTTTTGATAAAAACTCTTCAATCTTTTGGTTTTTCAGAACATTGGTGTGAACTGATCACTCAATGTATCTCAACTTCGACTATTTCAGTCCTCCTTAATGGGAATCCTTGTACTGAGTTTAAGCCGTCTAGAGGAATCAAACAAGGGGACCCTTTGTCCCCTTATCTATTTATCCTCTGTATGGAGGTTTTCTCTAGGTTACTATGTCATTTGGAATCAGTTAAACAGATTCCAGGAATCAAGCTAACTCCAAAATCTCCACCCATATCTCATTTATTTTTTGCCGATGACATACTTCTCTTCACAAAGGCTGACTTAGGCAGTTGTAAAAACCTCTTAGATGCCATTAATCTTTTTAGTGACTCTTCAAGACAAGTTATTAACTTTACAAAGTCAGGATTATTCTTCAGTAAGCGAGTTCATAGTAAACATCAGGGAATAATAACTAGGCTCATGAAAATAAAGAAAATCAATATAAGAGATACACACTTAGGAGTCCCTCTCTTTGTCGATAGATCAAAACTAAAGTCTTTTGATAACATAATTGAAAAGATGGAACAAAGAGTCAAAAATTGGCTAGCAAAAGTCCTCTCTCAATCCAGCAAAATTTTTAAACAAATCAATTCTCTCTAGCATGCATATCTTTACCATGGGTTGTTTTGTTTTACCAAAAAAGATTACAAAACGAATAAATGACATACAGACAGATTTTTGGTGGGGGAAAAACACTAATTCCAAAGGAATTTATATAAAAGCTTTCGATTTTCTTTGTAACCCTATTAACCAGGGAGGGCTGGGGTTTAAAGAAGCTAATAAGGTTAACCAAGCTATGACCAATAGGATAGCTTGGAGATTAGTTAGTAAACCAGATGACTTATGGGGAAAAATCTTAAAAGGAAAATATTTTAAGAAAACAGGAGCTTTACATTCCAAGAAGAAGTCATCGGCTTCTTGGATATGGAAATGCATCTTGCAAGGAATATAACATATAAAGAAATACAGCTTCTGGGAAGTAGGAGATGGATTTTCTATCAACCTTTGGGACGACAAATGGTTACCCACTAGGGACTAACCTCTGGCTAATTCAATTACCAGATTTTCCAATATAACACTTGTGTCTGATTTGATCAATCATGACACAAAGAAGTGGAATGAATCATTATTACATTCTTTTTTCGACAGTTCATTAGTTTCTGAAATATTAAATATCAAACTTTACACCAACAACACTGGAAAACTGAAAAAAGATGAACTGAGATGGATGCTCACCAGGAATGGTGAATTCTCTGTCAAATCTCTATATGCTAAATTGCTTAATCCCATGGGATCAGTTTCTACTGAGACTAAAAGATTTTGGCAGGGGCTTTGGAGAATGGATACCTCCCAAAGAATAAAGCTTTTCACTTGGAAGTGCTTGCAAAACACTCTACCAACAAGAGAGAAATTAGGCTCAATTCTCGATGTGGAAACTCAATGTATTTTTTGTAAACAGGCCATTAAATCAACTGATCACCTGTTCTTTGATTGTTCTTATGCTCAGGCAGTCTGGAATTTACCTCCAATGGCATCACAGGGAGTAAACTCTATCTCTAATAATACTTCCTTCTTAGATAAATACAATGAATGGTTGACAGGTGACATAAACTCTATATCTATGGCTCTAGCTGCAACTAAATGTTGGTTCATATGGAAGGAAAGATGTCTGCGTGTTTTTGAAAAACAAGAAAGAACACCTGAACAACTAGCTGTAGATATCTCACGGCATTTTGCATATTGGCATCCACAAAATTCTAACATTGACACAGCACAACCTAGAATAAAGACAGTGCTAAATAAGCTATGGAACTTTCCTGCAAAAGATAGTTTCAAATTAAACTGTGATGCCTCTTGGGTTTCCAAATACACTGACGCAGGTTTTGGTTGTGTGCTTCGAAATTGGTTAGGAACAGGCAAAGGAGCAGCAATGGGAGTCTTCAGAGCATCAACAGCAAAAGAGGCAGAAGCTCTAGCTCTTCTACAAACTACCAGATGGGCTAATCAGAATAATCTACAAAATCCGGTCATAGAGGGAGACAATCAAGTCACTATCAACTATCTGCAGGGGAAATCTGTTTCAATTCAATGGCAAAGTATACCTATTTTGGAAGAAGTAAAATCAGAATCGGCAAAACTAGTTTCTTTTTTGGGTTTTAAACATGTCGACAGGCGAGCCAACAAAGTTGCAGACTTACTAGCAAAGAAAGGGAGAAAGGAAAACGCGACGGTATGTTGGTATAATTATGCACCTACGTTTTTATTTCCTTCAATTGCTTATGACTGTGTCAAAGCACAACAAGCATGTAATAATCAAAACTCTCTTGTAGTTGTTACAGATAATGTTAATTCTGCAGATTCAGTCACCGGCAGAACAACTATTACTAAGTTGATTCCAAATGGGTCTGAATCAAGGGATTAATTTTCTGCTTGGTAATATATCTCATTTTCAGAAAAAAGAAAAAAAAGGGAAACCAACAATAACGGACCCAAGAAAGATCCAAGCATGGTCGATGAAGCAGCTCCGTATGTTATTGTAGTCCATGGACCTCCCAAGGTATAGTAATTATTGTTCTTTTATAGCAAGGATATAATATCAAGTCTGTAGTGGTAATCCGTTAAAGACCATTTGGGTTCGTTTTCGTGTTCTAGGTTGGGAAATCATTGTTGATTGATTCTCTAATCAAGTATTATACTTCAAATAATCATGCAAAAGTAGGAGACACCATTATAACGGGATCAGGTATATTTAGCTTTCACTTGGTTGTTTTTTTTTCTCTATGTAGTAGACCAGTGGTAGACATCGTGTAATCTATCTCACTGATTCAATTTTTTGTTGTTGCTAGGTAACCGGAGACGGATACAGTTTGTGGAGTGTCCCAATAATACAAATGGCATGATTGATGCTGCAAAGTATGCAGACGCAGTGATGTTGCTCATTGACGCAAATTTTGGGTTTGAAATGGTAAGTCACAGTAAAATGTTCAGAATGTTCCTTTGTGATTTAATAATCATTCGTAAGTCTTGCTGTAACGCAGCTTTTTATACTTTACCTGTACGTCTCCATAATTTATAAGGTTATTTAGCTTCATCAACTTGTCCATGCATACATTTTTTTATAAAATAAGATGGTCTTGGTTAACCTTATTTCCTTCTTCTCTGAGTTAGTCTGTGACACTTAATTTTATGATATTCAAGTAAAGGACTTCCAGGATCTTCAATCTGTACATACAGTCGTCAGTGCAATGTAATTTTCCTGCTGTGTTGTAAGAATGTTGAACTTTAATGGAAGCTAATCAATATGTTTTCTTACTGCAAAATGCTTTTGTTGATTGTAGGAAACATTCGAGTTCCTTAACATCTTACAAGTTCATGGCATACCAAAGGTCATGGGAGTGCTTACAAATCTGGATAAGCTTAGAGATGATGACGCGCGTTCAACAACCAAAAAGCTCCTCATGCGAAAATGTAGGGAACATATATATGAAGGAGAACATATATTCTGCTTGTCTAGTTTCCATAATGAAAGGTGAGTATATGTGGACCAACATATGTTCTTACACCTATCATATGGCATGCCATCTTGTTTATGGTTCATGTATTTATGAATCCACGAGACCTAAATCATGAATCTTATACAGGTATCAAGAGAGCGATATTCAAGAATTGGCTGACTTTCTATTGGTGGAGAAATTTCCTACTTTGCCATGTCGTGCTAAACATCCTTATTTGCTAGTTGATTGTCTTGAGGATGTGACTTCTTCTTCAGAAGCGCCGAAGCGCCTGTGGTTGATAATGGCAAGAGAAATGTAGTTTTGTGCGGTTATCTTCGAGGTTGTGATATCAAGAAAGGAACTAAGGTACTTTTTTTTTTAGCTGCCTTATTTGATTACGAACTTTCTTTTTGCTTCCATCACCAGTTGGAACTAGATCTGAGGAGCCTAGAGGCGCCTTCATCGATCTATCTCCTCTTGTTCTATCTATTTTGTTCACAAGAGGCATATTCGATTAATACATTCTCCTAATTGCATTTGCTCATACTTTTGCATGGTAAGTGTCATTTTAAGACCCTTTTGTACCCCGTCTTTATTCTCGTATATTATCTTAATTTGTGCATCTGTGTATTTGAGAAGGAAATAGAAAGTACCAGATTTCAGTTTGCCTATTTCTAGATTTTTCTGTGATTATAAAGAGGTCATTACTGAAGAATGAGAATCAGAGAAGTTGGTACAAATATTTAAAATAGAAATTGATAATAGTTAAGTTTAATGGTTAGTTGCTTAAGGACAAACTTGCTTTTTGTTTCCATCACTAGTTGAAACTAGAGCCTAGAGGCGCCTTCATTGTCACTTCGTCATATTCTTCTTGTTTGTCTATTTTGTTCATTTAAGAGCATACTCGATCTGGCTATTTAAATATTCTCCGAATCACATTTGCTCATACTTTTGTATGGTAAGTTTCATTCTAAGACCATTTTGTACCCTGTCTTAATTTTCTTGTTTATTATTTTAATTTGGCAAAATAGTGTCTTTGGAGAAAAGAATAGAAGGTACCAGTTGCAATCCATCTTTTCCTAGAATTTCTGTGCTTGTATCAAAAGCTCATAAACTGAAGAACTAGAAAAGAGGTTCACAAAATAGAAAATGTCACTAGTTAAGCTTAATGCTAAGTTGTTTGAGTCGTTTGATATTTTGGTCATCTTTCTGGTTCATACATTAGATTTTTTTTCCATTTTTTGCTTATTATTCTGTAATGCACTTACAAAGTTACGTACCTCTCTCACTTTCAAATGCTTGTGCAACAACATGTACTCGCATGTTGTTCCGTCAAATGCTTGATGTGTATGACTTAGCTGGTATTGTTCCAGGTGCATATTGCTGGTGTTGGTGATTACCCTTTAGCTGATGTTACAATTTCAGCCGACCCTTGCCCTTTACCACCTGACAACCATGAACTCAAGGTACCCAATGAAGATATTTTAGTTTCTACGTTTTGCTTAAAATAAATAATTCTTCATATCTATATTCTAAACTCTAAAAAGGCGATAGTTGATTTTCGTACTTTTTGTGGGAATAAACATTCTACCCAGATGCAGATTAATATAGATGAAAACAATTTTGATGAGGAACCTCACATGGAGATTGAGAGTTTCAGAGTAGGGACTTACCTAACGTTTAAGGTTCTTGGCGTTCCTTTTGAGATGGTTACCGTTCTCGTAGAAGGTATCGACCTTGCAGAACGTATTGCTGAATATATGCAGGTGAAATGCCCTCCCTTAGTTTTCCTTGCTCCATTTTTCAGTTGTACTGTATATCCACACCCTTTGCAATTAGCCGGAGTTGACAGTTTTAAACAAGGTCTGTTATGCATCCAGATACTCAAGGATGCTCCGGCTCAGATGCGGGGGACTCTTGAACAACTGCGTGCAGTTATCCTTTTCGAAGAGTTGCCTTTTGTTGGCGGTCACGAGAGAAGTGTCTTTTAAAAGCTTACCGCGGATCAGCTATCACTGCTGTGATAAATAAGTCAGGGCTATACTTTATTGTTGACGGGTTAACGTTTCTGGTTGACTCAACCAACACGGAAGAGAAACTGAGAAATTTAACCAAGGAAGAAAATGAGGATGATGATGATGAAAAACTTTATCACATAGGAGACATGTTAATTGCAGTGTGCGGGGTAGATAAACTGAAGCGTTTTGTTCTTGATCACCTCACTCCAATGGTGATCTATCATCATCTTTATTTTTATTATTACTTTTATATTTTCTGATTTGGTTTTTGTAGCTTCGACGTGGGTTTCATTAGTAGCCTACCCCAACTTGTTTGGGACAAAGGCTTGGTCTTTATTGTACAATGATTAATACAATTGTTTTGATTTCATGTGCAGATTAAAAATCACTCATGGACACCTGAACAGTGTGCTATAGAGACAAGAAGAATACTGACAAACGATGTCTTAACCAAGGAGGTGAGGGAGCAATATGGAATACCCCAAAACGTGGTTCTTGGATCTGATGGTTGGGGCTGCGGGTTGATATTTGGTTCAATTGTGGTGAGTTGAGTGTTATTCTATAAAAAATAAAGTGAACTGTTGTACTTTGCATATCGTTGATTTACTTTTCATGTGCTTTGTATAATAGAATGGGGTTCCTAGCCTGTACTATGCTGATGAAAAAGAATTGGTACCTGTGTTGGATACTCAAGGTCTTGAAGGAAGCTATGACGATTTTGAAAATGAGCGTAGACGGTTTGCCTTCATCTCCCGAGGTGCAGGTTCGCACTTTGCTACAAAAACATTACTAGAGTACTCTTATTTTAGCGTAGGTGGTGAGCTCGGTAAAGATTGTCATTCACTTGATAGCGGGAATCTTTCACTGGATGACCATGCCTTTATCTTACTTCATTCAATGAAAGATGCCTGTACCAATATATTAACGGGAGGCTTCATGACCTCAAAACGCATGTCTCCTGATGGAGTTGTTACTGAGTTGCATCCTAGAGTGCACGAGGTTAAACTTGAGCAATCTTTGAAAGTTCTAGTAGGCAAAGGAATACATCCTGATGTGCTAGAGGTTGCAAGTATTCTTGATTTAGAGTTTGAAGATTCAGAAGAAGAGTCTGAACGAGAATGAAGAGAAAAGTTACTTTTTGTAAAAAATTGCTTTTTTGTATTATTATAAGCAGATGAAAGATGGTCATACTCTTTATAGTTTATACACAGGGAATAGTCGGGAAAAGGATAACTCATGAATTCTACAATTGCTAATAGCTACGAAAGGAAACTCGAGATGATTTTTCTTTTGTGTACTTTTTTTCCTTTTGATTTTTGAATAGTGAAAGGAAGTTAATGGGTCACTGACATACCTCAGACCCATGAACATGAACATTATAGGACGAAATACTGTAGAACTCTTCACAAAGAACAAGTACCGTTAGATGCATGGCCAGCATTAGTCAAGGTCCCATCATTTCCATTCTACCATTCGTAAGCAGCAATGATTCTTTCATTTGTCTGTAACTCTGGAATTCTTCCGCTGCATCAGCGTATTGTTGAGATTATTAGTCCCACATTATCTGGGTTATCTAAGATCCTGATCTTGCTGGTTTTGAGTTGGATGCTTATATTCTAACATGGTATAGAGCAGGCCTGTTTGAGTCCTCACCTTTACTCCGAGACTCCCAAAGTCATCACATACCGCATAGCAAACAATTTGAAGCACTGTTTGTTTATGTATCCATCACATCCCTGCATACCAGTCCAAGAAAACATTTCTAAGCAACACACTTCTCGACAAACAAATTACATGATCACGTAGAAGCTTCGTGGTCCTACACAGAAACTGTCCTAAAGCTAATTTCAAAGCAACATTACTTGTTCTACCAACTAATGTTTAAGTTTATGTATTTTATATTCACGTTTATAAAAAACAACTACCCAAATTTACTTCTGGGAACTAAAACTGTTTGTGTATGTATCAATCAATTTGAGAAACTTGTATCTGCGCAAGACCTTCATGCTAATCAAGAAAAAATGTCTATACAACACGCTTGTTCGACTAACGAATCACGTGATCATGTTAGAACTCCGTAGTCCTAACTAACTCCTGCACAGTAACAGTCTCAGAGCTAATTTCTATCAACTAAGATTTACACGCAAATCTATGAAATATTCTTTTGTTTAATTTCCTCTGACAATCAGAGCATACAGCTGCCACAATCCTTTTGCAGTCCCCTGTAACTTATGATCTGCATAAGAAATATTGAAATATCAAACAAGGATATGGACACTTCCCAATAAGCTGCAAACAAACTTGCATACTAAACTTGGAATTACTATTGTATTGAGGTTACGCGTTAAATGAAGTAATTCGGTTTTGAACGGATTTTGTTAGTGCAAATAGAAACCAGTGTTTAGGTTCGAAATCATTTAAAGCAGCGGAATAAGTTTCCAGATGTATTGTCATCGGAATAACAGATGTTTGAACCCTCAACTCATAGTCCCCTAGTTAGCCAAATTCTTGTCATAGTGACAGAAGGCTGACACTTGACTACTCAATCTTCATTGTATTCCAGATTACTGAAAGATAGTTGTGGACACTTCATTTTCAAATACGATTTCGGAAAAAAGTTATCCATTCCAAGACTTGTGATACTAATGTTCTGACAATTCTATTGTAACCAACCTTAAACAAACTAAATCCAGATATGCATCTTAATCCATTTTGAATGAAACAAAAAGAAGCAAGATTTTGCTTACCAAATTAGATAATCCAGTAAAGAATACCTGTTATTTGACTTACAGTTAAGAATCTTATTAGTCCCCCTTCAAATGAAAAGCGCATTATCTTTTACCAAAAATAGATTTCCATCAAGATAATTTTTAACAAAATCTTGTTACCGATCTTAATCCTTTTGAATTATCCATTTTGAAACCTGTAATCTCTCTATAAATAATAGCATTGAATAATTTTCTATTCAAACAACTTTACAATCCTCTCTTCATTACCCTCTCTATACCTACAGTTCTTGCCTTCATTTGTTTCTGACTAAAGAACGCAGCGGCAAAAGCATGGCGGATGATAAGAAATTTTATTCAAAACCTTTCATAGTTTTCTGTTGGTTGATTGCAGCAGTAGGAGGTCTTATGTTTGGTTATGACATCGGAATTTCGGGTGGAGTCACAGCCATGGATGATTTCTTGCTGAAGTTTTTCCCAGCTGTATATGCTAAGAAACGGTTTGCAAGGGAAGACAACTACTGCAAGTTTGATGATCAACGTGTTCAATTGTTCACTTCGTCATTGTACCTCGCTGCACTTGTCTCGAGTTTTTTTGCGTCAAAGGTTTGCACGAAATATGGCCGAAAACAAACAATGCTAGTAGCTTCAGGTTTCTACTTGATAGGAGTAGCATTGAATGCTGCAGCTAACAATCTTATTATGTTGATTGTTGGGAGAATTTTGCTTGGGTTTGGTGTTGGTTTTGGAAATGAGGCAGTTCCAGTGTTCTTGTCAGAAATTGCACCCCTTAATTATAGAGGAGCTGTAAACATTCTTTTCCAGCTATTTGTGACCATTGGGATTTTGTGCGCAAATCTTGTAAACTTCTTTGTCTCAGAGTATCATCCTTGGGGTTAGAAACTAGCTTTGGGTTTAGCCGGGGTTCCTGCTTTCATGCTCTTTCTTGGTTCTTTTGTGATCCCTGACACACCTACAAGCTTAATCGAGCGTGGTCAGTTGCAAAATGGAAGAACAATTCTTCAAAAAATCCGACGAACTGAAGAAATTGATAATGAATACAATCAAATAGTACATGCTAGTGAATTAGCTCATCAAGACAAGAATCCCTTCAAGAAACTTGCACAACCTTCCAGTAGACCACCTCTAGTTATTGGTATGCTGATGCAAGTATTCCAACAGTTTACTGGAATCAACGCTATTATGTTCTACGCGCCAGTTCTATTCCAGACTGTTGGATTTAAGAACGACGCTTCGCTATTATCGTCGGTTATTATAGGCCTTGTGAATGTTTTCAGTATATTGGTCTCGATCAAAACCGTTGACAAATTTGGTAGAAGAGCATTGCTTCTTCAAGCTTGTTGTCAGATGTTCATCACCCAAACTGTAATAGGGATAATTCTGCTAGCGGATTTGAAGACGACTGGATCGTTAGGCCACGTAGAAGCGATGGTTGTGGTTTTGCTGGTGTGTTTGTTTGTTATGAGCTTTGCGTGGTCATGGGGACCGTTAGGTTGGTTGATTCCAAGTGAAACATTTCCTCTTGAAAAAAGAACGACTGGTTTTGCATTTGCAGTTAGTTCAAACATGTTCTTCACCTTTGTCATAGCCCAGGCTAACGCAGGACGGAAGCGTAAATAAAGAATTTGATAGTAAAGGTGGATGAATAGTTGAGAAATCTTGTATTGATTGATAATAATAATGTCTATTATCTTGTATTGATAGAGAAGACAATAAAACTAATATTCCTAAAATAATCCAAACTTGAAAAATAAGAAATCCCTAAAATAAATAATGTTATATAATTTTATAACTTCTAAAGATAAGTAATTCTAATAATAAAACACTTCCAAAAAATAATAAAGCCTAAACATAGAATGTTCTACATCAGGCCCGCCAGCTTGAAAAGAACTCGTCCACGAGTGTAATACCAAAATCAAATCAATCGGAAAGATAATCACCGACTTCAGCATAAGTGTGAATTTCCGGAACATCAGGGGGGTCTTCTGTTAAAGAATTATCACCTGCTTGAATTACAGCGATACGAGATTGATTGCCACGACATTCTTGAGATTGGTGACCTGGTTGTTTGCACTTGTTACATCGGTCGGTAGTCGGACGAGCATATGGATTTGACTTGGATGCGCCAACTTGAAGTGGAGGATTAGTAATAGGTGTCGATGACATACGAGCATTACTTGATTGAGACGAATTCACAACAATGGAAGGAGTAAGTGGAGGTGTAGGTAGAAGGGGTGGAAGAGATTGAGTGTTCATAGGTGTATGGGGTTGATTATAGTTGGAAGTTCGGGTGTATTCCATGTTTTGTGAAGACGACATTTAAACATAATGGTTATCCACAACGGACTCCGCTTTTATTGCCAAACACACAGCATCATTCAAAGTATGGATAGGTTGTAAGGCTAAGCGTTCTTGAATATTTTTCCGCAAACCATTGATAAAACGTGCAGCTTGTTGGGAGTCATTTTCAAGCAAACCATTACGAGCATATAAACGATAAAATTCAGTTGCATAAACCGAGACAGTACGATTACCTTGTACGCAATTATGGTATTCACTGAATAAGACTTGATCGTAATCAACGGGAAGGAAGTGAGCCTTTAACAAACGACGCATCTTTTGCCAAGAACGAATAGGTTGCTTTCCAACACGAGTGCGAGTAAACTGCACATGTTCCCACCATGCAGAAGCAGCACTTTTGAGTTTAGAAGCGACACAAATAACCGGTTGATCTTCAGGAATATTGTAAAACTTGAAAAGATTTTCAACTTCAGTTATCCAATCAAGAAAACTTGAACAACTTCATCATCATCACTATCTTGCTGTCTTTGATGTTGAATAATTCGACCATTCAAATTGGCTTCACCGTCACGAGGTTGATGGTTATTATTCTCTCCGTCATTGCGAGGTTGATGGCCATCATTGTTAACATGCCCATGAGCACCGTTAAGATTCAAATTAAGAGCAGCTAAATTAGTTGAAATTATTTGAAGATGTCGTTGAGTCTCGATTTGAGATTCCGTAAATTGCTGTTGAGATTCTGCAAGAACACGCATAATATCATCAAGGCTAGAACGATTGTCTTTTCCACCATCTTTATCTTTGCCGGTCATGATTAAATAATCGGTTGATACGCAGTTTTAGCAATGGAAGAAAACAATGGAAAGACAAAGAAAAGAATGGAGTCGGACGTATGGACAGTAGGCGGGAGGTGTTGGAATAAGGTGGTGGTATTCGATTAACACGTTTCGGGAAGTGGAGAGAAAGTGGGTTTGATTGTTGACTGTTTTGAAGTGAAAGGAAAAGAGAAGATACGTGGAGAAGAAATTGGATAGAAAAAGAATTGGAGAGGAAAGATAGTGAATGGATATGATTAACTAAGGATTGAGAGGAACAGTGGTAAGAGGCGGTGATGGAATGGACGTGGTACAGAAAGTAGACAGAAGGACGTGGTGGAGAAAGAATAAAACTAACATTCTTAAAATAATCCAAACTTGAAAAATAAGAAATCCAGAAAATAAATAATGTTCTAGAATTTTATAACTTTTAAAGATAAGTAATTCTACTAATAAAACACTTCCAAAAAATAATAAAGCCTAAACATAGAATGATCTACATCACAGGCATTCTTATCAATGATGTGTCACATGTGTGCCACAATCTTCTTCTTCTTTGCCGCTTGGATTCTCGTCATGGGACTTTTTGTTGTGTTTTTCTTGCCAGGGACAAAAAATGTGCCGATTGATGATATGAACGAAAGAGTTTGGAAGCAACATTGGTTTTGGAAGAAATTTATGGATTGTGATCAAGAAGAAAATGATCAGAAGGCTCCTAACCAAATTCATCCTTGAACAAATTGCTACACCAACGTACACTCGCACACCGGGGAGATGTTTCACACGAGTCGTAGCTATTGGGGTGCACCATGGCCTAGTCAATGGATATATGTAAATTTGATTGTTTTCTAACTTTTCCCCCTGAGCCATAGTTGCTGGGATGCTCTATGGCCTGATCGGACGAGCTTTCTGTACAGTTGTCCACGGGTCTGTCACAATCTTGCTGTGAACTGTTCGGAAAAATCAATTTGCTATGGATCAATTATTTTCCACTCGAATTTTTAGATATTAATTTCAACTTTGATAATGTCAGAATACTTGAATATTTCAACTAAAATTCTAAAGACTTAAAGGCATAGACAAATAAAGCTCTCACGTTGAACGGTGAGGAAACCCTCGCTTCCTATTGGTCGAAATAAGTTTTTTTTGAGTTTTGTGAAACGAGCATTTTGGTGAGGACACTTGGTAACGTATGATTGGTTTAAAAAGAATAGGAAAAAAATTAAAAAAAGGAAACCAAATTCAATTTGGAATTTGACAATATTTAAATGAGGACACTTGGCAATGTACGATTGGTTTAAAATTATAAACTTAAGGAAAACCTAACTTACCGTATTTGGAATTCTATGGAAGTCCAAATAAAATTTGGAAATCGAGTAATTACTATATTATGACAATTTTTTCGAAATTAACATATAAAGGGGCAAAAAATCAACGTATTTTCTGTGAAAATAAAAGGAAAAAATAAATAAAATTTGCACATATCCTCCACCTATTTAATGTATTTGCCCCGCCACACCAAATCAAAAATACATCTCCACGGGGTGGGGCAAAGCCCCGCGCACACCAAATCAAAAATGCATTTCCACGGGGCGGGGCAAAGCCCCGCGCATACCAAATCGAAAATACATCGCCACGGGGAGGGGCGAAGCCCCGCGCACAACAAGTTAAAAGGAAAAAAATAAATTAAATCTGCACGTATTTTCCACCTATTTAATGTATATGCCCTGCCACACCAAATCAAAAATACATCTCCACGGGGCGGGGCGAAGCGAAACCCCGCGCACACCAAATCAAAAATGCATCGCTACGGGGCAGGGCAAAACCGTACACCAAATCAAAAATACATCGCACAGGGCGGGGAGAATCCCCGCGCACACCAAATCAAAAATGCATCGCTACGGGGTGGGGCGAAGCCGTACACCAAATCAAAAATACATCGCCACGGGGCGAGGCGAATCCCCGCGCACACCAAATTGAAAGGAAAAATATGCCCGATGCGTAGCACGGGCACAAATCTAGTAAAAATAAAATCTGGTCACTCCATTGCCCCTCAGACCAAGGGCACTGGCTCCTAAATATTTCAAGGAAGCTGGAATTCTGAATTTTTTAAGAATTTACAAATAAAGCAAGACACAACAGAGAAGCTAATATTTATTTATCTGAAAAAGAAAATTACGAATACAAAAAAACAAATAATCTCCTTACATAATTCTCCAAAATTCTTAAATTTTAAATGAAGGAGAAATATACACTGTAACAATGGTGAGAAACTGGACTACATTATAAAGATCAAATATTCGCCCAATGCCTATTACTTCATGAATGATCAACAGTTCTCCCTCATTACAAAAAGAAAAAAGAGATCGAATTCAGCTAAATACCTTTCCAGATGAGAGCCTATAATATACTATCAAGAGTCATTTCCTGTTAATGCGTCACCCAAGTTAAAGTTCAGATTGGTTCTCATTGTTCTTCTTCCGACTCCTCCATTACCTCTTCTCATCATAGCAGCAAACTCGCTGTAATCAATCTGACCATCCTGTAAAATAAACGTAATTCCCTATCAGATTGAGATCACAAAGCAGTATTATCTAATTAAAAAGAGAATGTTTTTGGTCGCCCTTGGACTCGGTTAGTGAAAGATTTGGACTTACATTGTCTTGATCAATTTCTCTGATCATGTCATCTAGGTGTATATCACTTAGACCAAACTGACCACAAGCTTGTTGAAGTTCGTCGATGGTAATGTAACCACTACCATCCTTGTCAAAGAAAGCAAAGGCCGACACTAGGTTTTCCTCTCTCTCCATCTTATTTATGTGCACGGTGGCAGCAAGAAATTCACCATAATCTATTGTTCCGCTGTTGTCAACATCAGCCTGCAAAGTACACATGTATGATTTTTTCATATATAAATCGGCGTAATTAAGTAAATACGTTTATCACTTAAACAGGTAGTACACATGCAATATCTCAATTATGCCTGAAAATGATTGATACATGACCAATCATTTAAGTTTTTGTTATCTTTGTTAGATATACTGTGAGCTCAACCCTACAAAGGCAGATTGCCTCCATTGAAAGCACATGGTGGAGCACAAATTGAATCCTAAGAATTTCGCTTGTTTCCTTTCCATCATATAGTTGAGCTCTGACCCCCTTCCTAGGATTCACCAAGGGTCAGTTCTAACCTCAGTTATGACTAATCTAGGATTCACCATCAACCATGATCAACCATCTTGCCACTAAAAGGAAAAAAAGGATTCAGAGAAAAAGAAAGAACAAGGATATTTGTTCATATACAGCTAGGAAAACTACGTAACATAGTCTATAATTCATATAACTCAAAGAAAAGACTATTCACTATATACTCACTGCCTCCATGAGTGCCTTGATCTCAGGTTCCATGAGTTCGGAGCCCACTTTTCTCAGGCCTTCTTTCAGCTCATCAAAAGTAATTGTCCCACTGTTGTCAGTGTCAATCATTTTAAACAACTCTTTCAGACCGCCAATTTCTTCCTCAGATAGACTTTCTGCTATTACCTGCAGAGTATTGCAAATGAGTGATTATTGCAAAATGATGCTCAATTATTTTGCCTAAAACGAAACAGAATTGAAAATGATACCCTTTGACACATAAATGCAAGATCAATGAATCCAAACATAATTAGACTATTCCTGTCCAATTCCAAATAAAAGGAAATGGTCCCCCTCTTCATATTCAATCTACTGTTCATGAACAGATAAAATTCTGAAAGCAGGCACTATTGGTTTTTTACTTTTTATGGTTTTAAATTCCATCTCGAGCAAGTGAACTCTCTTTAGTGCTTACTCATGTGCAGTAAAGTATCCCATCACATATTTCTTCGTTTTATCCAACTACCTAACTACATTGTAGATATTTCTTGAGTTCAACAGTCAGAATACCCACATATTTCAAGTTCTATACATGTAGAACTAATTACTAAAATCAAACAAAGAAAAGCAAGTCAAAATGAAGTAGATACTTTTCACAGAGATAACAAAGAGAATAGATAAAAGAAAAGACTATATCTTACACGCAATGCCATCTTCTTCAGTTTATTCATAGCAGTAAACTGCTTCAAACGTGATAAAACAGCAGAGTCCAGGGGTTTGTCAGGTGCAACTTGTTCATCCACAATCCATGGGTGACCTGATACAGAAAAGCCACTTTATATCAAAACGAAAGAAAAGCATAAGCCGCTAATAATTTCTTGCTCTTTTGAAAGTAGGAAAACAACTTATTTATTCTCAGGCTTACTACTCACATAGTACTTCATGAGCAGTCAATCGTTTCTTCGGGTTCCTTTCAAGCATTTTTTGTATAAGATCTTTGGCGCTTTCAGAGATTCCAGGCCATGGTTCAGATTCAAAGTCTAGCTTCCCTTGTAAAATCTGTCTGAAGATTCCTGTCTCAGTTTCTGGAAACAACAAGTCGAGCAAAGTTAATATTGGAAGGGAAAAAAGGAAAGAGAAAAGGACCACATTCAGATTATAGCAAATGGCTGCCGATATTACATCATCATGTGCAGATGCAGATAAATACCTGCCCAAAAAGGTGGAACACCGCTTAATAAGATGTACAATATAACTCCAGCACTCCACACATCTGCTTCAGGCCCATAACACTTGCGCAACACCTCAGGTGCAACATAATAGGGACTTCCAACAACATCATTAAAACTGTCCTCTGCAGCACAAAAAGAATAGAAATAAAAGTTTAAAGATGTGAAGACACAAAGGAGTTGGGGGAAAGAAAAAAAAAAAGACCAGGGCACCCAACCCAGACAAGGATAGCAAAATAGACACTTGGACAGATATGAAGGGGGAAATCTATGATGAGGGGGTTGTTTGACAACCCTAACAGATACGCAACCAAATGACCTTGCCTTTGTTGTGAAGATCATTACACAAACCTCAGGCACCTAACATGTTGGCATATACATTGAGGTTATCCACCACCGTCCAGTGTGCATAGCCCTCCCCAAAATGAAGAGGAATTGACAGCAAACTATTAACGCAAGGCACATTAAATTATGCGGAACCTGGAAGTAAAAATAAGGTAATAAAACCAAAATCTATTTACTTATAACCTTCCAAGAAGCAATGATTGGTAACAAGTAATTATTGGCTAACAATCTCAAAGCAAATGACTACACTTTTTGAGATTAAAAATTCCATACTCTCAAATGAACTCAAATTGATTGATGAAATTAATGAAACACCCTTTTGAAAGTACTCCCTAAAAGAATGCATAAAACACAATTTTGGACACAGAATGAATCAATATAGTATTCTGGTGAGCCCCATTTGTACATAAACATGTATAAAGAATCACAAAACTGTTAAAACACATTAATCCAAGGGAACACCATAAGCTTGAATCAGATCAAACAAACAAATCAACAAAAAAATGATGAAAAGACAGAAACAAACCTGGTCTATAAAAGACAGATAAACCAAAATCAGTAGCTTTAAGAGAAGCATCTTCATCAGTATTAGAGAACAAGAAATTCTCAGGTTTAAGATCTCTATGCATAACACCAAGAGAATGACAAGCTTCAACAACACCCACAATAGTTTTCAACAAACCAGCAGCTTTCCTTTCAGTATAATGTCCTTTACTTACAATCCTATCAAACAATTCACCCCCAGCACATAATTCCATAACAATATGAACAAAAACAGAATCTTCATAAGCCCCTTTAATTCTAACAACATTACTATGTTCAGATAGATGATGCATTATCTGGATCTCTCTCCACACATCATCATAATCCTCTTTACATATTAATTTCCTCTTTGGGATTGATTTACAAGCATATTCACTACCACTTGATTTCTCAGTACATAGATATGTTGTACCAAATTGACCCTGACCTAGTTTTTTACCAATCAGATAGATTTCTCTAAGGTTCTGGGTTTTATGTGGTAATACTGATGCTGGTCTTGAATTTGAACCAGCCAATGATGATTTCTTCATCTTCTATTTTTTAGATCTTTAATTTTCAGAACAAATTTTTGATTTTGAAGGAAACCAAAGACAAAGAAGATCAGTGATATATGATTGGTAGAAAAAATAATAATTTGATGGAGGCTGACTCATCAGAGCGGTGGGGTGGTGGTGGTGGTGATGGAGGATCTGACTCTAGTCTGAGGGCATGAGGCTGTTTGTTTATACAAAAAATATGAAAGCCAGGTGGGATTTATTAAAGTCAGTCAGCGGCCAGTCAGATTACGTCGGTATTCCACTATGGCTGCTGCTCAAAATACAGGAGTCTATCCATTTGCGTGGGGTTAGGTGTAGGACTAGGCATCTACAGGCCAGAAAGAAAAATAAAAAAGGTGCAATTAGCTGTTAAAATATTTCATGTGCATCACTAATTCAATAGACTAAAATTTTCTAGGATGACTTTCCGTTTTCTTTTTAATTGGGTTTTGGTTCAACCATTTATCATAGATTTTGGTTCCACCGGTGGTCCAATTTTTAAAAAACAATAATGCTTAGTCAATTCAGTATTTACAACCGATTAACAAAACTGACTGATTCAGCAGGGGTTACCAAATTCTACAAGAAATTAACTGGAAGCCTGTACAATGTAAACAACTAATGCTGAATAGAATGCTATGAAGTTCCATGCAGCAAATCGATTTCGGTGACCAATGGTGTTTTTATGTTTGGAGATGTCTTACAAATTGACTAGACTTGGTAGAGAAATTTCTAGTACAAGTAATAATTGACTAATTCAAAACTTGTAAACCACGTTCACCAGTCAAGATCAGATACTGTTTTTTACTGAGATTAATTTCTATTGCACCAACCAAAAATGTACAATAACATGAATGGATGAATTGACACTTCTGTAGGGAGACAACAAAATCATATATGATCGCCTTATATTTCCAGGACAAGGAAGAATGACAAGAGGGGGGGATTTTTTTTTTAATGTACAATCTACATCTCCCCAACATTATCATCATTAGACTTGATACAATTTAGGATATAAATGAAGAAACTAAATATCCTAAGTAGGACCTGAGAAAAGTCTATTCGTCGTAGACAATTTAATTTCTATGGCAATTGACAAATAATTATGGAATTTCCAATGAACTTCAAAAATCCAATTGCCTCTTCATATCACTCGTCTTCTGAGTTGTCTTCACTGTCAGACCCTGCAGATTGGCTACCACCATCTTCCTCGTAAGTTTCAGTACCATCATCATCACTTCCATCTTCTTCGTAGCCATCACTGCCATCTTCTTCAAATTCATCACTGTCTAGTTCGTGACCTAAAGTTGGGTTTTCACCGGCATCTAAGTTGTCACTCTCGTCATCTTCTTCTTCACTCTCTACATAATCGTCAGGATCAGAATCGTCATTGGTGGTTCGTCGTCTACCTATTTCATATAGCTTGGCAGTAGCAAACATTTCCTCATTGTCTTCCATAGATACCACACCAACAAAAGTATCAGTTGCTTCTGTGGCGAGGTCAAGAATGCACCGGTCAACAGGGACTGTAGCAATGTCTGAGTAGTTTGTAGCATCAACAGTGCGGAATGAAGCGAAGAGCGGGTGCCTCATACGACGTGCATGAACTGTTGACATTAGGTCATCTAGATTTCTCCTCAAAATCGCATAAATTACATCCCCACGAGCATTAAATGTTATAGTGGTCTGGGCCAAGGAAGGCACACTCCGGAGGAGCTTGAAATTTCGAAGGTCCCAAACTTCTGAATTAATTATCACCTGTAGAGTATACATAACAATTCATTAAATCATACATGATAGACAAATGGACAAAAAAAAAAACTAGGCGCAGAAAAGTTCCTCATTATCTCTTGTTTGTGCTTGATCAACAATATTGCACTGATAGGCAAAAGATAATACAAAATCCGAGGTAACTACCACGTAGTTACTCACAAGAAAGTGAAAGCATTACAGACTCATCTCAGCAAACTAACAAAAAAACACTCATCCAAACCTGTAATAACAAATGATAGAGTGCTCAATGACCACAAAAAGCTAGTTCCCTCATTATCTCTATTCTCTACTTTGATATATAGCTTTTAAGAACAATAAGCAAATAGTACTGTGGGGCTTTTAACAGGTATTCAAACAAAAAAAAACATCAAAGACATCATGCAACATATCAAAAAGCTAGTAGGAAAGCAAAACTAAGATCTGAAATAAGGATATAGGGACCGTAACACATGATATCTATTAACTGAGGGCTCATTATGTCTTTAGTCTTTTTTTCTTTCTCCAAAATCTAAATGTTCAACTAACAAGGTTATCGGGTAGTTTAAAAGCATACCTCATTTCCACCAGGATGAAATCCACCACCACCATAATCTGTGAACTGATCAAAACATTAAACAACTCTAGAACTCTGCCGGTCCCATAAAACCCCATTCCACAACAACAAATTGCCTTCAGAGCTAAAATGTACAGGGTACTGCATATGCCACCTCCAGTTGAGGTATCACAAAACTTCAACTGCAGATTGTGTGTTTGAATATCATACAGAAGAACCTCACGTGTAGATGATTGCGTAGATATGGCTGCAAATGAGGTACCAGAGGTGCTAAATCTTGCTCTCTTGCATCCTTCAAATGTACGCAAGGGACCAGCTGAGAGTGAAGAAGCATCCCACAAACATACATCTTGGGAAGCAAATGAAAGAACCAATCGAGCCCCACTTGATACCACAGATTGAACAAGTGTCACATGAGATTGGTGGCCTGCGGAACTTTCCACAACATTACAGCTGTTTGAATCAAATATCCTGACTTCACCAGAGTGACACCCAATTGCAGTCTGAGAGAAATCCCCTAGAAAAGTTAGGCACGTCACAAGAGAAGATTCATCCCGATAACTACGCCATGGCCTGAATCTGCTGTAGATAAACTGGCGATCCCTACGACTGAAACGTCCACCAAGACTGTTTCTGAACTCACGAGTACTTAACCTCGCGACTACATTTGTTGGTGCATCGAGGCTGCATCTTGATTCGGGGCACGCGTGTGGATGCAAGAGAGAGATGGGCGGTAAAGTAGTAATAGGAGCTGGGCACTGACGATGTTGTTGCTTCAGATATTGCACCACAAGAGAATCTAGGGATACTCTTTCTGCTTTGACAGAGTCAGCTAGATGACCAGTGGCAGTACTTTCCCTCAAAGGATCAGAATGAAAACCATCAAGTGCTAATCGACCATCCTTATTTTGTTGACAACCAGGTGTGACGTCCATTGATAAGTTGCTCTTTCTGGCAATACTGGCCAGGTACATGATTCACTGGAAATCAAGAGATGAAAAATGTTTGCGGGGATTCACTGGAAAAGGATTCACTGGAAATCAAGAGATAAAAAATGTTTGCGGGGATCGGTGCCACCAAGCTTGCAGAGAGAATTTTCAGGCGTTTGGCGTCGGATATGGACCGTCAAGGAAGTAGGCGCCTGGGCTGGGAACAAAGCGTTGGCATAAGCTGCATATTTCAAAGACCAGCTAAGCATCATCGGCTTGGTCAGCCTATTTCAAAGCGAAAAGTACACATACCTTTTAAGGGGGATCAATATCTTGCTTATGCCCCCTTTTGGTACGTAGCTATCGAGAAGGTATGACAGATAAAACTAGTAGGTCGACTAGAAAGCACCCTATGATGGAGTAGCATGCCATAAGGCACAGCCAGAGAGTGGTCGTTGTCAAGAGAGTTTGGAAGGCCAGTTTATATGTTGCTGATCCAATCGAGAATCGGATTAACGTCAAATGACAGCCTACTTCTTGTCCCTTGCATTACCCGCGGGGTCGGGGTATGCTTTCTGAAACTGAACCATCACCCAGCTTTCCATAGGACTCATTTTGGTTCCAACTTGCTGGTTATGATCTGGCCCCACATTGAGACGACATTTCTTGATTCTCTTCCTGATCAACTGCTGTTGGTGGCCCCCTTGAAAAGAGTTTACGGACTAGGTTGTAAATCTATTCTACCACTTGCACGATTGAAGGAATGCCTACTGGAATTTGCATATTCTTAGTAGTTTACTTTGATGAACTTTGTGATGATGATCTTTCTAGTTGGACAATGGTTGTTGTTTTGAACTTCTCTATGCGAATTGCAAAGTTAAGAAGGTAGAATGAAGTTCCACACTATGTAAAAGCTGTTGTAACTTCTAGAGGTTGTAGTTTATCTGTTGTTCAATTTCTACTTCTTTCTGTATTAAACACTTGGACTTTCGTTAACAGAACTCTCCTTTTAATGCCACTAACAGAGATAGCTTTTTACAATCTCAAGTCGGCAAGGAAGATAGCTATTGTAAGCAAGTCTGGGAGTAGTTGGATCTCCCGATTCCCTCTTCTACAGTGCTGAAAAGATCATACCAATCCAAGCTAAACATATGATGGGCCCACACAAGAAAGCCAAGAACACAGGAATCACAGCTATGAGAGGAACGGGATGCTCTCAACCACCTCACTGATTGGAAGATTCCAGCTAAGGGAAGAGTGCTTTACTAAAGGGACATTCGGTCTTTCACAGGAGATGTGTAAGCGTAGCTTTAAGCCTGGAAGGCATGAATTGAAAGGTTATTAGTCTGTCTAAGTGTTCAAAATCCGCCTCGAGTAAGAGTATTGACATTTCCGCGATAGGCTATGTTCTAGGCTCCAGACGGGTGGGTTAATAGCATGCTGTCTTATTCTTGTTGAATTAGCAGCATCTATCTCAGTGACTGGATCTGGGATTACTCTCCTTGATAGGCTTGGATCTAGACACACACGTATTTCCTAAAGATGAGACTTATCCCACCTCGTAAACCTTGGGATGCTTCTTTAACATCTACTCTCGCCTCTCCTTTTTTTTTGGAAAAACATCCAGCGAATAGAGCTTCTGTCGGGTCGGCAGCTAATTAGTTAACTCCCTATGTGTGCTACCAGCCTCCTCTATTCTAAGGGGACCACTGCTAAGACCGATCCTAATGATTCTTTCCTCATCCATGAGTTAGATTACTCTTCGTCCATAGCTTTCTTCCTTCGCTAGGATTAAACGATATAGAAAGAAAACCCTTTTCCCTTGACCCTGGGGTAGATGCTTAACAAAAGACCTTGAAGACTCGGCTTACCTTTCTTGATTCTTTCGAGGAAATTTTTTAATTTACTTTACAAACGGAGATGCTGGATCATCAATCTATTATAGACATTAGACCCTTTAACAACGATCAAACCATATGTAAAAACTGTAGCAAGCAAATAAACTTTATACTTAACCAGATGAATAAGAGCCTAAAACTAAAGCAAGGCCTTAGCTTAAAAAAAGTATTCCGAGGTCTCATCTTATAGAAGAAAGAAATGCCACATCTGCTTTATGCCCCATGAATGTTGAATCAGAATCGTAAGTTTCTTGTTGACGAAACCTTTCTACGCTTCCGTTATTACTGCTGAACATAGGACTTTCAAAGGTGTCATAGATCGGTTATTCCAATGCCCTGTAAGAGCGCTTAAATCTACCATATGTGTAAAGGGTCAAGTAAGCTGGCTACGATCCTCCTCAACTGAGAGTCTCGAACTTGCGGGATAAACCAATAACCCTGACTTTTGCCTGTCAATGCTCGCTCGAAGCTCTTTGATCACTTCAACGGGGAAGGCGGACGTTAAATCAATTAGAAGAGTAAGGCCAGTGGCTAGATCAGCTAGGTAAGTTAGCTCTTACAAAAAATTATATCCCCTCAAAGGTCGGCTAGGCAGGCAGTTTACAAGTCAAATAATTTCAATGGAATATCCTCTTTCACTGCTCATCAGCCTACATCTAGAGAAAGGGACTATTGAAAGCAAGACAGATTAGTGGGGGATGTTGGTGCCAAATGCTTCTAGGCAAAGAATGTGACCTGGCATATGCCATCATAAAGGGTACCCGGGTACATCAATATTACTTAGCACCTAGCCCAAAGTTTCTTTCCCAGATCACTGCACTACGTACCATCCTAAAGTTTTAAAGCATGGGATGGCTCAATCGGCACTTAGACCTCCCTGACTTGACTAGTATACTTTCAGGCAGCCCCGCTTTGAGGGAGAGGCCGAAATTAGGATAGCCTTCAGGGACATGATTTGGCTAGGACGTCCATGTTAGAGCACCAGCATGTACTCCTTTGAGATAGCATTTGGTCTTAGGATTGGTACTGACCAAGTGATTAGAGGGAAAAAGGGTGCAAGCGTGACGAGAGGGCAGAGTTCCTTTGGGCAGATAGACACTTGTCTACGAAATCGGCTTCTTCCATTGGGAAGTCTCATCCATTGAATAAGTATACCTAGTAGCATAGTTCTTCCATCCATCCATCGGGCGGAAAATCATACAGGAAAGGAAATCCAGGGTAAAGGGAGGAATCTAGTCTAGAGATCACATCGGGTCTTTAGAGGCCCCAGGCCCGCAACCAAGAACTTTAGTGACCAACTTCTAAAAGAAAAATGCATTAGAAGGCGAGGAGTATCGATGAGGCCAGTCAATGTGGTTGTAATCATTTTGCGCGTAATACACGGCACGTAGAAGTCTAAATCCGAGACTTTCCTTTCTTTACTTTTGCAATATGGAAAAAGCAAACGCACAATAGAGCTCTTTTCAGCTTGCCGGGACAGACATGCATGGGAAAGGCTCTAAGCTAAGCTTCCTGAGAATGGCTATCATCAATAGCTTGCCCCTTCTTCGCTGGTCAGTAGAGGACTCTTTGGCGTTGCTTCCCGGGCTTCATTAGCTTATGTGACTATCCTGTACATACAATAAGGAAGAGATGTCGGGGGAATGATTAGGTGAACCCCCTCCAGAAGGTGCCTTAATCACCCCGGTCAGTTAATCGGTCTTTCTGTCCTAACCAGGGAATGAGCTTGGTGCTGCTTCGACTAAAGAAGATGAATAGGCTATCGAATGCTTGGCCGAAGCGGGGACTAATTCTTAGAGGACCGGGGATGAGAAGCTAGCTGGGCACTTCCTTTTCATTATCAGTTTCTTGATCAACACAAGGCACAGGACCCATATTCACAGCTGAGATCCGAGGAGAGTAATAGCAGGTCTTTTCTTCCTTCGCTGGGGCATTCTTATCTTGGGGACTAGCTCGGCCCTTCGTCGTTATTGGTTGAATTCTGTGTCTTCGAAGAACTGCTTGCTCCGGCTGACATCTTAGATAAGATATTATGAAAGTAAAAAACAGGAGTTCTATACCCCATTGGCTTCACTGTTCTCTCCTTCTTGACCCCTTTGCGGGATTCCCTCCTTGTTTGCCGGATCAGATGCCCAATCTCAGACTTCTCTGGAAAACCCCCATGCCAGTAGTTCAAAACAGGATTCAATCCTTTGCATGAGTTCCCCGGAATGCTGTTGGCATCTTCGAGCCAACCTGGAGTTCTTCTTCCAGTAAGACGCATTGTAGTTCGTATGCTAAGTGAAAACGGGGAGCTACGGCTGATCGAAAAGCAAAGATATGCGCATAGTTCAGTGATCTATCCACGAAAGAGGGAACTCACAGAGGTAACGATCCGCTTCTTTTAACAAGATAGGACAAGAAAACGAGAAACTACAGTTCGAGTGAGCGGCTAAGTAAGCAGAGCTCGTAACCTCGAGTTATGTATATAGAACTAATAATCAGTCTTCTCATATTTAAAACACCTAAGTCCTAACAAAGATACCAACCTTCTTGTACTTCCAGACAAGTAAGGAATGCCAGGAGCTGGTGTTGAGTTAAACAAACAAACGGGAGGGAGTCAAATAATAAGAAACTAAAACAAAGACTTTTCGGAAAAACCCGAAGAGATATATCAGGATAAAGAGTTTGTAACTCACTTGCTTGCTAAAGGTAGCGATAGCTAAGGTAAACTTGAGCTACGGACTTAGGAAAGAAGGTAGCTAGTTGCTTAGCGGAGCTCGTTCTATGGACAAGCTTGAGTTAGGCATCGATTGAAGAGCAAAGAATAAGGCCAGACTGTTGCCCGGCGGACAAGCTGGCTTTGAATACTCAAATATCTCAGGTTTCGGGATAAGATAGGCTTCTTTACCCATCCGAGGAGTTTACTTCTTGACCGATGGGAACGGCATCATATTCGACCATTGATCGGAGAATAGGCACTGATCGGAGCCAGTTCACAACCTGGGACAGCTTACTAAGTAGAAACTAGCCGTCAACTTCCATACTCATCCCAGTCTTTCTAAAGCAGAATAGCAACGGACAACCTAAGAGCCCATGCCTCAAGATGTGCATTAGTGTGTGCTTTTAGTGTCCCTAGTCATTGGCCTAGAGGCACTTGTAAGCCTAGTTTATTAGTATGCTTCCTTGACTTGATGAAGCTGATGCGTGAGATTGAACTCGTAAACCAGCTGAGACTTGATTATTCTTTAGCAAAACCAAGAGTTTCAACATACTAATAAGGTCTAGCATTCCCAGGAATAGTACACGATAAAGAAACTTTTCCACGAGGACCTTCCCATTCTGCCCTTTAAGGACCACGACCTTCTCCACCAAGCAAACCAGGCCTAGGACATTTTCCCCTTGGACCAGGACTATTTCCACTTGCACTTCCGATAACGCTATCAGCAAATCCTGCATCAACCGATCCATCTGACCTAAGAAAAAGAATTCCACCATTAAATGTTGCATAAACAAGGTCACTCACTAAGTTATCCAAAGAAAGAGTTTCCACATTCAAATAAGGTCTAGCATCTCGCGGAGTAGCAAACAATGAACCTCTTTCTCCACCTGAAGATCCAGACTTAACTAACCCAGCCGACATAACCCTACTTTCTCCACCTTTCCCAACTAAAGGACCTGATCGATCTGATTCCTCACTAACGGAGTTTACCCACTACCCCATATGATCCCACTTTAACCCAGTTTAACCACCGGATGTCGAGGAACTAGTTAACCCATGAACATCAATAGGATCCCTTTTTGACCTAGTTTCGCTAACTAACTCTGTTATGTCAAGCCCAGCAGCTTCTGCTCAATCCGCAAACCCAGGTCCCTCTCGCTTTAAACCAAGACCATTTGCGCTAATGAATCCCACATCTACGGATCCATCTAACCGACTAGATTCATCTGAAGGAACTGCTTCTACACACTTCTCTCTATCAGCAGCTAACCCAAGTCGTAGAGTTTTAGACGCAGTAACTGGTCCAGCCGAAGTAACACATATCGTTGAAAGCATGAGGCTTGCCACTGATCGAGTATAACTTTTCCTATCTGATTGACTTTGCCCCAGCATCACTAGGAACTTCACATTCCCCACCAGCAGATTCAAGATCACCAATATTTACAGTAGTTTCTGGCGTAGGAATCCTAATCTTACCAAGAACTTCATCCCTTGAGCCACTTTCTCCACTTCTACTTATGGACCCATCTCCCTTAATATCACCACCTCTTCTTTCAGGATCTCCAAACCCATCAGCTGAATCTCCACTTTCTCTATTAGCAAATCCAATAGAATGTCAAAGGAATCAATCTAGGAACAAGAACTTACACGAGTAACATTAACTAACACCCTATGCCTTTCGGTAGCAATTGGGATTGACATGCACTCCAACTTCCGCTTAGAAACACAAATAACTAACTAGCAGTGGCATCTGCTGGATTTGTAGAGTAGTCATTATCCTTTGAGGTATGAATGTCGTTATTGATTCTGCCTTCAAAGGTTGTTAATATTCCTAAGCGTATTTAATGCTAAAGAGTCCGGTGCTTTGATTGACGGCGTAATAAGAGTTGGAAGTCACGAATATCTGTAAGCGTAATAGAAAGATTTTAAGAATATGCTTCACGTGGAATCATTCAAATGGGTTCTTTTGCGCCCTTATATCTTCTCTTTTTTGGAAGCTCAAACTTGAGAATACTGCACTTTCATCTCAGCTATTTAATTTGCCACCTGCTTCGTCTCTAACACCTGCATCAAGTGCACCGCCTCTCTAACTCGACTATCTTGTTGAGCTCCGGTCGGGCCTTCTCGGTCGCGATAAATCTTTCTAGCTTGAGGCTAGCCCGGGAAATGACTGATGTTAGCTATGGCCAATGGATTCAATCACTCAAGACCCCCTATGTATAACTAATATCATATACAATAAAAAAAAGCGATACAACGTCCCTCAACCCAAAGATTAGCTACTGGTAAAACTACAAACTTTACCCTTAGTTAAATGCTACTTTTAGGAAGGACTCAGGAGACACCTGCAGTACCTTCTCTTACTCCTGACCGACCCCTATAATGGCTACATTCCAATCCCTAACTTACTTAGGATCCTGTGCTATTACCCGCCTTGCGAAAGAAACAACTAGGAAGACTTCCTCTCTTAAACTCGTGTGAAGTGAAATAAGCGCCCCCACAGTTAAAGGCCATTCGATTGCTATTAAAGAATTATTAAATTGGTTGAAGAAGCTAAAGTTTATTAAATTGTAAGTCCATGGAGTCAGACTATTGCCAATACCTATCTTAAGCACCTTCAACACCAATGGTACTCAATTTCTCATGTTTCCACTCTCTTTTCATTACGAAGATGTATCACGCCAGGATCCGTTGCTCAAACTGAATCATGCCAACGTTATGGAAGTTCCTGGATCGTGTGAAATAAGAGTCGTACCAACACCCTCTGATTTCAGAATACAAAATGGAAAACTGGCTATGGAGATTCCGCATGGTCAAAGATTCATACAAAGGGAACCTCAACATCAAGTCTCTAAGTCCAATCCATTCGAGAAAGATGGAGGATCTGTTAGTGACCTATCATGGCACAGCAGTCTACGAGGGCAAGGAATGTCTCATTTTTAGGTCCGAATCTCGACAGTCATGTCTCTCTTAGATTCTCCGGTCAAAATAAAAGAGAACTCCATTCAATTCTCCATGGAAACGGAGTTTTGCGAATTCTCCCCAGAACTGGAGGATCATTTCGAGATCTTCGAACATATTCGAGGGTTCAATGTGACTATTGTCACTTCGGCCAACACACAAGATGAGACTTTATCATCATGGAGCGGCTTCTTTCAACAAGATGGGGCTCAGGAAGATTATGAGAAGCGAAAGAGAAGGATCGGATGGAAAGGAAAAAGGTAGAGGTAGGGTTTAACTGCACGGAAGAGGAAAGGTACTTAAAGTACTCGACTTAAAATAAAAGGACAGAGAAGGGATGAAAAAACTCATATGTCTATATGAGGGACCCGTAGGGGGCTCATATGTCCTACATGTGAGGGGGGAGTGGACTCGCTGGAAAGAGGGCGAGGCTTGCGGTAAGGGGTGGGTCCCGCAGAAAAAGACATGGGACTAGCGAGGGTGTCTTGCATGGGAATCAGAGCCCACCAGACATTTTTTTCCCGTGACTTTTCAAGATAGATGAAAGCATATAAGGTTTTCTCATAGCATACATGCCGATTTATACCTTGCACTTTTTTACGACTTCAAAAATGAGCCCCCTAGGTGTTAAATTATGAGAAGAATTGTTGTATTATCAATAATGAGGAACTGATCGTAGCGGTTTTTTTTACCGGCTTCATTCTCTTGACTCGTAGGAGCTTTGGGGATACCTTCCAAGCTACCTTTGATGTCCGAATGGAAGCGATGCAGGAAGAATTGCAGAGATCAGTCCCTAATGAAGCCCTTCTTCTGGAAGCCAAGGAACAAGAGCGTCTACTTAGAATCAGCTTGCAAGTCTGTGGCACTGTAGTGGAATCATTACCACAAGCTAAACGAATGCCTCAGTGTGAAGAGACAGTCCAAGCCTTGTAATGCCGAAACCTTAATGTGAAGCTAGGAACCCTCCTCAATTCTTCATATACCTTGGATCTTTAGGAAGAGCTAGTGACAGGGTTTCGTTCCTCGGTTCATGAAAGATTTGTCCCAGGTTCTACGTCAAAGGCATCTATCGTGGAGCTGATTCGAGAAGGCTATAATCTAGTCAAGTGGTTAATGCTAGAGCGGCATGTTGTGTATGCTTTAGTCACAACGGTTCTCATGGCTCTAGTATTCACCTGCTTTCAAGTAATTGAGTATTACCAAGCACCCTTTACGATCTCGGACAGTGTATATGGTTCTACCTTCTTCTTAGCAACTGGCTTCTATGGCTTTCATGTGATTATAGGGACTCTCTTCTCGATCGTCTGTGGTTTCCGCCAATATCTTGGTCATCTTGATTAAGCAGGTGATTAGGAGAAGTGGACAGAATCTGGTTCATCAGGTATGTCATTGCCAAGTAATTATGGTGAAACCTTCGTTAGTAGATCCCTTTCTGGAGACCCAGTTTATGCTACATTTGATGTAGGTCAGATGTATCCGCTGGTTAGAGTGAAGAAAACACTCCTTCAGTAGGGTCAGCTGGTAAGTGCTCAGTATGTGCAGGATTCGTAGATAAGTTTATCGCAGATGCAAGTACTCTTGGTCGAATAAAAAGCGGGTTTGTGCTAGAGATGGGTAAGAAGGCTAGCTTGGGCTCGATTCCATCATAAAAAGTAGGCAGTGGGGAGTTAAGGTTAGCAAAGATCTTACGTGCTATCGTTGTGTCAATAGCTTTAAGCTTTGGAGAAAGTTGTGGCGAAGGGCGGGATATGTCTATTAAGTCAGGTCGGTCTGGTTCATGAGCATCAGGTGGAAGTGGTCATAGGTCAAGGAGAACTGGATTTGGACTGTATTAGTGGAATGGGTTCAGCGCTAGGTGCATCAGCAGGGATTGGTGGTGAAGCAAGAGCTAGTGAACGTGAAATGCCGAAGTTTAGTGTTGATACTGAAGCAAGGTGGGATGTTCTTAGGTCGTAAAGTACGGGATTACTTGGTATACTAATAGGGTTTAGTCAGCTTGAGCAGTTTGCTTATGTATCTGTTACTTCCAATCTTAGGTCTAGTCCCTAACATGGAATCTAAGAAACGTTGGAACGCGTGAAGCAGTTTCTGCACGTGAAACGAGTGCTACAAAGACTTAACTTAGAAAAAAAATGAGCATTAGTAGGCTTGCCCTTAGACTACACTAGAGGAAGAGAGACCTTCTTCAATAGAGAGACAGATACACTAATCACTATATCAGGCATCGCTCGATTCTCTACAGGAGAAATAACAACTCGTCTAATGACATCATATGCTTACACTTTAACTGCCCTACTCACTTAAAGAACCCTAGCACAGAAGACTCAACACCTACTGTAACTAAAAGATAAGGGGAAGGTTTCACCAATATAACCATTTTAGTTACACCCCCACCATCGGGAACTCTAACTAATGCCATTCTTCTGAACTTCTTCCACTACATTATCTTACATCTCCAACATATTCGACACCTCACATAACCGATAAAGGGGAAGTTATTTACAAAGTATGAGAAAGAGCAAGAGATGATCGGTCACCTTTCCTACTTTCGATTGTGCAACACCAACGGAGTTCTACTTCTTCCATTCAGTCACTCAGGACAGCACAGCGGTTCATACAGTCTACCTTAGATAGGAAGGACTTCAAACGAAACATATCATCAGATACATCCCTCTAATTGACAAGGACAATTGAATTCCTTCTCTCAATCGTTGAGAGTCTTCCCATGTCTTGCATCTAGTCTAAAAGAAGCAACTGCTTGACCTATATTGTATCGAAGCGAAGAATGTATCTGATACGAATCCCGATTTACCAGAGTCTCATACTAGAAACTCAAGTCGAGTAGGTCTGACTTTGTGTTAGGTCGTCCCTATCATACCTATCATTCTTTTGATGCTCGCAGTTCAACTATTGCTACTGCTAGCTGGTACTGGGTCTATGAAATTCTATGAGTATTAAGAATTGTGCCTGGAGTAGAAAGATTGTCACAAGGTAAAATGAGAGGATACTGTTGTCTTCTTACCGTAAATTGATTCCTGAATAAATGGGCTAAGGGGGCTATAAGTATGCTACTGCTAGAAGGGTTGTTCACTTTTCATAGGTTTTTGGCTTCGCTCTCGCTCCTATGTAAGAGCCAGGCATTTGGCACTAAAGAGTGCTAGAAGCTTCGCCAGAAACAAGCAAGACGAGGAAACCTAGGGGTACTCGACAGCAAGACGAGGAAATTCTCCCTGCGAATAGAAGATGCTCAGCTCCGCACAACATAGGGATTGACACGCTTTCGGAAAGAACATAGAATAGTAGAGGATCCAAAAAGTTCACATTCACTGGAGGTGCAACCCGAAGACTTAAATGAATAGCCATCGCAGTTAAGAACAATTGAAATCCAACAAGAGCTTAGAAAACGAGGGTCATGGCATTGAAGCAAATGATTGCTAGTTCCAAGGAGGGGGGGCTCTCAAACTTTTTGAGAGCTTCCAAGTAATAAGAACTCTTCGCGCCTCTTCTAGAAAGACTATATAGTATTACTTTATAGTCTCGCTCAGAGTTTAATTCATTTATAATGCCACGAGAAAGAATTCCATACTCTTCTTCCGTAGGAAGCGGCTCATTCTGCGAGAGATCGATGGTCTTTACTAGATTTACAACTCGAGAATCGAGTTCAAGCGTCTTATTTGCTTGCGCTATGATCTCTTGAGCCATCGTAAGGTTTGGAATTTCTGCCGGCGTAGCAGACATGCCAGGAAGTGGTGCAGACACCCTGGGATTCGCTCGAGTGCCTAAGAAGGGTCGAACTACACCATCTAATAATTCCATAGGGGATGCTATCATGGGTTGCTCCCCCATTACAGGGATCGCTGAAGAACCAGAATCTTTACTAGGAACTGCTTCTACAACAACCGAGGCTTTAGCCTCGGGTGCCTCTGCCGCGATTAATAGATTGGATACCCAAGAACCATACTCTTTTCTATCAACTGCTTCTACAACAATAGGCATAAAGGCATGATTAGTTCCACGAATCTCACTGCACTGACCGTAGTAAACTCCTTCTCGTTGGACTAAAATAGAGGTCTGATTTGAACGACCAGGTACAGCATCACATTTCACACCTAACGAAGGAACAGCCCAACTATGAAGTACATCAGCAGATGTGATAATAATACGTATATAAGTTTTGGCTGGCACTACCACTCTATTGTCCACTTCTAATAAACGTGATTGACCCAATTCTGAATCATCTTCTGGAATCATATAGCTGTCAAAAGTGAGTGACTGCTCATCCGAACTGTTATAGTCCGAATACTCATAAGTCCGATACCATTGATGTCCAATAGCTTTGATAGTAATGGCTGGATCTACCACGACCTCGTCCATTGAGTATAGGAGAGCAAACGATGGTATAGCAATGAACATGAGGATGATAGACGGAAATATGGTCCAAAGAATCTCGATTGTCGTTCCGTGCACAATCCTTTGCGGGATTGGATTAGTTTGATAGTGGAAATGCCATAAAGCGCGAACCAACATCCATGATACGAACACCAAAATCAGAATAAGAAAGAAAAAGATATCGTGATGTAAGTCCATGATTCCTTGCATCATAGGTGTAGCTGCATCTTGAGATCCTAATTGCCATGGTTCCGCAGCATCAGAAAGAGCGATTGTGAGGAAGAGCCTTTCTATCAAAATCATTGGTTTAACTTCATTCTTTTCTGCTCTGGGAGGGAGACTTGCCTTCTCAAAATCAGGAAATCACCGGTTGGATTAGTCTGACATATAGTGGACTGAAACCCACTATCACCAGTTGCCAATACCTTCCCTGGGTTTTCCAAACTACTATCCCTTGAATCTAGCTTCCGTTTTATCGGCAATATATTTGGAGCCTTGGATTGAGATTTCACATCTGAAATACGACTGGCAGAAGAAAAACCAGATGAAGTTTCAGCTACCCCTGTAGGTGACGATGAAGTTTTCAGTGCTCCTAATTTCTTGTTAGCTGATGATGGCGGAGTAGAAGCATGACTTTGCGACTCAGAGTTGATATTACACGGAATAACCGATGCCTTTTTTTGCAACAGGCCTCATAGAGTCGAAATTATGGCAAGATTTGTCACCCTGTGAAGTATTTGATACAGCCGAAAGAAAACCACCGGGGACACGCCCAGATGGCCATTGAAATTGTACTGCTGAAGTTTCCTGAATAGAAGTTTGGTAAAGGACAGGGGTTCTCTCTGCCAAGGATGGTAAAGGTGTCAACTGAGCCTCCTTAAGAAGTGTATCAGCAGCCTTAGTCAAGCCAGATGCCTGCAGGTGTTCATGTATAAGGAGCAACAGTTCCATGTGATTAAGATGAGACAGAGTTAAGAATGGGGAGAGAGAAGTGTATATATAACATTATAAGAAGATGCTGTCGGAATGATGAAGCTGCTGTAATGTAACCTGGAATGGTAGGTAATAGGAGTGGCAGCCGCTATAGCTGCTCTTTCTATATGCCTCAAGGTAGGTGCAGCAGCATCTGTTGTTGCTAATGTACTTGCATGGCCAGAATTTGTCACAACCTACAATGATTAGAAACAACCAGTAGATGTTGTCAGCCCTAGATATAGAAGGGTAAGTGTAGGCTTCAGACTATTTAAAAGAACTGTGTATGTGAACCATTAAGATGCTTACTGCAATTAACTCAATGGCCACTTGATAAAGCTCAGCTTGCCATCTAGCCTGCTCTGTTCCAGGTGTTTGATTTCCAGACTCTCGAATTAATTCCGATAACATTTCCCCCACCTAAAACATCAGAGTAACAGCTAAGAAATCCACCCAATTGACCTCCATGTTTTTAAACAACAAACACACATGGTCGCATCGTCAATTAATAAAGAGAAAAGATATAAATAGTTAAATACACAGATATTCTGTTTTGAAAATCAAAGTAATTAGACAATTTATTATGAGATGATATAACAGGCATCAGTCGAAAATGCCTGCAGTGGGTGGTGAATAAAGAAAAAAAATTATGAACATTACTTCAGCTAGAATAGAAGAAAAAAAAAGTACTGATTGTTGTATAATAATATAGATAAAGATAAACATTGGCGATAACTATTCACCTGAAGCTTTGTTAAGATGTGTGCGATTGCTTCATCTCTAGCTAAACCAAGCACGACCCGGCATGCAAGAACACGGAGACGGTCAACAGAAGCAGTGGGGGTGACTATGCGAACGCGGAGAAGGTGCAAAAGAATCTTTATGCCATTATTGGCGCGAACAGCTTCCTTGCTTGATGATATACTTGTTCACTTTCTGAAGCGAACCCACCAAAACATGCCCCAGGACATAAACATGATCTACGATTTCCCACTATTCCTGAAACAACAATAGGTGAAACTGTTTCTAAATTGTTACGTTCTTCCCCAAGTCTCTCTCTCGATTCACCATTGAAGGATGATGAAACCAATTGTTCTGAGAAACTGCTTTCAGGTACTCTTTCCCTAGTCTCCATACAGTTACAAACAGAAGACTGAGAGAATGGTTTATGGCTTATCGAGGGGGGAGGGCACACAAGATTAACCATTATGTTCAATGCTACCATGATGACCTGCACAAAACAAACAAAGACATCCCAAAAATGAGTCAAAACAAAGCACAAATCAGAAAACCTCCGAAGTATCTTTTTGAAAATCAAGATTACTAACAATTTCAAATGTAAGGTATTTACCTCGGGCTCTACAAAACCAGTAGCATATAGTGCATCCAAGAGAACTGCCATACCCACACGATTATTGTTTAAAGTAACATCCAAGATTGATTTTCGACTATTTGGTATCAGTGTAACAACATGAAGAACACCTAACGCATACAGAGTCAAGTCATGCATATAGCGTTCGGCAGGTGGGGCCTGAAAGATACGAAAAGGGTAAGAATAAATTGGGAAATCTAAATCATAATTAAACAAGGTAAAAAAAAAAGATAAGGGGAGGTATCTATTAAAATCATACTTGACACAATTTCAGCAATGTAAGATGTCCATTATAAGCTAAAAATCTCTCCACCACAGGCCACCAAGAGTTCACAAATGCAGGAACAAGCTTGCGGTCATGCTGTATCTGACGAAACACCGAGTCCATAGCCTCATTGCTGGTATCAAACTGCTTGTCTACAGGTCCAGCACTAGGAATATTATGAGCTGCTGTTAGATCATTCTTGTTTGGATGAATAGAATCCACAAACAACAGAAGATGTGCTCTGAAATACTGCCGAAGTGCCATACACGTGTGAAAAGCTACCTGCTTCTCTGACGCAGTCAAAACCTCAGCAGGTGATTGATCATTCTGAGATGATCCCGGGTTAGACAAGCCCACAACCCCAGAATTACCTCCTGCATGTACCAATACAGCAGCATTTAGTACATTCAGGAATTTCTGTAACCCATCTAGTGCATCAAAACAATCAAGGATCGCTCTGAATACAAATGCACCAACGAAAAATATGGAAGAATTTTTCTTGGCTTGATCTTCAGGGCACTCGAGGAGTTGTAGAGCTAACTCAACCACTTGGTGCACAACGTCTGAAGGAAGAGCGCAGACATGTTCCATTAGCACCTACAAGAATATCCAAATAATGTAAGACTTAGGAAAGATATAAAAAGGTAGAATGAATGATTTAGGTAAATACACTTACGTGAGGAGACCCTATGGTAAGCAACCATGAAGAAAGCCCAGAAAAGGTAAGAGCAACTCTAGGTACAGCAAGAAGCAATTGCATGCCACCACGGTCCACAAATTGTGCCGAAAATTTTCGATGTGCACCTACAGCACATATTAGCTTTAGTAAATCAGGTAGAAGTACCATTGTCTTTGATAGCTCTCTATCTTTAGAACTTCTCTGAAGAAGAGCAAGACAAACATCAACTCCCTTTTCATGCTAAATCACTGGATCTTGAGCCTCAACATATCCTCAACATATCCTCCTAAGTTCTCAAGACACTGTATGCAGTATTTTTGCCTCAACTGAGAAAGAGAATTGGTATCCAAAATATACATTCCTTCAAAATGTACATCTTTTTCTAAATCACTGGATCTTGAGCTCATCACATGCTCATTGACACTGCTGGAATTCCTGCTTTAGATAAAAGAAAGATTTTAAGCAATGCCGGTAGATGGAGATGGAGAAACTCAAATGACTACAACTACAAGTTTTAACATACCTTGAGACCTCTGCAGCATTAGCAGTATCACATGCCATTTTGGAAGCAGCCAAAACTGCAGCTTCTTCATCTTTCGTACTTTCGAATACCTGATTAAAAATTTCACTACTTAGCTGAAAATGAAGTACCTAATACGAAAGTAACAGTAGGATGATCCAAAATTAATGCTTACCTCTAAAGCAGCGGTTTTCACAAGATCAGCAGCATCAAGAGCAGCAAATTTTACAGCCTCCGCAGACAGATTAGCTGCTGTGGCTTCGGCTTCAGCAGCTCTGGTTGCTTTCTTTACCCAATGAGTTATATCCCTCGTACCAACTTTGCAAACTTCAAAGCAATCATCATTAATTCCGATAACAGCATCTGCCTTGCTTGAACGCTTCATAGCATCGGGTTCATCTTTTGTATCTGAATTCTTAAGTAGATTTCTGTCCCTGCTATTTCGCCCCTGTCCCAGTTGTATTCCAAAACCTGGAGATGTCATGTTTAAAGCCCTTTCAGAATCTATAACCCCTTCAACAATCCTTCCTTTTCCTCTAAGTCTTACCCTTCCCCTGTGCCTTTCATTGAATTTTTCAATCCCATCATGAAACTCCCAATTGTTCCATTTTTCCTCACTGATATCTTCATCTATCGGGTATTGACAATAGGCTTCAGCAGCCAATTTTCGAGATGTCATTAACTCTCTGTCATCATTCCAGCATTCGTCTTCATGAACTTGGATCTTATTAAAACCCCTTTCGACAATTTGATCATCAATTAACCCCATATCACCAATTTTTCGACTCTCTAAAGGAGTGGCATCCAAGACTTGCCTGATCCTGCCCCGGCCGTCTTCTCTCCCTCGTATACATGCCACAATTTTATTCTCTATTGGATACCTAACTTCTTTTTCTCCTGTATTCATCTCCCCAAGAACCTGGAGACGAAGATACCGCAAAAGTTTGGCCGGCAGTTCAGATGCCAGCACATCTTCCACCACTTGACCGCCTCTGAAAACATAATTACAGAAATATAACATGAAGAGAAATGTTGATATTACTAATAGAAGCAGTGGATATATGTGAACTGGTAAATTAGACATTCCAGTTAAGATGCATACCCAGCTAAAATTACAGAAAGAAGTCCAGTGGCATAGGTCCTCAGCATTTCAGAATCTGTTGGTCTGTCTTCTGCCGAAATATTCTTCTCAATATACTCATCACCAGAAAATCTTGAATTGTCATCATCAGCCCTATTCTTTATGTTCTCAGTAACATTGTCTTCAAAAATATGAGGATACTGTATAGTTCAATTTAGAAATCACATTTTCCACATTTCGAGTCCAAAATAACCTCAAACTGAACGAAAAAGAATATGTGAAACATTACTCACCGTCCATGTCAACGAACAGCTGAGAAGTAGTCTTGCAGCTGCTGATTGAACACTGGTTGAATATCTAGTTTCAGAAAGAAATCTAGAAGATATCAACTGAAAAAATTCATCACGATCCTCCTGAATAGGAAAAAGGAGAACTTTAAGAACAGAAATTGCATCACAAACTGCCAGGGCATATCTGAATTCCAAAATGGCATAAGCCATTTTTAGAGTATAGCACGATACGAGTGACGAGCATGCAAATCCTTAAACCAGACAGATTAATGTAATAACTGATGAGTTGAAAAACTAGTTACACTAACCCGTATTAAGTTTCCGAGTCTTCCAATATTATGAGAAGCCCTTGCATTAGGACCATTACTGAGAGAGGAATGACCATGCTCCTCCACGTACCTGTTAAATTAAAACAAATATAAAAAAAAAATCAGCTTCTTTCAAAATTCTGTGTTGTAAATATAAGTTCCATATCCTTAAAGTTGAAACTGAGCGGGCTTTGCATATGCTGTCTAGACCTTCCACCAATGCACTTCTTTAAAGAATTCCACCATGAGATTCATGACCCAGTATGTATATTTACACTATCTTCTACATTTTTCATCCGGAAATCCTAGAAAACAATCTCTAGTTGCAGGCTCACTGCTTGCACAAGAGCTACTTTTCTAGCAAAATCCACTAGGAATACATAAGATCAAGATCAAACTTTATCACCATATATGTGAACCCTTAATCAAATACAAACAAATCATAACGTGTCATACACAAAGAAGAATCGAACATTAAAAATAATCACATGCATTTGCATGCAAATATACGTATAACCAATAACATAACAAAATTAGTCTCATCCCAAGGAAGCAAACTACTGTAAAGCATAAACAAAATTCATAATTTCTTTAAAACCCCACTAATTTAGACTAACCCAACGAAACAATTCGTCCAAAGAAGACCAAAATTCTTCATTAAAATTGTGAACAGTTTTCTCTAGAAACTAAGAAATTACTACGTGGGTTTTCTTTAATCGTCAAATTTCTACATAGATTTCAAGGTTTTACTCAAAATTTGAGGGCATGCATTACATAATCAGAAAAGAGACAAAGGGGGGAGAAAAGAACCTGGATTCTTGAGTCTCGAGCAACGAAGCAAGCGCATGAAGGGCATTTGGGTTAGGGTTGGTTGGAGATAACATAATCTCAGTGATTAATTGTTGAGCTAATGTTAAAGTTTGATCATCATCATCATCACCATTCCTTGGTTCTTCTACTGGATGTTCTTCTATTTGTTGTTCTTGAGTATCCATGGTGGTGGCTACCTCCATCAATCAAATAACTTTAACCCTGGAAAAAATTACTTAAAAGGAAAAAATTGAGCCAAGAAAATAGTTTCTCAGGGGGCAGAATTGTCAGTTTTGTACAGAAAGAGGGAGAGAGATAGGGAGTATGGAACGCCGGGAATTATCTCTCTCGCTCTTTCTGGGTGCCTTCGCTCGCCATCGTTATTTGTAGTCATAGAGAGACATCGCCGACTTTATTACTTCCCGTTTTCTTACACCTTCTTTACAACGGGTTTTTTTTACGGGAAATTATCGTTTGGTACTTTTGTTAGGTGGTTCCTAGTCTGTTTGATCCGGTGGAAAAAAAAAACATTTTCTCTTTGGTTCATAATTTTGAAAATATTAAATGGACCAAAATATTCTTCCGTGTTAATTTTCATAGTTGTTTCATTCATCCTCTCTGATGAACTTAGAACTTCCTACTTATTTTCTTGAAGGAGTTCATTCTGTTTGATGAACTATCATGTGTTTGGTAATGCTTTTTGTAGATTCTAGTTTATTCTTAAAAATGAACACACAACAAAAAATTCATTATTATGAATAAAAATCAGAGTTCATTATTTCGAATGAACACCTAATCAAAAACAAAACATCAAATATGAAAACAGAGTTCATTTTTTCAAATGAACACCCAATCAAAGTTCATTATTATGAAGAAAAAAAATTGGAGTTCATTCTCTCACATGAACACCTAATCAAAGTTCATTCTTTCAAATGAACACATAATAAAACCAAACTAAATCAAATATGAAAACATAGTTCATTCTTTCAAATGAACACTTAATAACACCAAACTAAATCAATATTTAAAATAGAGTTCATTATTTAAAATTAACACCTAATTAAACCAAACTAAATCAAATATGAAAACATGGTTCATTCTTTCAAATGAACACTTAATAAAACCAAACAAAATCAATATTTAAAACAGAGTTCATTCTTTAAAATGAACACCTAATTAAACCAAACTAAATAAATATGAAAATATAGTTCATTATTTCGAATGAACATCTAATTACACAATTCATTCTCAAAAATGAACACACAACAAACTTAATTCAAACTCAAATCTTCAACAGAAGAAGAGAAAAAGAAAATAAAAAAAAACTAATTAAATCTTCGACAGCAACATGAGTTCGTCTTCATCATCTTCGTCATATTCAACAACTTCTGCAGTAGAGAAAGAAAACATGAGTTCATCTCCATCGTCTTCATCATCTTCGTCATCGTCATCGTCTTCATCATCTTCGTCATCGTCATCGTCTTCATCTTTATCTTCAACATGAGTTCATCTTCGATCTCTGTAATCAAATCAAAATCTTTGTAATCAAAATTAAAATCTCTGTAATCAAAATCAATATTTGTAATCAAATCAAATCGATATTTGTAAAAGAAATTTTCATCCCCAATCTTCAAAATCAATTTCAAGAGCAGCAGAGAAAGAAATCGAAAAAAATATGAGATAGAAACTAAATCTGAGAACGGAGAGGAGAGAGAGAATAACACATTGTTTGCTTTCTCCTGACTTAACTTGTACACGTAGCGGAGTAGTAATATATTGACTTGCAGATTTGTGGTACGCATATCCTTATGCATAACATGTGAAAATTTGTTTAACTCGTGAACCGGATCGGTTGCATACCCGTATGCAATCCGTAAAGGAACTGTGGTTACGGAACCGGTTTAGTACCGATACCGGTACACGTACCAAAAAAGTTATGTGTTCCTGAACTCCGTTTGAGTATCCATACCGGTACGCAAACTAAAATAGTTTTGTGGACTCCGGAACCGGTCATAGTCTTAAGATATCCATACCGGTACGCATACCTAAATAGTTATGTGAACTCCGAAACTTGGTTTGGTTAAATTGTTTACAAACCGGTACACGTACTCTGACTGACCTGAGTCACGAACGGCAATGGTATTTGTACTCGTACATCTACTAACCATGTCGATTATATTCAAGTGCGATAAAATTATTTCTATGAGATAATTAGCCTTTGATTAATTCTCTAAAAACACTAGACTTATTTGATCACATGATTGTGACTCAAGGTTAATGTCTTATGTGTTCATGAAAATGGGTATCAAGCTTTTAAGTTCAAATCGGCTAGTTTCGGCTAACCACGCTGAACATACTCTTTATACACGGTTCGGTTACGGGTTTCACGTAACCAGAGTGTATATCTTGTTTATGTAAATCGTATTCAAAGATTCATCTAACGGAGGATATTGTTTGCTTGGTTCCAAAGCTATCTAAGCTTAAACCTAAAGCAACCTATGCTTTGAATGTCTATAAAAGGGGAACTTCAAGAAACTGGGATCTTTGAATCCCGACACTACTTTTTGGTGTGTCCTAGTTGTATCTAGGGTTGTCCTCTTCCCAACCCTTTTAAGGTTTGGCGATTACAAAAGGCTTCATAGGGATTCTTGAAGCTAGGTCCAGTTCTCTTCTCTTGATAACTCGAGTATCCTGATCTTGATCGATTATTGAGCTGCTCACTCGATCAAGATAGATAAAAATCATCAAAGTTCTCTTCGTCTTAAACTTTGTTGATTCCACAAGTTTTATACTCTTGAGGTGAATAACAATCTAGGCTGCACTTCGGGTTTCATAAGTCCGGATTTTGAGGTTAGCTAGACTTTGTCTATTGCTATCGATTTCCATCACCTTTGATCAAACTATGTGATTGTAAAAGGATATCATATATAGGCTTAATTTGTGGGAGGCATATTTAGTTAAAAACTTCAATTGAGTTGAAGCAACTCTTAATTGGTGTGACATCAGCTAATTAAGAGGTTTGTCTGAGAATACTGACTACCCTAATTTTGGGGGTAGTGATGGTCAAGTATCTTTATTAGAAGTCCCTAACTTGGGACTCGAGTCTAGTGTGCCTGAGATATTACTTGAATCTGTCCCGACTCCACAACCTGATCCTCCTGATACCGTCCGGGAAGTGGGAACTCATAGTTCGGAAAAATATGTTTGTCAAAACACTCACATGAAGCCTAAGAGGGTGTCACAGATAAACCCAGTTATCTTGAAAGAGAGTTTAGATCAGGTTGTGCTCCATCTGTTAATTTTTCTAATCCTGTGCAGTTGTCTCATATTAGTGGCAATGCTATTTGGTTCTGATGACCCACAGTTATTTCGACTACTGATATATGATTTGAAAGGTAATTAGCCATTTCATGGTACTTGATGTCTGGCTGAAGACTTTAAACTTAGCACTTCTTGGGAGGTAATCCATGGTTCATGCAACACGGTAATATCTTTCCTTAACTCTTTTTATTCAAATGGTAACAGTTTCTCCTTGTTCATACTTGTAATTTTATCTTTAGAACATTGAGGACAATGTTAGATTTAAGTTTGGGGGTATGGGAGAAACTTTTTAGTTGTATTATAAACTCCAGAGCCTAGAAATTTATGCCTATTAAGGATGGCACTAACCAATCTAAGTGGATGGAAGCATTTTGGTTTAGGAGTTGAGGAACCAATCTGATTAGATGGAAACATCTATAAGAGTCTATTCATAAAAGCACAGAGCTCAGGTGTTAGAAATAACATGATAGTTTCGCCATATCTTGTTGAGTCCTTTTCATTTCTATTTTTATTTTATTTTCTTTTAAAAATATGTTTCTCTAAGTGATTAGGTGGGGCTCACGATTCAAGTTGTTACCAATGCTAGGGTGAAATAGAGTGATTGAGAAAAAAAAAAAAAAAAAAAAAAAAAAAAACCAGACCAATTAGACCAATCGGAATAAATAACACTTGGATAGCAATATGTGTGAGTTCTCCCTGTCTCCGTCGCCTAAACAAGCGTGGAATGCAGGATCCATGGGAATTACCATGTAATCTGCTGACAAGAAGCATGCGCTTGGATCCACAAGATCTAATCATGTCGTTAGTTCTAAAAAATTAAAAATTAAATAATAAATGTGTGTTCAATAAATCGACCGATGGTTCCCTTGTATATGCCAGACGAGTTGATCTAGAATTAGGATTATTGAACACTGGTTCCCTTGTATATGCCAGTTGTGTTGATATTAGTCAGACCGGTATCTCAGTCCATTAGGATAGGTTCATCTTGGTGGAGGCCTTCAGAAAGATATGAGAAAACACCGTTCACCTAGTCAACATCAAAACCAGCTATGTTTTTCTAAATCCATCTCTTAATCTTTCCATGTGATTTGTTGACTCCGGATATTGATGTCCATAGTGCAACTATCTTAGTAGAGCTCTGTCACTTATATATGAATTTTAGTATACTCGAGTGCAAACTTGTATACAGCAATTGGAATTTCGCATCAGGGTACTTCCTCCCGTAATCAATAAGTATGCCAACCAAGGAGGTTCTTTAGTGCATTCCAAGGTTCTGTGTAGATAGTTAGGGTCTGGAGTAAAGGTTTTGTGGGTACACCTATGGTAAACCCTCCCGAGACTATAACTCGGCCACTAGGGCCACCTAGGGGTTTAAAGGCTTGTTGCACATGCTAAGTGCAACCGACGATGCCTGCGACAGTGAGTTAGGATTTTATTTTGTAGTTTTAATTTGCTCGGGACTAGCAAATAATAAGTTTGGGGGTATTTGATAGACGCATTTATGTGTCTATTTTCATCTCTTTTATGTATAGTGTTAGTACCCATTTTTGCACTAATTTTGGTATTTTATCCCTTGTAGGTGTTTTTTGGAAAAATAGGCTTTTGCGGCAAAATTGGCTCGAAAAGTTGTTAAAGGCTCCTGGGAGGACATTTGCTATTCGGACTCTCATCTTGGATAAGGGGTAACCCATTTCCAAGCAGCTGCTAAGTACAGACCGGGACTGGATAGGGGGAGGTCACATTTCAAAAATGGCGGGAATTTGTTTCTTTCACAGACGATTTTGTGGATGGATTGTTGATCGATTTTTAGGGAGATTAAAGGGCTGAATTTGATTGGGTTTGTTCCTGTGGACTTAACAGGCGAGGTAAGGGTGTTGGAATGGATCCAAAGTGGCTAGAACTCGAATTGGAAGCGAAAAAAGGTTAAAAATATCACGGTTTATTTTGGGCAAGTTTCTTGGTTTATTTTTGGAAACTTACGTGAAGAAGAGGAAGGAAACTCTTCTTAGAGATTTGTTTCTATCACGGGAGGAGTTTGGACAGCTGAGAACACGTGAAACAGAAGAAAAAAAAGAAATATCGCAACTTGCTGTGGAGGAAAAAACCAAAGTTATTCTCGAATTTTCTTTGCTCTACTATGTATAAAAGGGTTGGTTCGAGTCCTAGGAAGGTAAGGAAGAAATTAGGGGAAGTTTAGAGCCTTAGAGAAGCCAGAAAAATCATTGGAAGAAGCCCGAGTTCTGCTGCTGCTGCTGTTGCCGGAGAAGACGAAGAACACAAACAATAGAAAAAGAAAGTCGCAGAATCTGTGACCGTAACTTTCAAACTCTATAGCTTTTGTAACAATTTTTCCAACAGTTAGCTTCAGTTCGCAACAGTTCTCTGTAAAAGTAGGTTCTGTAACGATTATATTAGTTACAGAATCCGCTGCTTAGAACTTTTCACTCTTTTAATCAACTTTTGAACACCAAAGATGTATTTTGAGCAAGAGATTAATATGAGGAGCTAAACCCCTTAGCCGAGGCGACGGAGGAAGCCATTGTTCCATGAAAAGTGGTATAGTTCTATTTTAATTATTTATTGCAATTATTTTACATGATTTTTTTGCATAGAATTTGAAAGAAAAATTGGTTTTTATTGAGTAGTTGTGAAGCGTTTTGATGGGACATGCTTAGTTTTAATACTTTTGATGTTTCATGCTTCGTGCTTACAATTATTACTTCAAGAACCATATTAGAGGCAAATATTAGAGTCAACTTAAAGAAAAATATTGCATGAATATTAATTAGAGTTTATCAATTAATTGGTCAATGGTGGAATCCAAAGTCTCGGTGTCTTTTTTATAATTTGATACAATTTTATTTTATTTAATTTGAGTCTAAAAAAATCCTTCACAAGTTCGAGCAACGAACCTTTTCACCACTATTTTTACAACAACAAAAATAAACATCAAAGTAGATAAATATAACTCTAGACATTATTACTTGATTGAGTTGAACTCTCGGAGTTGTGTTGAGTTTGTCCATACAGATTGCTTAAGAAAAAAGTGGTGGTATATTTTGGTACCCCCGCGTTTTCAATTGGTATCAGAGTAGGAAAACACGCTAAGACCTAATAAGTCTGTGTTTGAAGCAGTCTGACTATATGGACAGAGACGAAATCTCGAAAAAACGTATCACCAATTCGGAATCACTCAGACATGATTCAAGGGTTTGGTTCATGTGAGAAAACTGTCACATCTGTTACATCATCTAAAATTGTGGATGACTGGGAGACACGCCTAGAAGAACAGTTGGATGAACTTTATAATGAAAGTGACTCTAATATTGATACAGATGTTTATAACTAAGTTTCACAATACATTAAGTTATTTGAACATTTCTGAAAGGGAAAAAGACCAACATCTTATCTGACTTGTTTTCTGACTCCTCTTTGTGACGAAAATAAGAAATTGAGAAATATCTTTAAAGGTTATGATTGTGATTATCACCTAATATAATCCCTTCTTAAAGATCGCGAAGAAGAAGTACGTTCAAAGAACTCTGAACGTGAAAGACTTCGCAAAAATCTCATTATGTTGAAAAACTTGCAAGGAAGGAAACAATGTTTAACTCTCAACATATTAGTTTTAAAGACAGAGAAAGTGTTTTTCTCACCCGAGAAAGACAGATAAAGGATGATTTAATTGATGCACGTGACAATATCAAGTTGCTGGAAGAAAACTTGAAAAAGTTCAATGCTAGTGTAAACAAATCATCCACTTTGCTAGGAGCAAGTAAGAATCATCGTGACACATGAGGATTGGGCTATAAGGGAATAGATGCTTCAAGTAAACCAAAGGTTTCCAATAAATGTGAAATACCTATATCAGCAGTTCAAGTTCGAAAGAGCAAATATCAACCTCCAAAAACAGCACACGAGGATCCAGGTAATAACACTTCTCATAAGTGTTATCATTGTGGTAAAAACGGTCCCCTGCAAAAGGAATGTCAGTTTCGCATAAGGGATGAAAAACTTCATGATGTTCTTATTTGGGAATCACAAGAAGTGATCAAACCAAAATCTTATGTTAAGACTAATACTCTTGACATTATAGGTTGTCAACGTCCAACCTTTAGGCAAAGGAGTCAGTGATGTGATAAACCAAGATTTGCATATAAATGACCTACAAAGCCTTTTCATAATTGTAATGATTTTAAAAAGGTTATCCTTGTAGTGACAAAGACAAGATCCGATGCTCCCAATTGGATAAAGACTAACTTACACAAGAATGGTCATTCCAATCTCTCCCCAAAAAAACTTTAAGAGGACAATGTGAAGAAAAGGATATTGAAAGGGTGATGTTGATTTTAAAGAAAAAGCTCACATACTAACACTACTATCCTGCTTAGGATTTCTTATTAGTTTTGTACATCCTTTTAGGGAAGCAAACAGTTGTTCAGCTTTCTTATGAAGATTACTTGCAACTTTTATACTTTTCCGGAAGGACATACAAGTATGTTGAAGGTGATTGTAAGAGTCACAGAACATACATGGACCAACATCTTTAATCTCGTTTGAGTAGTTCTGAGTCCTATCAGGTTTCACAAGACCTAGACCTCGTTTATCATCTGACTTACGCCTATTCTTCAGAGAAGAACGAACAGAGTTATTCAAATCCATTGAACGAATTTTGACAGATTTCAAATCCTTATACATTGTAATTTCTGCAACAAGATCAGAGTTGATCCGGATTTGTTCATCTAACTTTTTCTGGAGAATACCAAGTATTTCAGAACTTCCTCTACTATCATAATTTATTCCTGGTGAAGCGTTTATAGAGACTTTATTGTCCATATAGTCAGATCGCTTACAAACACAGACTTATAAGGTCTTTAACGTGTTTGCCTGCTCTGATACAAATTGAAAAAGCGGGGGTCTAACAAACTCACCCAATATTTCGCTAAGCAATCTGTATAGACTAACTCCAATATACTTTTAAGAGAATCAACTAGACAGTTAGACTCAATCTTAATAAAAAGTATATCAAAGAGTTATATCTCAATTTCTCGATTCAATCCCCAACTCAAACAAATAAAAATCTGCGAGTTTGATTGAATACAAGAAAAATAAACTTGAACGGTACCAAAGACCAATGTTCAAGGATCAATCAATTTCAATCAACAACCAAAGGTTGGATTTACCAATTGATCAATGCAAACGCACAACCTGTGATATTTAAATTATATAACAAAATATAATGCGGAAAAGAAATAACACAGACACCAGAAGTTTTGTTAACGAGGAAACTGCAAATGCAGAAAAACCCCGGGACCTAGTCCAGATTGAACACCACACTGTATTAATCCGCTACAGACACTAGCCTACTACAAACTAACTTCGGTCTGGACTGTAGTTGAACCCAAATCAATCTCACACTGATTCAAGGTATAGTTGTACTCCTTACGTCTCTAATTCCAGCAGGAAAATACGCACTTGATTCCCTTAGCTGATCTCACCCACAACTAAGAGTTGCTACGACCCAAATTCGAAGACTTTAATAAACAAATCTGTATCACACATAAAAGTCTACAAGAATAAATAAATTTGTCTCCCACATAAATACCTACGAGTTTTGTTCCGTCTTTTGATAAATCAAGGTGAACAGGAACCAATCAATAACCCGGACTTATATTCCCAAAGAACAGCCTAGAATTATCAATCACCTCACAATAATCTTAATCGACTAGCGAAACAAGATATTACGGAATCACAAACGATGAGATGAAGATGTTTGTGACTACTTTTCTATCTTGCCTATCGAAGAAATTAATCTCAAGCCAATCTTACGATTGCACTCAATCACGATAGAAACAACAAGATCAGATCATCCAACTACAGAGAAAATAGTTGGGTCTGGCTTCACAATCCCAATGAAGTATTAAAGTCGTTAACCTACAGGGTCTCGGTAGAAACCTATGGTTAAAGGAGAATCGACTCTAGCTTATACAACTAGTATCACACAGGAGGTGTGGGGATTAGGTTTCCCAGTTGCTAGAGTTCTCCTTTATATAGTCTCCAAATCAGGGTTTGCAATCTAAGTTACCTTGGTAACAAAGCATTCAATATTCACCGTTAGATGAAAACCTGATTAGATTCAAGCTAATATCTTTCAACTGTTAGATCGAACTTAGCATGTTATACACAAATGAAATATACGTCATTTAGGTTTGAGTAACCGTACCTAAACGTGTACACCTAGTTGGTTCAACAGTAGTTAACCAATGGTTATCCATATGAGTACTTTCATATCAATCTTATTCATCTTCACCATAACTAGTCCAAATGACTCAAATGAACTAGTTCAAGAGTTGTTCAATTGCTTAGATCTTATAGAAGTATACAAGACACAATCGAAGCAAAATCGGTTTTGATTCACTCGAATCGATTTATGAACATTATAGCCACGGTTTGCAAATTGCATTCCTTAATATATAAATGTTTTAGTTCATGAACAAACCAATTTTAGAAAGTAACACACTTAAGTATGCGTACTTAAGTAACCGGATTTGAGTTTGTTTTGGTTTCCAGACTCAGCAGAAATTCACGGACGTGAACTTTTCGCCAGTATGCGTACGGGTACTAGGTAACCGGATTGAGTTGGTTTTGATTTCCAAACTCAACAGAAATTCACAGTCGTGAACTTCTGCCAGTATGCGTATGGGTACGCATACTTACCCAGTCTCCATCAACCATTTAGTACACACACAAGTATGCATACATTTGGTTTCCGGTTTTGGATTTATACACTAATGCGCGGACACATTATATGCTTATATCCAAAGATGATTACATGTTCTAAACTCTTTATTTCAATCATTGAAACATTCTTAGAGGATGTTAAATAGAGGTTATTCACACACTATTTTTCATCAAAGCAATTTTTAAGAAATTGAAATAATCAACATGACTTTCGTCACTTGTAAAGATGAACTTGGCAAAAGTGAAAGCTTACCAACACATATTTCGAGAAATAGATAAGCGAGATAAACTCGGCTCGAAATAGCAAATGTATATAATCGAAGTTTATATAGCAATACGACTTTTGGCTCGAGATAGGAGATAGAGTAGATAAACTTTTGAGTGATAGATAAATTCAAGTCTCCACATACCTTTTAGTCGATGAAGTTCCACCAGTTCCTTGAGTAGTTCTTCGTCTTTGTATGATGAACGTCGTGGAGTCTAGAGCTCAACTACACTTTCTATCCTAGTACGAGACTTAGCTATAAGTGGACTAGAAATCAAGACTTATAGTTTTGGCAACTAAACTTGACAACAAGCTTGAGATAGCAACGCTTGCGAGTTCGACCGAGCAATGCTCTAACAAAGGGCAAAAACCTTAAATCTTCAAAAGTTTTCTGTTGTTCTTGAAGAGTCGAAAGAAACAAGGATGAAGATTCAGCAAATAAAGGTTATTGTTCTAAGATCTCTTGAAATTTAGAAGTCCCTGGTTCGGCAACAGTCAAGAAGGTTTGTTGGAATTGACTCCTTTCTTCATGAATCTTATGTTCCAATGTCTGTTGATGAGAAGGAGTTCGGGGACGATAAAGAATTTTTCAAGAATCTTAATGTCTAGGAAACTTCTTATGAGAATTTATTCTTATGTTTAAGAAGGATAACTAGGGCGAGAGATCTAGGAAAGCCTTTGTCGGTTGAAGAGAAAACTAAGCACATTGACTTTGCTAAGAATGTTGACAATGAGGATGTCACTAAAATGTTCGAGCAAGCTAATGCTGAACTAAAGAGGGAAGCACAAGCCAAGAGGAATGCTGAACAAAAGAGGGCTCGTACCCGTGGTGGTGGTAGTGGTAGTGGCCGTGGTCGTGAAAATGCTAAACGGGGTCGTTGTGGTGGTAGTGGTCGTGGTCGTGATTAAATGCATTTCTAGTTTATTTCTTTATGTGTTAGACATTATGTCAAGGTTAATGGTTGGAAAAACGTTTTTTTAAGGTTTATGGGACATATGTTTTCTTATTTTGGACAAATGTTGGATTTATAGTTGTTGAATGAATGGTTTGTTTAGCTATGTTAAGTTTCATTAATTTAGTCGGCAGGGTGTTAAGTGAATGGTTTGTTAAGTTACAGTGCCGACTAAACCAGAGCCGGCAAGGTTGTGAACTGGAAGACTGCCGGCCAGGAGAGCTGAAATGCTGTAGTTACCAGGGTCAGCATGGTAATAAAATTACGACCTTGCCGACTGTATAATAGTCGGGATTCTAATGACCAAATACCGTGCCGACTTTATGCAGCATAATATGACATTCTCCTGTGTTACAAAAATCATAAAGTTGGCAGGGTAAGAAAATTACGACCCTGCCAACTATGTGTTAGTCGGCATTGTAAATGAACAAATGTCGTGCCGACTTAAAACAGCGTAATATGACCTTCTCATGTGTTAAAAAAATCATAAAGTCGGTAGGGTAAGAAAATTACGACCTTGCTGACTATGTGTTAGTCGTCATTGTAATGAACAAATGCCTTGTCGACTATACGCAGCGGAAAATAACCTTCTCATGTGTTTGAACATTCTACTAGTCGGCAGGGTAAGAAATTTACGACCTTGCCGACTAGGAATGGTCGGCATATGAGGTTTACAACAACCTAGCCGGCGAGTTCAAATTTCAAATTTTTGCAAGTACAACTACATTGATTGACTACCCTAACGATCAGATTTGGCACCATCCTATAGATACACTAGTTCTCCCTACAAAACAACACACACCTAGTTCCATATACTCTCCAAAGATCATATCATCATCTACTCTTTCTAACTCTCCCAATACCTCTACATACAACAATGGCATCATTTGATTCAAATGAAGATCTATCCATCACCAAAGCATGGTACGCTGAAACTCGAATTAATAATCATTCCTCCGTAAGGGTAGATGTCGAAACCTTTTGGGCAAAGGTATATAACAAATATAGGCAAGAATTTAGGAATCCAAATGGAAGAAGTGTCAACAAATCCATGATAGGCACCAAGTCATAGAAAATGCGATACTTGCTTATTTAGCTATCCAACATCGGATTTTGAATGCTAGCCACTTTAACTTGTCCATTGAACAATTGTAAGAATTTTTGTGGTTTATTTTACGTAATCCATGTTGTTTGATCTTCCTATTAAACACCACTAACAAAGTAAATTTGTGCTTTGTTTTTGTAGCATGAGGTCGTGAAAGCGCGCTACTTGGAGGAAAAGGGGGAAACATTCGCATTCGATATAAGCTATCACTTCATGGTATCCAAAATTCCGGAGTATGCCCCGGAGATGATGGAGGGTGAATTGGACTCGGATTCCTCCGACGAAGATTGATGGTTTTAGAAGTTTTTGTGTAGGTTTTGTGGGTAGATCTCTATGTAAACCCTCACGAGACTTTAACTCGTCCACTAGGGTCGCCTAGGGGTTCAAAGGCTTTATGCACGTGCTAAGTGCATCCGTTATTCCTACGACAAGGAGTTAGGTTTTATGTTTCAATCAATGTAGTAACAAAAATTGCATGAATAAAGTGAATTACAGCTTTCTAGATTCTGTTTAACCAAAAGTCAGCAAGGTTATAAGATTACTACAATACCGACTATAAGTTAGCCGGCAAGGTGAGAAATTACTACAATGTTGACTATAAGTTAACCGGCAAGGTAAGAAATCAATAAGATGCCGCCTATATGTTAGTCGGCAAGGTAAGAAATCAATAAGATGCCGACTAGTGCATTTACAACAGTCTCCTGTATGTCAAAAATAATAAAGTCGGCATTGTTATTTAGAAATAAGCATGCCGGCCAAAGTCGGTCGGCATCTTCTTCATTCATCGATCTTACCGACTTTTCATACTTTCAGAACTACAAGTGTTGATTTCTTCTTTAATTTTGAGTATGATTTCAGACAACAGCTTTGCAATCCCCTTTATAGAAGTGTTTGAGTAGTGTGCTTTCATTTCCGTTGCAAAAAATATTCTCAAAACAAAAAAAATTCATCAAAAATCTTCCCACATAAGTTCAATCAAAAACAAATTTTCATAACTTAAATTCATAACTTCATAAGTTTTAATCTACTCAATTAATTAACCTATAATCATATTCTTTTAGTGTTAATTAAATAAGGGTATATTAGTCATTTAGAAAATATATGGTTAAGGGGTTCATGTTTTACTTCAAAATGACCCAGATTTTATCTCATTAGGTATACCCCAATTTGACCAGGGTTTGGCTGATTAAAAAAAATATGTTTTTACAATAACGTGGGTCCGCTAATTAAATTTAGCTATTGACCACCGTACAAAAATCACATTTGCCCGTCCATGTACAAACGACTAACATTTGAGCGTCCCATTGGAGTTGCTCTTCATGTGGCAGTTAATGGTTGGGTGTGGCATAATGGCACATAATTTGGCTAGTGTGCTAGCTTTTTGGTAGGCATTTGGTCCCACTTTGGATCACCATATCTGATACCTTCGCAAGGAAGAGTTTTGTTCTCACTGGGTCCACCTCTTATGTACCATCCAAAACAACTCATAAACTTTGGGAGAGGAGGATCCTTGCTGTTGCTGGTAATTTTTGAAGGACCTTTTCAGATTTTTCTTTTTTTTTACTGAGTTGGTCCTGAAGATTTTTTTTTACTGCTTGGTTAAATTCCATGTCAAATGCATTACAGTGGTTGTATTATTGAAAGAAAAGTACAGGTATAACAATCATCTATCTTTTTGAAATTCAATGTCGTTAATCAATTTTGAAATCACCATTGTTCCCTTTAATTTCTATTCCTCTTTTATTTTAGATTGTTAAGAGCAAAGTAGACTCTGTACAGGTTCAAAGTGGTCTCAGCCTTACCAAGGTGCCACATTAATGACAACATTCATTAGAGCATTGATCATGATAAAAGCTATATATCAGACGGAGGAATTCTTTTGGCTATAAGTGGCTTATATCCAACCTTTCAGACACAAACCAGATGAAAGCCCAACAAGCATGAAACATTTTAATTTTCTATTCCATCACAAATATGTTTCCAGGACAGTGTGACACATACAACATCCTAACAAAAGTAGAAACCTTAACCTGGAACTTATCAACGCGTATACACTATAAGACGTATTTAAGATCTAATAGATACCAAACATATTGCAGAGAGTTTCTGTTAAAGAATCTATAGTTAAGCTGACCACAGATCATACATAGGTAACAACAGACTTAAATTAGTCATCTTCAAAGCCATACCATATAACCTCCTGAGTTTCACGGCGTCCAGAGAACCACTGATGGGAGTTGCATGAGGACCACAACATGATTTGTTTGCATTGGTAGATAGAGATACTTGCAACATCTTCTTCAGTAATGCTTGCAATTGACCCCTGAAGTTACTATAAACCTCAGAACTTTCGTTGATAGATAAATCTGCAGCTTCTTCTCCATATATGTGGCGACCTTCTAATAGGCGAGAAAGAGCCAACTCCAAGTTCTAGAGAAACAAAAAAAGAACAGCTGTATCTCAGGAATCTAAGTAGAAGCAAATGAGTGTTTACCAAGTAAAAGAGCCGAATATGATTTTCATGAAACTTTCCTAACAAATGTTCTATAAAAAGTCCTCATTTTAACTTGAGTTTGTAGCATCCACTTTAGTGCCAGACCTTGGTAACTGACTGTACAAGAAAATATTCAAGAAACGAAACTTTTAAAAAATACATTTTTGGGAAAGATTCTCATAAGCAAAACGCTTAATAGAATTTCTAGTGAAGGGGATATTTTTAGCTAACTCGCAAATTCCTTTTCAATTGAAGAGCATGAAGAGAACAGTATCACCTTAACCTTGTGAAAAGAAATTAAAGCTAGCCCAAGAACTACCTTGTCTTATCCAATCCTACAACCTAGTGCTGATGCAAGACATGTCTAGACTTGAAAAATAATAGTTGACACAGATTTAAACGGCACACTCAAGAATCAAGATGATTATATAGAACACATATGCTGATTATGAGAATGGAGAAGACAGGACAGCAGAATTTTGAGTAACAACATACTACCCTACCAAGACTTAAGACTTAAGAGTACAAGACTTGATATGCAAATGCATTGACTTTACCCTATCCTTCTAGTTCTTCGCGTCGAGTTACCTTACGAGTTTCTAACTTGAGGAATTACTATATGCAGCTTTGAACACACATACAATGACAGGATCTAGGACAGCAGATTATCAAGAAAAAATATCTTAGCATTTCATTTCACTACAAACAATTACTGAAGGGAACAAAGAAATTTGGACTCTACGGGTGCAAACAAGAATTGCTTCTATGTTAATGTAATGAATTTAATGATAGAAGTTCAGAGCACGTACTGTGATTGAGTGCATAGACTCCGAAAGTTTCCATGGAAGTGCTGATCTTTCGATAAGAATTGTCAGGTACATAACTGGATGCGTCTTTGGGCCATAAAAGCTTAGAGACTTCTGCCAGCTCCACTCAGCCAAGGAAACATATTGTTTGATCCTTTGCATAATGCTGCTTTCACTGCTCGGACTTTTACTTTCGTGGACAAACTTCAAACAGCAGTCCCTGTGGTAGCAAGCAAGCTGAAAACAAGCATAAGCAGCCTCCTGTTTTCGCAATTCACCTAACAACTCGTACATGCGCAAAGCCTCCCTAATAGCACCATTGGCTGAGCTCTCATGCTTTCTGAGATCTTCCACAATTCCCTTTTCATTAATTTCTGCACAAATATCCTCTTTTGCCAAAAGCATACCAAGTCTCAGATATGTATTAGCAAACTGGGTATATACTTCATTTTTCAAGCTGGTCGATAGTGTACCCAATCCTGCCTCCACTCCAACCCTTTCCAACTCCAACGTCGCCGCCTCGTAATACCTTATTGCTTTTCTGTATTCCAGTTTTGCTGTATCCCGTAATCGTTTATATGAATCTTGCAAGAGCATGTGTGCTTTGAAAATTTCCATCTTGGATACCATTTCCTCAGCCAGTGCTCTTCTGCCGTGACCCATATTGCAGTTGATTAAAATGATATTAGTATGGTCAGCAACTTCTTTGAATGCTTCTATCGCATCTGCAAATGCAAGTTCAGCTTTGTCCAATTCCTTCCTATCAAGCCTATGTCGCCCCAGCTCATTACAAACCCAACCTTTTTTCTTGAGTATAGACTGTAGTTCTGACGAACCAATAGGAATTCCACCTAATGCTTTTCTAGCTTCATCATAACAACTTACAGAAACTGAGAGTTTGTCATCCGCGTCTCCGATGATATGACTCCCAAGGAAGACAAAGATTCCACCAGTTCTCTCCTTAGAATTAGGCGTTTCACTCGGAATAGCTTCAGCTGCAATCTCGCATCCCACATCATCTACTATGGAATTAGAACCAGAACTGGTCTGCTCAAGCTTAGTTTTGGTTGTATTTGAATCTTGAACCTCGGTGCCTTTATTGGTTGTGACCAAACAATCACTGTCTGAGTTGTCCAACTGTCGACGTCTACGGATGTTTTCCGAGCTCCCAACAACTTCCTTAACGTGTGCTTTTTTCTTTTTTCCATAATCTAATGAACAGGCATTTCCACTACTACTACTTGCGCTGTTACCACTGCTTGCTCTGTCACTCTGGCAGCTACAGTTTATCAAGGAACAAGTGGAGCAGTTCTGCTTAAATTGCCCCAACTTCTTCTTCAGCCTTTTCACTTCTTTCACAACATCAGATGACATTCTCACCCCCCGGGGAGATGCCTTTGCTCCAGAAGGTGCTGAGAGATCTCTATTTCTTTGCAAGTGGTACTCGACGTAAACATCTCCAACAAGTGTCCAGGCCTTGGCCCAGAATAAGTAAGTGGAAGGCGATCCTTCACTATCAACAGAGTCAGAGGAACTCAAGTTTGAATGTGTTTTGTCATCCATCAATGTTCTAGTCTTTCCACTTCTCTTATTGAGGGTTTTCTGTTCTAACGAGCTACTTACCATAGAGGAAATAAACTGTGCATCTTCAACATGTTGAGGCATTGATCCATAAACTGAACAAGCTATACCGACAACTTTCAAAGTTTGCTGCAATTGCCGATCCTCCTTATAAGCTTGCCCAAGAGCTAAATAAGACTCCCCAAGCAGAAGAACAAGTTTCCACAATTTATGGTCCATTTTAGATTTTGGAAGCCATTCTCGCAAATCACAAACTTCAATACAATCAGAATCACCACATGCACATACAGAAAAATGGCCATGTGCAGATCTATCTTGTGTTTTCTTCCCATGATCCACAAGGTCAGCTTCAGATTTCTGTAGTTGGCGTTTCCACCTTAAAGACTTGATTGCTTGGGACACATGATGTACTGCTGCTAATTTAGAGGAGATTGGATCAGCAACTGTTTGGACCACATGGGAAGAATTTTCGGACCTCTGATACACCGCTAGAGTATCTTCATCATCGTTACCGCAATCGCCTCCTCTAGGATCTATTATCTCCATGCCTCCTGAAACGAGAAATTTTCCAGGAGCAGATGAGCTTGCACCCATAATCATCTTTGAAGACACCACATCGGATTCTGAATCTTGATGGGAATATCCATCTTCATCACATGACAGCTTAAAATGCGAAACAGATCCAGGTAAAGCAAGCGTAAATTCGTGAGATTCCTCTTCCGCATCTGTAACTGTAACTTCAGATTCTAGAGGAACAAATTCAGATGTCAAGTCCAATTCTTCATAACATCTCAAAATTAGCCTTGCAAATTGTTCATGAGCAGATGCACGGACCACCTATTTGAGAGTAAGTTAGTATCAAATACATACTCATGCAACCAATAGAAGAATTTTTTTGGGGGGTGGTAACAATACCAGATGATCCTGCTCGTCTAGGAAATCAAGACATTTTCTGAAAAATTTTGCACACTTTGCCCTGCTACTAGGTGCCTGCCAAGCAGCAAAATTATCAAGTATTAGTTACATCCTAGAGCCAATCAGTTCATAAAAAGATATATAAATGAAACGACGAAGGACATAAGCCTAACCATTGAAAGAGACAGCCTATGTGCAAGCCGATACAGAAGAGTCCCCAGCGAAAATAAGGAATCCCTTCGTCCATGCATTAGAGATGGCAGAGAGTCAGAGCTTGCATCCTGGTCATCTGGTGAAGGATTCTTAGGGATGGCAGATAGATCAAAAAGTTGAATATCATCTTCTCCAGCGCTTTTATAGAGCTGGGTCGGTGATTAAAGAAAAAGGTAAGGTCAGCCACAAATTGAAACAGCCATCACGAAAAAGCACGAGAACCAAAAGAGACTAACTAAATTTTAAGAATAATACCCAATAAGCACCAGGATCTTGCTTGCAGTTTTCCTGCAGGAAACGCAATACTGACAGGCCATTTTGTTGGACAACTTGAGGATGAAAGGCTGGTGTTCCGTCCTCTGAAATACCCTTGAGCAAGAAAATGTCATCAGTTTTAAGAAGTTCATAACCTTGAACAACACCATTCTGATGGTAACATATGGCCAATTCAGGCACACTGGCCATTATATTATCAAGCCACGCTTCAAGCCACGTCAACGGAGTGACCTGTCAATAATAAAAACATCAGTAAGGAAAGGCTACACAACACAAAACCAACAAAAATATGTGCAAGTATGTTGCTTACCTGTCGAGCAACATCCCATAGATGCAAGCTCACAGCAACGTATCTCTCATTACTAAACAGGAGCAAGTCACTACCCAAGAGCATCCGGAAGTTGTGGAACTGCCAGAAAAGAACCCTAAGAAAACTATCATTACCGACTCTCCTATATTTCTCAGATTCTTGAATTGGATGTCTCGGTTTCTCCCCAACTTGTGAAGATTTCTTGACAGCATGATGCTTGTTAGTTGTCTTCCTCTGCTTACTTCCCCAATATTTTTCTTGATTAACCTGTGGATAACCTGAACGGCAGTTTAACCCCTCATTTTGACTGTCATCACCGTGAAGATATTTGGACCTATCCCCTTGTGCTGGAAGATCAGATGATACAAATACACCCTTTCTAGTCTCGGATCCAGGAAGAATAGATGTGTTAGACTGCCTTCCCGATGGGGGATGCTGAGATGGCGGAACATCACAAGCCTCTGCCCTCACTGACTGCATCGCAAAATTCAAAAACAAAGACTGATCTACAGATTTTGATTGGCTGCTATGCCTTCTAACCAATCTTTCACCCTCTTCAATGTCAGGTCTGCATTATTGGATATTTACATGAAATAAGGGAACTTGTGGAATAAACTGACTAACCAGAAAAGGTAATAACTAATTAAAGAACATACCCTGCATTCAGAACAAGGGTGTTACCAATACGCTGAACTGCAACTGATAACCGAGCCTTCGTATAAGGCATCTTAAAAATTTGTTTTAGAATGTCAGTTGGTCCTATCACATCAATCTCGTCTCCATACTCCGAAAGACCATATACAGCGAGTGCCTCGGACTTTCTAGTAAGATTTTGACTAGCCACGCTACTTTCCGTATTGAAATCTATTGGAATAATTCCACCATCAGATATCAAAAGTCAAGCTCCATGGATATCCAAAAACAAAAAAGACAAACAATTAACCCTTATAAGATTAAACTATATAACACTAGAGCAACATATGCTGTTCGATAGACATACCTTCTTCCTTTTTACTTACGACTTGGTCAATTTCTTTATTTCATAAGGTCATTCAAAAACAGATCATAGAAACACTTCAATCATTAAGACTATTTGGTTTAAAAATTCAATTATCTGAGTTAAACATAGCACATAAAAACTTACAAAATTACTCATCTAAACTACTACACTATTATAATCCATATGTCTGGATAGTAAGGAAGGCAGAGTCTACAACATGTCACAAGAGAAAAATAAAAACTACCAAAAACAAGGTCATGTGTTGAACAAATAGTTGAACCTTATCGGGCTACGACAGTTCTATACATTTATACTTATTCCTCACTGAATCAGTTCTATAATGTGTTGAAAGTTAAATTTGCTTCTAATCAAGCACTGCTGTTTTCAGTCCCTAAATGTTCATATCCGCAAATGTAAAACATCAAAGTTGGGACAGCATTGAGATTAAAACATGAACAACACAATAAATCATCACACATTTTAATAACATGAACCCAAAATTCTAACTTAAAAAGGGTTACCTCCGGTGGGAGAACTAGAGGCCTTGGATTGTACTGCAGCAAGAGCAAAATTCTTCTCATGAAGGTTTGGCAGCAATGGTGGAGTATTAAGATCAGTCTCAGTTGGTAGCATCCTATAACGAGGTGCTTTAACTCTGATAGAAACCACAAATAACAACAAACATAAGAAAATGAGACAAATTAGGGCATTATAAGTAAAGATAGGGAGAGAATGTGCTTACGTTTGAGAGGATGAAGAAGACGTTGAAGATGAAGGAATGAGGGCAGAGTTGAAAACATGATTGAAAGATTCATCAGTTGGAACAGGTAAAGTTCCACATAAAAAACCAACTGGTTTTGGTCGTACGATTTCCAATTTTCCTATACACTCCAATTCTCCCCAATTACTGCTACTACTACTATCAGATTTTGGAGAATCCATTAACTAATCTTCAATTTGTTACCAACAGTTCAGTTTCATGATAATCAAAAAATCATTTTAGGGTTTCAAATCTTTCTTTTGTTTGTGTCTTCAGTTTATTATTTTTGTTTGCAGGAGAACATTCTAGAGTGGTCTAGATTGTTGCAGTAAGGTATTGATGGCAATATTTGCTCCCCCTTAACAGCTCCATGTGAAGCGTGGCACATCGGCTCTATTGGAATTCTCGACCCTTTGTCAAGTCCAGTGCCAACGGTGGTTGGGTTGCTTACTTGTCTTGGACACTAGAAAATAATGTCATTGATATTTTGTTTTCAGTGAGGTGAAATGTGCAGTTCAGAAAACTAGCCTCAAGTGTATCCCTTGTTTCATTTCATTTATTTTTTTCTCATTTTTTCTTTTTTTGGAATTATCTATTCATTTAAAGATTATTTTTTTTTGGTAAGAAAACCTTAGATTAATAGTTAATCACATTGTCTTGGCTATCTCTTAGTGAGACAGCCTTACATGTAAAGAAAATTAAAATTAAAACGAAAAATACAAAAAAGAAACAAAAAACAGTTAAACCGTCGATATACTTCAAAGATGAGGTATGATGTGATGTTGAATACGCATGTGTTGCCTCATTAAAACCTTTACAAAAAAAACTTGTAAGGATAAAATCTTGACTAAAGGAAAAAAGTACAACGCGAGAAAGTGACATAAAAGTAAAGTAACTAAAAGAAGATCTTCAACAACCTAGAAATTGACGAGGAATTGGTAGCTAATGAAAACAAAAGAAGCAAAAAGTGCTGCCATGGAATCAACCCTGAACAAAGAGAAATTTGATTGCAGGAGCAGCGTAATTTGGACAAGGAAAAAAGAAGCTCATTCGGAGAAAATGAATTAGAAAGGATCCATGAAAGACGTCGCATTGCTTATCGTGCAAACAAAAGTAGGCTTGGAACTAAAAACAGAGAGGAGCAGGAAGCACAAACAAGCATGGGTAAGGTTTAAGATGGATAACTGCATTGTTTAGTTAAATTACCTTTTTCATATAAAATTTATCGTATGTAAATTTTTTGTACTATTTAATTTTTTGCTAATCGCATTTTTGGCATTAGAGCGCAATGAGGCTCCTACAATTAACTTCCGTAGAAGAACCCGGTTGATAGAGCAGGCTCAACATCAAGAATCAACATAATCAAGATTCAAACTAAAATTGTAGCTGCAGAGGTAAGCTTACTCTCAAGGATACTTTTATTGCTCTTTTTTCACGATTCTCTTTATTGCCAATTATTGTTAATAAAGTAAAAATGTACATTCCCTTTTCGCATCTTAAAGGGGGCGGTATCTCTGTTGTTCATTCATAGCTAAATCATACATGATGTTTATCCTGTTTATATCCCTGGTAGATAGTGATGAAATGCATGTTATACAATAAAACATGCTTGATCTTACTTAACAAATACAGTTTCTCTTCTTGATATTATAACTGCAAACTTCATAATGGACGGAAAAAAAACGTACATTTTATCCAAAAATATGTTGTCATCTTCCTACAAATAAAACTAAGAACTCAATCCAAAAAACAATTAAAAAAAAAACAATCTGAAAATACTAAAATCTTAATATTCTCATAACTTTATTTCAGTTCACTGGTAGCTAGAAAAATAAACACAGTTATTCAACAATAAGTCTAATCATCAGCTTCTTTCAAACCTTTGTGCCCAAACCTTGAAACCTTCTGTGGGAATCTCTGCTACGGTGACAAGTGAGTAGAGCTCTTACTTTGCATCTTCATGATCATTCCCTTGCAAGCAATGCGAATGCTAACTCTTCTTGGTATACCCTTTCTCCGGATGTATTTGTTCAACTGACGTCTGATCTCATATCCTTCGTCCCCATGGCATTCTACGTAAACTTCCAAAATCTCCTTTGTGGCCTTTGGTGCCATCTTCTTGAAGGTGTTGTAGTTCAAAAAGGTGGTGAAAATACGAGGGTACCCAAATACACCACAATCTTTTAAATATCAACTTATAAGTTTAATATCAAGTGTGATCGTCTATGGACAAAGTCGAGACAATATAACAACTATGGTATACACTTTGTGTGATCGTCTATGGATATGAGATCGAGACAATACAACAACAAAGTGCGCACTTGATAATAGGTACGGTTTAAAACCGAAACACTATAAGATCAATATCAAGTGACTTGGATTAACGTACGTGTGTAATTTACTTAATTATAATAATAATTAAAATGAAGAAATAGAGTAAATGACACATCAAGATTTTGTTAACGAGGAAACCGCAAATATAGAAAAACACCGGGACCTAGTCCAGTTTTGAATACTCTCAGAATAAGTCGCTATACAAAATCTAATACCAACTTTGTATAGTTGAGACCAAGTAGCCTACCCCTAGATACTTAGTTTCCTTAGTATCCATGCGCCTTCGACTTCTAAAGTCACGCACGTGAATCACCAATCCTTTTGATCGTATTCCAAACAGTAAAGGATAAAGTTGTTTGGTAACAACTCTATTCAATCTTGGTAATAAGATATTATGAGTCGTTCACAAAGGCTCTTCCGTTTAATCTAATAAACTCCTTTGTCTGTTTATATCAATCTAACTTTGGTTACCGAAATAACCAAATTCTAGATTTGCAATGAATCGATATAGAACTCAAAGAGTAACTATAAGGTGATGCCGATATCACGCAACTAGCCAATTAAGTCTATCAAAGATATACATTATTATAGTTGGATCCCAGCCGATCAAGGTTTGTACACACAATTCACAAGATACGAAAACTAAAAAGAAAAACTTCGTCGTCTTCAAATCTTCGTTTGTCTTCAATAATAACCTGCACAACACAACTTGAATCCTCTTGTGATCAATCACCCACAGGACGAAGTCTGTTAACAATGGATTATCACAAGATGTCTTTAGATCTGAAAGTGGTTCTAAAGATCCCGTTGATACTTTGATCTAGTTTGAGTGAGCCTTATATCGGAAGAGAAGGTTCTCAAGAGTAAACAAACTAGGTGCAATCAAAGTTTCAACAACCGTTAGTCAATCAAATCAATAACCGAAAACTAAAATAACAATGCAATCATCTAGTTTCCCACCAACTGTACTCGTAGAGCTTCTTAATCCACATAAGTCTTTAAATGAGCGGTCGTAAGAGATTTAGCCTAATAATGGTATCTTCCTCTCCAAATAGACGGCTCTACCAAAAACAACACGAATGAAGTTTGCCTAGCTCTTAGGATAGTTTGCAAGAAATGCAAACCCAAATATTTATAAACCAAGGTTGTTTGGACAACAAGGATATTCGAAAACCGAAAATATTCTCAAGATATTCATTAAAGTACCTAATTTCGGTTTTCCTATTTCCAATTAATTACCAAACCATATTTCCGAAAACTCCCTTAGAAAACTTCTATTATTAGTCTAGCACATTAACTAATAATATTTTACAGAGGATATGCTTTAATTGCTGGTAATTAAAATATATATTATGAAAATTATAATTAAATGTTTTTCAATTTTTCGTTATGGGATCACCTTTGTTAGAGCACTGCTCGGTCGAACTCGCAAGCGTTGCTATCTCAAGCTTGTTTGTCAATATTAGTGATCAAAACTATAAGTCTTCATTTCTAGTCTACTTATAGTGATGTCTCGGACTAGGATAGATTGTGTAGTTGAGCATTAGACTTCACGACGTTCATCAAATGAAGACGAAGAACTACTAAGGAGAGCTTGTGGAACTTCATCAACAAAAGGTATGTGGAGACTAAAACTCATCTACCACTTGGAAAGTCTATTTCTACTCTATCTCCTATATTGAGACATAAGTCGTATTACTATATGGTTTTCGATTATGCACATTGGAGATTTCGAGCTGAGTTTAACTCGCTTACATATTTCTCGAAATATGTGTTGGTAAGCTTTCGCTTCAACCAAGTTCATCTTATATTCTTGACGAAAGTCAAAAGATGATCATGTGAAAATTGCCGAGTAACATCTTACATGGTTTGTGTGATACAATCATTTGGTGCAGACTTGGAATGTTTCGTTATGATTATTTCAATAACTTGAAAATTGCTTTGATGCTAATAGTGTGTGAAAACGGCTATTGTCATCCTCTAAGAAAGTTTCAATGATTGAAATAGAGTTTATAACTATTGGATTATTAACATAGTATGCATTCTTGCATGTATGTGATCCATGACCGGAGCTATAGTATGCATACCCGTATGCGTACTTATAGTTGTAGAATTCTGGGTACAAAGTACATGTACCGGTACGCATACTTGCGTAAGGTATAGGTCCGGGAATTTCTGATGGGTTTTGGAAGTGTACTTAAGTATGTGTACCCGTTGGCATACTGGCGAACCCAAACTCAGACCGGCTACTTAGGTATGCGTACCCGTATGCATACTTGAGTGGTTAAAGTTCTAAAATCGGTTGGCTCATGAACTAATACATTAAGGAATGCATTCTTTGCAAATGGTGGCTATAATGTTCATTATTGATTCGAGTGAATCAAATCGATTTTGCTTCAATTGTGTTCTTGTATACATCTATGAGAATATAGCAATTGAACAACTCTTTAACTAGTTTCATTTGAGTCATTTGAACTAGTTATGGTTAAGATGAATAAGGTTGATATGAGAGTGTTCATAAAGCTAACCTCGATTAACTACTGTTGAGCCAACATGGTGTACACGTTTAGGTACGGTTACATAAACCTAAATGAGGGTACATTTCATTTGTGTATAACAAGCAAAGTTTTATCTAACGGTTGAAATATTTTAGCTTGAATCTAATCAGGATTCCATCTAACGGTTCATGTTCACCTTGATTTATCAAAAGACTGACAAAAACTCGTGGGTATATCTGTGGGAGACAGATTTATCTATTCAATAGACTTTTCTGTGTGATACAGATTTGTTTATCAAGTCTTCGACTTTGGGTTATAGCAACTCTTGGTTGTGGGTGAGATCAGCTAAGGGAATCAAGTGCGTAGTATCCTGCTGGGATCAGAGACATAAGGAACGCAACTGTACCTTGAATAAGTGTGAGATTGATTAGGGTTCAACTACAGTCCAGACTGAAGTTAGCTTTGTAGTAGGAAAGTGTCTGTAGCGGCTTAATACAGTGTGTGTTCAAATCTGGACTAGGTCCCGGGGTTTTTCTGTATTTGCGGTTTTCCTCGTTAACAAAATTCTGGTGTCCGTGTTATTTCTTTTCCGCATTATATTTTGTTATATAATTGAAATATCACAGGTTGTGCGTTGAATCGATCAATTGGGAAATTCAACCTTTGGTTGTTGATTGAAATTGATTGCTCCTTGGACATTGGTCTTTGGTACCGTTCAAGTTATTTCTGTTATATTCAATCGGTCTCGCAAATTCCTATTTGCTGATTGCGGACTGAATTGAGAGAAAGAAATATAAAACTCATTGATGTACTTTCCTCTGGATTGAGTCTGAATGTCTAGTTTATTCTCTTGAAAGTATATTGGAGTTTGTCTATTCAGATTGCCAAACGAAATATTGGGTGTGGTTGTTAGACCCCCGCTTTTTCAATTGGTATCAGAGCAGGCAAACACATTAAAGACCTCATAAGTCTGTGTTTGTAGCGATCTGAATATGGACATGCATTACCAGAAACAAAAGGTCTGTTTCTATGAAATCTATTAAAGAGAGAGATTTGTCAATCTCGAATATAGACGAACCTAGTGTTCCAACGAAACCGACTTCTATTAACATGTGTTACCCGGATTACCTTACTGACAAGTCTGACTCTGAAGTTGAAAGGGAAGCAGCCAAAGAGAGTGCAGTGATTCTAAAATTTGTTAGAATCCAGGCTGATGATGTCAACCGGTTGAAACACAAAGTCAATACCCTTGTTGGTATGGTAAATGAGCGTGACTCCCTTCTAAAGGTCCTTCGAGAGGAAAAAGCCTCAATCTGTTCTTCACGAACTCTTCTTGAGAAAAAACTCAAAAAGGATGCTTTGGAAATTGAACTTCTTGTGAGTAAACTCTCCATTCAAGAATATTCCAAAGAGTCCACTATACCAATATCTTCTAATTCAACTGTAAAAAATTCAGTTCCAGAAGCAAAACCGAAATCCCTTCCTGTTGTTAAAGATGTGCTTGTGTCTTCCTCTAATCAAGGAATATCCACATCACATGGAAGGAAGACATCTCCCAACGATGGTGTTAAGACTGTTTTGTCTAATCACCCAGGTGATCAGAAAGTATGTCTCTTTTGTGATTCAAAAGGACATGTTGAACAAAAAAGGAAATCGAGGTTGAATGACAATTCTATTGTTCGTCTTCAACACACCTTAGATTTAATTCTCAAAGGTGTAACTGACATTCGTATGTCTAGACCAATTGGTTTTAGTACTCACCCTGTGTACCCTACCAAGAAAGTCAGTTCGATATGTTCCTAAAATGTTCAAATACGAAACAGTCTCCCTAAACCATTTCGTTCAAGAAGGACTCATGGGTCTTCTTCAATCAAAAGGGGAGATAATGTTGTTTATGATGTGAAAAAGGTACCAGAAGAAGAAAGCAAAAATGGAGAGATGGAAGACAACCTAAAAACGATAATTGAAGGTTATAAAGAGATTATTAACAGGCTGTCAATTCCCTCTAGTCAAAATTCTTCAGGTAAGAATTCATACTATGCGTCGTATTTTGATGATAGTAAATTTTATGATAACTTTTCGCATCATTATGGTTTTCCTCCAAAGTTCAAAAGAAAGAGGTTTAACCGAAAACAACGTTCATTTGATGAGCTCAAGGCTCATACTTGTGCTAATTAATCACAAGGTTGAAATCTCACTCACAAAAATCCTGGTTGGGTGAGATATAGTCAGGTATACTTGATGGCAATGTGTTTCCTGATTCTCTGGCTATTTTCTTATCATTCCAAGACGGATTATCGTTTACAAACATGTTTGCATAAGTATTTGTATTTTTGTTTTGACGAAGGTTTTGATTTTTTATTTCTTCTTGAAACTTTTGTGTGTCAAAAACGCTACTCTTATGCTCTAAATTTTTCTTTGATGAGAATGTAAAATTTATTGAGCTTGTGAAATTTGTCACGTAGCAGAACATTGTTGAACAAACGGTTTTCCTGTTTTCTATTGTTCACTCTTGGGTATTTTCTGGCTATGGGTCAAGTTTGTAATCGTACGGGTACCCACGTTACTTGTCACGGACTAACTTTGGAAACCCTAAATTCTGACTCCTTGAGAAACCATTTAAATACCAAAATCTGTTGCTTGAGCACGCATACTTAAGGTTATTTTTTCTGTTAAGAATGGCAACGCATTCGGGAACTTGTAACATTGCAAAAGGTTTCTTGATAAGGGTTTTGGTTTCGAAGAAGAGGAGAAAAGAACACTTGCGGAAATTTATGACACCTATGCTCAATCTCCTGACAATTCAGACTATGAGGATGATGAAGAGATTTCTGCTGAAGTTGTTCAAGATTTTATCAGTCAGTTTAACGATGCAAAATTGCTTCTTGTTGATACCCTAAAAAATCTTGATATGTTAAAAACTGAGTTGAAAAAGATTAACTCTGACCTTGCTCTCATGAAAACACATGTTAAGTGTTAGAGCACTGCTCGGTCGAACTCGCAAGCGTTGCTATCTCAAGCTTGTTTGTCAAGTTTAGTTGCCAAAACTATAAGTATTGATTTCTAGTCTACTTATAGCTAAGTCTCGGATTAGGATAGTAAGTGTAGTTGAGCCCTAGACTCCACGGCGTTCATCGAATGAAGACGAAGAACTACTCAAGGGAACTTGTGGAACTTCATCAACAAAAGGTATGTGGAGACTTGAACTTATCTATCACTCAAAAGTCTATCTATTTTATCTCCTATTTGAAACAAAAGTCGTATTGCTATATAGACTTCAATTATACACATTTGCTATTTCGATCCGAGTCTATTTCGCTTATCTATTTCTCGAAATATGTGTTGGTAATCTTTTGCTTTAGCCAAGTTAATCTTTACTCGTGACGAAAGTCATGTTGATTATTTCAATAACTTGAAAATCACTTTGATGAAAATAGTTTGTGAATAACGACTATTTTAACATCCTCTAAGAAAGTTTCAATGATTGAAATGAGAGTTTAGAAGAAGTAACCATGTTTGGATATAAACATAGTGTGTTCTCACATTTGTGTAAAAGTCCAAATTCGGGAACCCAAAGTATGCGTACCCGTACGCGTACTGGCGGTTGTTGGAAATCCGGGTAAGTATGCATACCCATACGCATACTGGCGGAAGGTTCACGTCCGTGAATTTTGTTAGATAATTGTCGGTGTTTTCGAAGGTTCCGAAAAATTCCGGAACATATTAGAAATCCTTAGTGTAGAGAAACACAAGGTTTCCTAGTTTAGGTTGATTTCCATATTTAGATAGGTTACCTAAATAACGATAGGTTTCCTAGTTGGTTAGAGTTTCCTTTTCCAAGGAGACTAATACTTGGGAATAAAGTTTGTGACTCCTATATAAGAAGATCTAGGCTATGTGTTTAGACATGAAATTCTCAATGGAAAAACAGTAGAGAATTAGAGAATACACAATGTAGTTCTCTAAGGTTTCTAGGGATTCCATCCCACCTCTTGGGGTGGAGTTTAGGAAAAGAGAGGGACCATTCTCGGGTGTTGTAAGATACACCGTTGGTGTTGAAAAAGTACATCGTTATGGTTTTGGGGAGATGTGGAAGACATCGTTTAGTGAAGAGAAGATCGCCTTGTTCGTTGATGGTGAAAAATACATCGTTGGTGTTGGAAGTGACATCGTTTAGAAGGAGATCATCTCAGTTATGTGAGATAGTATTATCTTATTTTGGTTAAACATTATTTGGTTTATGTAGCGTTTTTTCCAAGAGAGTTATTTTAGGGTTTATGATCAACACAATGTTGGATCATTGTTTGTTGATTGATTCGTTAATCATTAAGTGTGTAATTCTCTATTTAGTGGTTCCATAATAATGAAGAAGTCATAACCGTTTTGGTGGATGTAGGCATATTTCCGAACCACGTTAAGTCTTGTGTGCTTTACTTATTGCTTCTAATATGTGTTTGCATCGTCTATCTTTCATTCTATGTCGATCCAAAGATTTAGTGTCTTGCGGGTAATTTCTTGTTGAATTTTCCCAACAAGTGGTGCGGTTAGTTTGGCTATCTCCCACAACAAGTGGTGCGGTGAGCATGGAGAAGATTGAAGTTAGAAGTGGGGATGTTCGGTTTTCTGCGGGTATCGGAATTTGTGGTTTCGAAGGATTTGATGTTATCAAGCATTCGGATTTTAAGGGTTTGATGTTATCGATTTTGGGTATGAAACAAGTTAAAGTGTTTCGGAAGAATGGGATACTTTGATATTCCACATTCGTTTTTGGTAGTGCTCTACATGAAGGATTTCAGGTTATACTTCTTGAAGCATATAACCTTATGCATTCCGCATAGCTCCAAGTAAGTATTTTTGTAACCGTATTTTGGTTAGTTGATTGTGTTTTTTCTTTATTTAGTATGAGGCTCTTGTGGACTATTATGGAAGACCAAGTTGTTTTCGTTTGGGTGTGTTTTCTTCGCAAATCACGTTTTGAGAAAGCAAGAGCGTTGTGGTTGAGATACAAGTTTTGGCTTGTATGTTTGTTGAAGTAAATACGACAATTTTATGTGTCAAATTCTTATCATTATTTCGGTACGAAGGGTCCAAGTTTGATATCGGTTATCATCAGTTTGATCATGTTGCTAATTTTTTGACCTAAGAAGTCGAAGGATGTTAAGAGAAAGTTAGAATCGAAGATGTTATGGATTCAATTGCATAAGGTAGTGAAGATTTGGTGAGATCTTTTTGAAGATTTCGTTTTGGGAATTGTTGACCGTTATCAAGGATCAACATGTTTCAGTTTCGAAGAGTTTAATTTCGTTTGGAGTACTTGTTGCGAGTTTGTTACAAGTAAGTTGAAGTGTGATGATCGTTTGATGAGACGTGGTATGTTTTCGACTTCATATACGGGGATTTCAGTGTTGGTGGAGCTATGGTTTCTTATTATTTAAGGAGAAACAATCTTGTTAACACAAGTTATGGAATATGCATCTTAGGCATATGATTAAAGAAAGGGTTATTTAGTTGTGTTTCTGTGAACATTGTAGCTTCGAAGGACGTGTACCTTTGGAGAGCGACGTGGCTGCAGGTTTGGGTATCATTATGTTTCGTATACATGATACGTTTAGTGACATCCATTTGGTTGCTTAGGGCATCTTTCTTACTGTTTCTGAGAGAGATGCTAAGTAGATTGTGACCTTTATTTCGATGATGTTTTGGCAGAGGATTTTGGCAGTGTATCAGGGATCATCGAAGTGGTTTGAAGTGCAAGACCATTTTGAGAAACATGTTGGTCTTTTAGTGTTTATACGTTCAAATTTTGAAGTGAAGACCCGTTTGATATGAATGAAGGTATCGTTTGGGAACTTTATAAGTTCAGGTACAATTCTACTGTTTGGTGTAGAAAACGATTTTATCGCATACTACTTGGAGAAAGCACAGTGCATGTTGTTTAAGTTTCTTGGACAAGTTTGGGGCTGAAGTTTCAGTGTGTTATCCCGTGAACCTTTTATCATATACTGTTATTTGGAGAAGTACTTCTGGAAAGTGATCAAATTTTGGTTGCCAAGTTTATTTCTCGCAAGAGGAAATAGTTTTGGTGTTAGTATTGAAGAAGGTGTTCTTTCTTTAGTATTCCAGAAATTATGTTTGTAATTCTTGATCAAGTTTGGAATTCTAGGTAAAGAGAGTTATGCTATAGCAGTGATAGTATTTTGAGAGGTTTTGGTTTGGGTGGAGCAGTGTGTTCCTTTGCTCATCTACTACAAATATTGAGATTACGGTTTCAATAATTACAGAGGCGGTAGAAGATGGGATCAAAGATTTCTTTTGAGAAATCTATTTAGCAAAAATTTAGTTTTATCATCCTTTGCTTCTCAGCTTAGCGTGAGAAGTTAGCACTATTGTCTTGGATAGTTACTTAAGAACTTATAACGATTGCTTAATAGTAAGAAGACAATGAGTGAGCACAAAAGCGTTTTGGATATTTTCTTGGGAGATGGTGGAGTTGCCTAAGGTTAAGAAGACGGTTGGGTGTGTTTGGGTCTTTACATTTTTCGAAGGATGATTGCCAGATCTTGTTTGGAACAGTTACGTACTGGTATATATTTTTGGGGTAAGTTTGACTAAAGGATATGTACAAGACAGAGTGTGATTGTTATGAAGTTTTTCCTCTGTGGTTAATCACATTTCTATCCGAGTCCTGTTAGTTTTAGTGTGGAGGTTTGACTTAGTCGACGAAGTAGAAACTGCATTCTTGCCTGGAGATTTGGTGGAGGACATTAATTTGTCACGACCCGTTTGGTTTGAGGTTGCTGGATTCATTTGGAAGTTTGGTATGTCATCTTTTGGAGCCTCTGTTTTGTTTGTTCACTAATGTAGTGATTTTTTTAAGCTTGACATGTTTGGTAACTTATTGTCTCGTTATTCATTTTCGGGGATATGCCCATGGCAAAGAGCAAGTTCAGTTTTGCTTTAAGAAGCAATTGAGTTTGGAGTTTCGAGATGAAGGAGTTTTGTTCTGCTAAGAAGATACTTGTGCATAAGTTTGGACGAGATTTGTTGACTTCGGTCATTAGGGGGTTAAGTTGGTACTTGATCCAGTTTGCTCGTCGTTGAGATCATTTTGAATGCTAAGGCGATTGTCATGGTTTGAAGGTCTGCTCAGATTAGTGGAATCTTTATCGAGGTGGAGATTTGTTGAAACATCGACAAGGTGGAGATTGTTAGATAATTTTCGGTGTTTTGGAAGGTTCCGGAAAATTCCGGAACATACTAGAAATCCTTAGTGTAGAGAAACACAAGGTTTCCTAGTTTAGGTTGATTTCCATATTTAGATAGGTTACCTAAATAACGATAGGTTTCCTAGTTGGTTAGAGTTTCCTTTTCTAAGAAGACTAATACTTGGGAATTGTTTGTAACTCCTATATAAGGAGATCTAGGCTATGTGTTTAGACATGAAATTCTCAATGGAAAAACAGTAGAGAATTAGAGAATACACAATGTAGTTCTCTAAGGTTTCTAGGGATTCCATCCCACCTCTTGGGGTGGAGTTTAGGAAAAGAGAGGGACCATTCTCGGGTGTTGTAAGATACACCATTGGTGTTGAAAGAGTACATCGTTATGGTTTTTGGGAGATGTGGAAGACATCGTTTAGTGAAGAGAATATCGCCTTGTTCGTTGATGGTGAAAAAGACATCGTTGGTATTGGAAGTGACATCGCTTAGAAGGTGATCATCTCGGTTATGTGAGATAAGTATTATCTTATTTTGGTTAGACATTATTCGGTTTATGGAGCGTTTTGTCCAAGAGAGTTATTTTAGGGTTTATGATCAACACAATGTTGGATCATTGTTTTGTTGATTGATTCTTTAATCATTAAGTGTGTAATTCTCTATTTAGTGGTTCCATAATAATGAAGAAGTCGTAACTGTTTTGGTGGATATAGGCATATTGCCGAACCACGTTAAGTCTTGTGTGCTTTACTTATTGCTTATAATATGTGTTTGCATCGTCTATCTTTCATTCTACGTCGATCCAAAGATTTAGTGTCTTGTGCGTTTGTTCTTGTTGGATTTTACCAACAAGTGGTGTGGTTAGTTTGGCTATCTCCCACAACAAATTTCTGCTGGAGTTTGGAAGTGAAAAACAAACTCAATCCGGTTACTTAAGTACGCGTACCCGTTTGCATACTTAAGTAGGTTCCTTTCTAAAATCGGTTTGTTCATGAACTAAAACATTTATATAATAAGGAATGCAATCTTTGCAAACCGTGGCTATAATGTTCATGAATTGATTCGAGTGAATCAAAATCAATTTTGCTTCGATTGTGTCTTATATACTTCTATGAGATCTAAGCAATTGAACAACTCTCTAACTAGTTCATTTGAGTCATTTGAACTAGTTACGGTAAAGATGAATAAGGTTGATATGAAAGTGTGCATATGGCTAACCATTGGTTAACTATTGTTGAACCGACTAAGTGTACACGTTTAGGTACGGTTACTAAAACCTAAATGAAGTTACATTTCATTTGTGTATAACAAGCTAAGTTCGATCTAACGGTTGAAAGATATTAGCTTGAATCTAATCAGGTTTTCATCTAACGGTGAATATTGAATGCTTTGTTACCAAGGTAACTTAGATTGCAAACCCTGATTTGAAGACTATATAAATGAGAACTCTTGCAACTGGGAAACCTAATCCCCACACCTCCTGTATGATACTAGTTGTATAAGCTAGAGTCGATTCTCCTTTAACCTTAGGTTTTTCACGAAACCCTGTAGGTTAACGACTTAAAGACTTCATTGGGATTGTGAAGCCAGACCCAACTATTTTCTTTGTAGTTGCGTGATCTGATCTTTCTGTTTCTATCGTGTTTGAGTGCAATCGTAAGATTGACTTGAGATTTATATCTCCGATAGGCAAGATAGAAAAGTAGTCACAAACACCTTCGTCTCATCGTTTGTGATTCCATAATATCTTGTTTCGTTAATCGATTAAAATTATTGTGAGGTGATTGATAATTCTACGCTGTTCTTCGGGAATATAAGTCCGGGTTATCAATTGGTTCATGTTCACCTTGATTTATCAAAAGACGGAACAAAAACTCGTAGGTATATCTGTGGGAGACAGATTTATCTATTCAATAGACTTTTCTGTGTGATACAGATTTTTTTATCAAGTCTTCGACTTTGGGTCGTAGCAACTCTTGGTTGTGAGTGAGATCAGCTAAGGGAATCAAGTGCGTAGTATCCTACTGGGATCAGAGATGTAAGGAACATAACTATACCTTGAATCAGTGTGAGATTTATTAGGGTTCAACTACAGTCCAGACCGAAGTTATCTTTGTAGTAGGCTAGTGTCTGTAGCGGCTTAATACAGTGTGTGTTCAAATATGGACTAGGTCCCGGGGTTTTCTGCATTTGTGGTTTTCCTCGTTAACAAAATTCTGGTGTCTGTGTTATTTCTTTTCCGCATTATATTTTGTTATATAATTGAAATATCACAGGTTGTGAGTTGAATCGATCAATTGGTAAATCCAACCTTTGGTTGCCGAAACCAAATGCATTCATCAAGGAGTTTATAAAGATACAAGATAACCCCTATAATATTCCACAGCCGCACTCCCCACAAAGATTTGGCAATTAAGCACAAGTTCAATTAAGAACTCTCCCCCATAAAATGTCATTCCCGAAAGAACAACAAGAGCGACCTTACTTTCACGAGAAAGAAGGATTTCTTTGGACATTAACAAATCACATAAGAATATGAATTTGTATCCAAAAATCTCAACTAAATTAACCACAGGAGAACCCATGATTAATTCAATCGGAAATGCTCAACATAAGAAAACTTACGGAGCCGCACATTATATACAAAAAATATGGATCAGGGAAGATCAATACTGCGGAATAAACAAAGATTTATTCTATCCTTCATCACTATTTGCATAATGACATACAATAGATTTAATCTTTGTAAACAAAAGCTCATCCTTTCTTCCATCAATATTTGCATAATGACATAAAAGGCTTAACTTTTGTTTTTTTCAAAAGTTCATTCATTCTTTTATCAATACTTGCATATCGACATACGAAAGACTTAACTTTTGACAACGTATGGTACAATCATAGTTCACGGACGTAAACACACATATCCCATAACAAATTGCAATATATAAAACCATAAAGATTAATACTGCAAAATCATCTTCGAAATAAACTTTATAATTTAAATAAATAAATCTAAAAACATTGAAGATGAAAACGTTGGACATAGCTATGTGTAATCACAATAATGGCTATTCCAAACTCTAGTTATTCTTCTTAAAAACACAAGAATAAAATTCTCATAAGAAGCTTTCCTAGAAAAAATAAGAGAAAATCAAATTTCTTTGATGACTTTATACCTTTGAAAGGGTCCATCATAGAAGGTATCATTGATGTCCTTGATTTTCTTGACCGTAGAGATTCCATGTTCATGCGTTAGAACATTAACTTTTCGATCAACAATATGGGTAAGATGCCGAGCTTTGACACAGTCCATGATGAGCTTCTTCTGATTCCTGATCAAGATGTTTTGATTATCAAGGATTTTGGCCTGACCATCAATAAGTTGATTTATTTTTAGTTGAAGATTTGCAAACTCGACCCTAGAGTCATTCTGAAAAAGAATTAAATCCTTGACAGATTCTCCAATCCAGGAGTTGTACTCTTTTCTTTCAATCATCCTTTTAAGGACAAGTTCTTGAACAGAATCGCATCCCTTAGAGTCTTCTTCCATCTTAAGATTCACAACTTCTTGAGGTCTTGAGGAGTTTTCCATACCCTTTTTTTATTATTATTAGGGAAGGCAAAACAATATAGGATATATATGTTTTCAAGCAAGAGAGTGACACCCTTGTTGTGGAAACCCTAAACTCCCAAGAGAGACCCGGACGTTCGTGGACTTGTTGGAAAAAAAACAGAATATAAGAAATTCAAAAGAAAATAAATACCCCTGTTTTCATATATCCCACATCATCATGACTCAATGATTAAAAAGTTAATCAGAGCATAAGAATGAGATACACAGCAACAAGGAGTCAAGAGACTCTACTTTTACATCAAAAGAAAACAGCATAGTCAAACATAATACAAATGGAAAACTACAGTAGACTTGAGTATATCCCAAGAGTCATTCTTGCATCTCTCAAGTTAGATACAAGAATAAATATGCCTACGATTAGACAGTCAAGTGAGATGTAATCTCATTATGATTATTGAGAGATGAGTTGTAGATTCCATCTGAAGGTTTGAACCTGGTATTCCTTACCTTCCTTCGGTTATTTTTTATTCCATAAGAATTTAACATAACCTTGTCAGGTGATCCATCAGAAATATTTTTCTGAGGATTAAGTCTAGGACCTCTAGATTGGTTCCAGAGAATTAGAAGAGACATGTCTCCACCATCTAGACTTAGATTTACCAGACTTGTTCTCATAACTGCTTGGAATGTGTATCTTTGCACCATTCTGAGGAACACAATTCTTGTGGGGATTTCGAGATAAGTGACCATTGAAATCCATCTTATGAGAATCCTGTTTTTCTGCAGGGATGAAATCCATTGTAGTGGTCATTAGAGGGTTTACTCTATCGACAGTGAAAAGAAGTAGATTTTGAAGCTCATAAATCTATTTCTTTCTAGCAAAACAATGATGAACATAGTGATTCTTTTTCCCACATAAGGAACAGGTTCGTGGAGGAGAAACATTTACAGGAGCCTGTTTTGACTTCATAGCCCTATTAGAAGATTGCAAGTTATGTAAACACTTCTTAGCAGAAACATCCTTTGGAAAACATCTCTTCATGTACTGTAATTCTGTTTGAGAATTGATCATTGGTACAGAAGACTTTTTCATTAAAACAAAGTTTTCCTTTTTCAAGGATTTGTTCTTGGGCCAGAATAAGGGAAGCACCTAGTTTCTCTTTTTCAACACAAAGTCTGTTTAGATCAGATGAATGTGTCTCGATCAGAAGTTTTTCTCTAATTGAGTCTTCTTTAACAATATCCTCAAGAACACTAATCCTTTCACGCTGTAGAGTAGTTTCTTGAAGTAGTTTTTCGATATTGTTGGAGAAGGACTCAATGATGCCATAGAGTTCCCGTTGTCGACCAAGAGACTTCTCAAATTCATCAATGAGCTGAGCATGATTTTGAAAATCAATAGCCTCAGTGGATTTTTTTGAGATTCTGGGTAGCTCCATTTCACCTTTTGACAGAGTGTCAAATGTCTCATTTAAGGGAATGTTATCAAGATTTGATAAAACAACCTTTCTACCTCGGGATTCGGAAAAATCAGCTAAGGAATTATCCTTTGAGGTAATCCCAAGATATTTGGCATAATTAAAAGCATTGGTGGACATTTTGGTGTGCGAAAAAAGAAAGAGATGAACTTCTGTCCATAGAGTCAGATCGCTACAAACACAGACTTATAAGGTCTTTAACCGTGTTTGCCTGCTCTGATACCAATTAAAAAAGTAGGGGTACAACAACCTCACCCAATATTTCGCTTAGCAATCTGTATGGACTAACTCCAATATACTTTTAAGAGAATCAACTAGACAGTCAGACTCATTCTTAATAAAAAGTATATAAAAGAGTTATATCTCAATTTCTTGATTCAATACTTACTCAAGCAAATAGCAATCTGCAAGTCTAATTGAATACAAGAGCAATTAAATTGAACGGTACCAAAGACCAATGTTCAAGGATCAATCAATTTCAATCAACAACAAAAGGTTGGATTTTCCAATTGATCGATTCAACGCATAACCTGTGATATTTCAATTATGTAACAAAATATAATGCAAAAAAAGAAATAACACAGATACCAGAAGTTTTGTTAACGAGGAAACCGCAAATGCAGAAAACCCACGGGACCTAGTCCAGATTGAACACACACTGTATTAAGCCACTACAGACACTAGCCTACTACAAACTAACTTCGGTCTGGACTATAGTTGAACCCCAATCAATCTCACACTGATCCAAGGTATAGTTGCATTCCTTACGTCTCTGATCCCAGCAGGATAATGATCACTTGATTCCCTTAGCTGATCTCACCCACAACTAAGAGTTGCTACGACCCAAAGTCGAAGACTTTAATAAACAAATCTGTATCACATAGAAAAGTCTACAGGAATAGATAAATCTGTCTCCCACAGAAATACCTATCAGTTTTGTTCCGTCTTTTGATAAATCAAGGTGAACAGGAACCAATTGATATACCGGACTTATATTCCCGAAGAACATCCTAGAAATATCAATCACCTCACAATAATCTTAATCGACTAGCAAAACAAGATATTATGGAATCACAAACGATGAGACGAAGATGTTTGTGACTACTTTTCTATCTTGCCTATCGGAGAAATTAATCTCAAGATAATCTTACAATTGCACTCAATCACGATAGAAATAGCAAGATCAGATCACGCAACTACAGAGAAAATAGTTGGGTCTGGCTTCACAATCCCAATGAAATCTTCAAGTCGTTAACCTACAGGGTCTCGGTAGAAACCTAAGGTTAAAGGAGAATCGACTCTAGCTTATACAACTAGTATCACACAAGAGGTGTGGGGATTAGGTTTCCCAGTTGCTAGAGTTCTCCTTTATATAGTCTCCAAATCAGGGTTTGAAATCTAAGTTAACTTGGTAACAAAACATTCAATATTCACAGTTAGATGAAAACCTGATTAGATTCAAGCTAATATCTTTTAACCGTTAGATCGAACTTAGCTTGTTATACATAAATGAAATGCACGTTCATTTAGGTTTGTGTAGCCGTACCTAAACGTGTACACCTAGTTGGTTCAACAGTAGTTAACCAAATGGTTACCAATATGAGCACTTTCATATCAACCTTATTCATCTTCACCATAACAAGTTCAAATGACTCAAAAGAACTAGTTGGAGAGTTGTTCAATTGATTAGATCTCATAGAAGTATACAAGACACAATTGAAGCAAAAACGGTTTTGATTCACTCGAATCGATTCATGAACAATATAGCCACGGTTTGCAAATATGCATTCCTTAGTTTATATATGTCTTAGTTCACGAATAAACCGTTTTTAGAAAATAACCCACTCAAGTATGCATACCGGCACACATACTTAAGTACCCGATTTGAGTTTGTTTTCAGTTCACAAACTCCAGCAGAAATTCATGGGATGTGAACTTCCGGAAGTACGCGTACGGGTACGCGGACTTAGCTTCAGGTCATCCTGAATCAGTAAAGTACGCATACTTTAGTTCAAGGATTTTTGACTTATACAAGTATGAGTTCACATACAATGTTTATATCCATTTAAGGTTATATATTCTAAACTCTCATTTCAATCATTGAAACATTCTTAGAGGATGTTAAATAGAGGTTATTCACACACTATTTTTTATAAAAGCAATTTTCAAGATATTGAAATAACCAACAAGACTTTCGTTACTTGTAAAGATAAACTTGGCCAAAGCGAAAGCTTACCAACACATATTTCGAGAAATAGATAAGCGAGATAAACTCGGTTCAAAATAGCAAATGTGTATAATCGAAGTCTATATAGCAATACTACTTTTGTCTCAAGATAGGAGATAGAGTAGATAGACTTTTGAGTGATAGATAAGTTCAAGTCTCAACATACCTTTTAGTCGATGAAGATCCACCAGTTCCTTGAGTAGTTCTTCGTCTTTGCATGATGAACTCCGTTGAGTCGAGAGATCAACTACACTTTCTATCCTAGTCCGAAATTTAGCTATAAGTAGACTAGAAATCAAGACTTATAGTTTTGGCAACTAAACTTGACAAACAATCTTGAGATAGCAACGCTTGCGAGTTCGACTGAGCAGTGCTCTAACACTTATATTCAATCAGGCTCGCAAATTCTTATTTGTTTGATTGCGGATTGAATTTAGAAGTTGAGATATAACCTTTTGATATACTTTTTATTGAGATTGAGTCTGACTGTCTAGTTGATTCTCTTGAAAGTATAATAGTGTTAGTCCATACAGATTGCTAAGAGAAATATTGGGTTAGGTTGTTAAACCCCCATTTTTTCAATATGTATCAGAGCAGACAAACACGTTTAAGACCTCATAAGTCTGTGTTTGTAGCGATCTGACTCTGTGGAAAAAAGTTTATCTCTTGCATTTACGCACACTAAAATGTCTTCCAAAGCTTTTAATTATGCCAAATGTCTTGGGATTGCCTCAAAGGATAACTCCTTAGCTGATTCTTCCGAATCCCGAGATAGAAAGTTTGTTTTATCAGATTCTGATAACATTCCCTCAATTGAGACATTTGACATGTTGTCAAAAGCTGAAATGGATCTCACTAGAATCTCAAAAAAATCTACTGAGTCTATTGATTTTCATAATCATGCTCAGCTCGTTGATGAATTTGAAAAGTCTCTTGGTCGAGAACGGGAAATCTATAGTATCATTGAGTCCTTCTCCAACAATATCGAAAAGCTAATTCAAGAAACTACCCTACAACGTGAAAAGATTAGTGTTCTTGAGGATATTGTTAAAAAAGATTCAATTAGAGAAAAACATTTGATCGGGATGCATTCATGTGAACTAAACAGACTTCGTGTTGAAAAAGAGAAACTGGTGCATCCCTTGTTCTAGCCCAGGATGAGTGCAAATCCTTGAAAAAGGAAAACTCTGTTTTAATGAGAAATTCTTCTGTACCGATCACCAATTCTCAGACAGAATTACAGTACATGAAGAAATGTTCTCCAAAGGAATTTCCTTCTAAGAAGTGTTTTTATATCTTGCAATCTTCTAATAGGGATATGAATTTAAAACAGGTTCCTTCCAATGTTTTTCTTCCACGAACCTGTTTCTTCCATGGGAAAAAGAATCACTATGTTCATCATTGTTATGCTAGAAAGAAACAGATTTCTGATCTTTAAAATCTACTTCTTTTCACTGTCGACAGAGTAAACTCTCTAATGACCACTACAATGGAGTTCATTCCTGCGGAAGAACATGACTCTCATAAAATGGATTTCAATGGTCACTCATTTCGAAATCCTCACAGGAATCGTGTTCCCCCGAATGGTGCGAATTCTTACACCACTAAAATACACATTCCCAGTATTTATGAGAATAAGTCTGGTAAATATAAGTCTAGATGGTGGAGACATGTGCCTTCTAATCCTATGGAACCAATTTCTAGAGGTCCTAGACTTAATCCTCAGAAAAATTTCTCTGATGGATCACCTAACAAGGTTATGGTGAATTCTTCTGGAATAAAAAATAACCAAAAGAAGGTAAGGAATACCAGGTTCAAACTTTCAGATGGAATTTACAGCTCATCTCTCAATACTCATAGTAGAATTACATCTCACTTGACTGCCTAATCGTAGGCAATTTCATTCTTGTATCTAACTTGAGAGATGCAAGAATGACATTTGAGAGATACTCAAGTCTACTATAGTTTTCCATTTGTATTATGTTTGACTATGATGTTTTCTTTTGTTGTGAAAGTAGAGTCACTGTTACTCCTTGTTGCTACGTATCAGCTTCTTATGCTCTGATTAAATTTTTAATTATTGAGTCATGATAATGAAGGATATATGAAAAAAAGAGAGTATTCTATTCTTTTTGGATCTCTTCTGATCTGTTAACTAGTCCACAAACGTCCGTGTCTCTCTTGGGAGTTTTAGGGTTTCCACAACAAGGGTGTCCCTATCTTGGTTGAAAACACACACACATATATATTATATTGTTTTGCCTTCCCTAATAATAAAAAAAAGGGTATGTAAACTCCTCAAGATCTCAAGAAGTTTTGAATTCTGAGATGAAAGAAGACTTTAAAGGATATGATTCTGTTCAAAAACTTGTCTTGAAAAGGATGATTGAAAGGAAAGAGTACAACTCCTGGGTTGGAGAATCTGTCAAGGATTTAATTCTTTTTCAGAATGACTCTAGGGTCGAGTTTGCAAATCTTAAACTGCAAATAAATCAGCTTATTGATGGTCAGGCCAAAATTCTTGAAAAATAAAAACACCTCTATCAGGAATCAGAAGAAACTCATCATGGACTGTGTTAAAGCTAGGCATCTTGCCCGCATTGTTGATCGAAAAGTTAATGTTCTCACTCATGAGCATGGGGTCTCTACAGTCAAAAGAATCAAGGATATCAGTGATACCTTTTATGATGGACCCTTTCAAAAGTATGATTTTTCCAAAGAAACTTGATTCTTATTTTGTCTAGGAAACTTCTTATGAGAATTTATTCTTATGTTTTAAGAAGGATAACTAGGGTTTGGAATAGCCATTATTGTGAGTACACATAACTATTTCCAACGATTTTCATCTTGCAATGTTTTTAGATTTATTTATTTAAATTCTAAAGTTTATTTGGAAGATGATTTTGCAGTATTAATCTTTATGGTTTTATATATTGCAACTTGTTATGGGATATGTGTGTTTGCTTCCGTGAACCTTGATTGTCCCATACGTGGTCAAAATTTAAGTCTTTCATCTGTCAGTATGCAAGTATTGATAAAAGATTGAATAGACTTTTGACAAACAAAAGTTAAGCGTATTATGTCTTTATGCAAATATTGATGGAAGATAGGATGAACTTTTGTTTACAAAGATTAAGTCTATTATATGTCATTGTGAAAATAATGATGAAAAATAGAATGGATATTTGTTTATTCCGCAGTATTGATCTTCCCTGATCCATATTTTTATGTAAATACCGTGCGGCTCCGTAAGTTCTCTTATGTGAGCATTTCCGATTAAATTAATCATGGGTTCTCTTGTGGTTAATTTAATTGAGATTTTTGGATACAAATCCATATTCTTATGTGATTTTTTAATGTCCAAAGAAATCCTTCTTTTCTTGTGAAAGTAAGGTCGCTCTTGTTGTTATTTCGGGAATGACATTTTATGGGGGAGAGTTCTTAATTGAACTTGTGCTTAATTTCCAAATCTTTGTGGGGAGTGCGGCTGTGGAATATTATAGGGGTTATCTTGTATCTTTATAAACTCCTTGATGAATGCATTTAGTTTCGGCTATATGATTGCATCTAAACAAGTTGATATGTGCTTCTCTTATGGTCATGAAGTGTCTTTATGGAAATTTCATTAGGATCCCAATAATTTTCGTACCTTTGCCAATTTTATTGACAAAAAGGGGGAGAATTAATGTGTAGTTCATACTACAAATACATATGGTTTTCGTATCATTATGTAAGGGGGAGTGGTTTTCATGTGAGATGAAGTATTGACTAAGGGGGAGTGATACATATCACCATAGTATTGTTGTCGAAGTTGTGATACCATTGAACTTTGATGCTGTGTAATAATACTATGACACTGTATAACAATGATTGAGAGCTATTGTTTTCTCATTGTTATAGCTATGGATCTTCAACAACGATGATGCTGAGTTGAACACCTTTAGAATCATTGGAGTACTTGGAAGTGACGAAGATTTCGAGTAATGTTGAAGAACCAAGGAGATCAAGCATTTGGATAAGAAGCTACAAAGTTTATTTATTTTGTATTCCATATGTATTGATAGTTTTGTCACTAAAATTGACAAAGGGGGAGATTGTTAGAGCACTGCTCGGTCGAACTCGCAAGCGTTGCTATCTCAAGCTTGTTTGTCAAGGTTAGTTGCCAAAACTATAAGTCTTGATTTCTAGTCTACTTATAGCTAAGTCTCGGATTAGGATAGTAAGTGTAGTTGAGCCTTAGACTCCACGGCGTTCATCGAATGAATACGAAGAACTACTCAAGGGAACATGTGGAACTTCATCAACAAAAGGTTTGTAGAGACTTGAACTTATCTATCACTCAAAAGTCTATCTATCCTATCTCCTATTTGAGACAAAAGTCGTATTGCTATATAGACTTCAATTATACACATTTGCTAATTCGATCCGAGTCTATCTCGCTTATATATTTATCTAAATATGTGGGTGCAATCTTTCGCTTTAGCCAAGTTAATTACTCGTGACAAAAGTCATGTTGATTATTTCAATAACTTGAAAATCACTTTGATGAAAATAGTTTGTGAATAACGACTATTTTAACATCCTCTAAGAAAGTTTCAATGATTGAAATGAGAGTTTAGAACAAGTAACCATGTTTGCATATAAACATAGTATGTTCTCACATTTGTGTAAAAGTCCAAAACCGGGAACCCAAAGTATGCGTACCCGTACGCGTACTGGCGGTTGTTGGAAATCCGGGTAAGTATGCGTACCCGTACGCATACTGGCGGAAGGTTCACGTCCGTGAATTTCTGCTGGAGTTTGGAAGTGAAAAACAAACTCAATCTTGTTACTTAAGTACGCGTACCTGTTTGCATACTTAAGTAGGTTTCTTTCTGTTGATGGTGGTTTTTAGTTCAGGGCTAAAATTGTAAAACACTGTATTTAATGCGCTGTCGCTCTGCAAATAGGATGAGCCATTTATAAGTGATGAGTGCTCAAACCTCTCAACTTACATATGTATTGAGCAATTCAGTATATTTAATGCGTTGTCATCCTGCAAAGAAACAAAGGCCATTTAAGAGTGATGAGTGCATAAACCTCTTTGCTCATAGATATATTGAGAAATTCAACATATTTACGAAATTTATCCAGAATGGTGCGTGAAGCAACAATCCCAGATATTCTGTAAATTTTAACCTATTGCATTATTCACTAATGCATGACTTGCCTGGTATTTTCCTATGCTATGTTCCCAGCCGAACTCTCAATATTAGCATGACATGACGATTAATGTTAACTCGCAGCGGAGTAGCATGAATCTCCCGAAGTGTCAGTATTAAGACCTGCATGAAAACACTCACGTAGGATACACCACTCTCTGATAAATAGAGTAGCGTGTTTACACACTTTTTAATTAAAAGTTAGCGCGATCGAACGCGTTTAAATTCCTTAAGGAAAATCTAGACTGTCCATATCAGTCTTAAGAAACGATCACGGCCACACGATTTGGCCACACAATTCAACAAGCCTAGCTTACTCCTAGCGTAACTAGGTGATCGTCATGATAAACACCAACGGGCCCACTAACATCCCGACCGTTCAAAATCTGTTTAGCTCATCCGCTACACCCTTGAACGCTCAACAAAATATAGGTGATCACGCTGTTGAAAAAGAGCTCAAACGAGCCAAGACCGACCATAACGGTCTCAAATTCATCACATCCGTCCAACTTAGCTAGCCTAGTTGGACGGTCTATATCTTCCCTCGAATGATCAAAAGGGTACTGGCGTGTTCACCAGCGACCCAACTACATCCTTGGTCAATCGACTTGTCCACGGCAAACCAGGAGAGCATTGAATAGTTTGCCCAAAGTAGGGTGAACACGCTGTTTAAAAACCCTAGTTTGCGTTGTGGCGACACACTACTGTCGCAAATCGATCACAACCATCCATCTTCGCCAGTCACATTGAGTGGCTTAGATCAAATTTCAGACGATCAAAGAGGCGCCAACATGATCGTCGTCGGCTCATCTCCATCCCCAGTTGATCGAATTACATGCGGCAATATAGAAGAAAGTCGAACCGCTTGCCCAAAGTAGGGCGATCGCGCGCTTATAAAACCCTAAATTGAATAAGCGGCGTTACGCAACTGCCGCATATCGATCACGGCCATCCATCTTCGCCAGCCTAGTCGGACGGCCTAAATCTAATTTCAAGAGACCAACGAAATGCTTGCACACTCACCGGCAACCCATCTGTGCATATACCTAATCGTCCTGTCCAAATCAGTGGAAAACGCCACAAATCATTTGGCCCAATGATAGGGTGGCCGAACGGCTTCAAACCCAAAAATACAATCAACGGCAGCATACAACTGCCGCAAATCATCTCGTCCGTCCAACTTCGCTAGCCTGGTTGGATGGCTTAGATCGGATTCTAGATGGCCAACAGGGTGACGCCGTGATCACCGGCTACACCTCCTCGACAGGGAGCGATTGACCAAGTGGTAGCTTACCCATAGGGTTCTCAAACGATCACCCATAGGTGACCGGTCATGCTACTTTTCTAAGACATTAAGCTCGCGAGTAATTTGGGCGAACTCTAAAAAAACGATGCTTCCTTCACATCGATTGTTTTCAGCAGTTTGTTTAAAAGCGATGCTTAATGTGCATCAATTATAAACGATGCTTTATGAATATTGATCTCACAAATAATTTTATTATTTGACCTAAAAGCACTATGTGCTACTTTAAGAGGCAAGTTTCACGACTTGACCCATTCACTCGAGACATCAAACACGTCATAAACTGGGGGATGCTTACTGGGGTATTGGTCTAGCAGTTTATAACATGCGGCATGCAACACGCCCATTACGAGAAAGTGTCAGGAAAGGACGGACGGTTAAGCAATGAGGGAGTAGTGGGTGAAAGGGTGACCGGTCTTCCCACATAATGGAAACGTGATGGTCACCACCTTTTGCACAACCCCACTTCTCCATTACTTGACTGCCTCCACTTTCTACGAGATCATGGGTGCGCTCAATGACTTGTATAAATAGGTTTCCAACCTATTTTCAAAACAACA
>JAJJMB010008958.1:2117873-2162061 GCA_023531105.1 Papaver atlanticum | reverse complement strand
GTTTGAATTCGTTTCTCATCAACACACCCAAATTTACCAAAAATGGCAGAATTAGTTTTTACCCCAAAACACTTTCTAAAATCGGTTTGTTAATAAACTAAAAAAATTATATAATAAGGAATGCAATCTTTGCAAACCGTGGCTATAATGTTCATGAATTTATTCGAGTGAATCAAAATCGATTTTGCTTCGATTGTGTCTTGTATACTTCTATGAGATCTAAACAATTGAACAACTCTCTAACCAGTTTATTTGAGTCATTTGAACTAGTTATGGTAAAGATGAATAAGGTTGATATGAAAGTGCTCATATGGCTAACCATTGGTTAACTATTGTTGAATAGACTAAGTGTACAAGTTTAGGTACGATTACTCAAACCTAAATGAAGTTACATTTCATTTGTGTATAACAAGCTAAGTTCGATCTAACAGTTAAAAGATATTAGCTTGAATCTAATCAGGTTTTCATCTAACAGTGAATATTGAATGCTTTGTTATCAAGGTAACTTAGATTGCAAACCCTGATTTGAAGACTATATAAATGAGAACTCTAGCAACTGGGAAACCTTATCCTCACACCTCCTGTATGATACTAGTTGTATAAGCTAGAGTCAATTCTCCTTTAACCTTAGGTTTTTCACGAAACCCTGTAGGTTAACGACTTAAAGACTTCATTGGAATTGTGAAGCCAGACCCAACTATTTTCTTTGTAGTTGCGTGATCTGATCTTTCTGTTTCTATCGTGTTTGAGTGCAATCGTAAGATTGACTTGAGATTTATATCTCCGATAGGCAAGATAGAAAAGTAGTCACAAACACCTTCGTCTCATCGTTTGTGATTCCATAATATCTTGTTTCGTTAATCGATTAAAATTATTGTGAGGTGATTGATAATTTTACGTTGTTCTTCGGGAATATAAGTCCGGGTTATCAATTGGTTCATGTTCACCTTGATTTATCAAAAGACGGAACAAAAACTCGTAGGTATATCTGTGGGAGACAGATTTATCTATTCAATAGACTTTTCTGTGTGATACAGATTTGTTTATCAAGTCTCCTACTTTGGGTCGTAGCAACTCTTGGTTGTGGGTGAGATCAGTTAAGGGAATCAAGTACGTAGTATCCTGCTGGGATCAGATACATAAGGAACGCAACTGTACCTTCAATAAGTGTGAGATTGATTAGGGTTCAACTACAGTCCAGACCGAAGTTAGCTTTGTTGTAGGCTAGTGTCCGTAGCGGCTTAATACAGTGTGTGTTCAAATCTGGACTAGGTCCCGGGGTTTTTCTGCATTTGCGGTTTTCCTCGTTAACAAAATTCTGGTGTCCGTGTTATTTCTTTTCTGCATTATATTTTGTTATATAATTGAAATATCACAGGTTGTGCGTTGAATCGATCAATAGGTAAATCCAACCTTTGGTTGTTGATTGAAATTGATTGATCCTTGAACATTGGTCTTTGGTACCGTTCAAGTTATTTCTCTTATATTCAATCAGGCTCGCAAATTCTAATTTGTTTGATTGTGGATTGAATTGAGAAATTGAGATATAACTCTTTGATATACTTTTTATTGAGATTTAGTCTGACTGTCTAGTTGATTCTCTTGAAAGTATATTGGAGTTAGTCCATACAAATTGCTAAGCGAAATATTGGATTAGGTTGTTAGACCCCCGCTTTTTCATTAAGGATCGTCTCAAGAAGAATATCATGTCCAAAGATGCAGTCGATACCATCCGTCACGAGCTTGAAGGTCTTGAAACCCATGAAGCTTCTATACGTGAACGCTGATCTTTGCTTGTGATCTGTTTTGTTTTTTTAATTGTTTATGTTCTTTTGACTTATGTCTAGGAAACTTCTTATGATAATTTATTCTTGTGTTTTAAGAAGGATAACTAGGGTTTGGAATAACCATTATTGTGAGTACACATAGCTATTGCCAACGTTTTCATCTTGCAATATTTTTAGATTTATTTGTTTAAATTCTAAAGTTTATTTGGAAGATGATTTTTGCAGTATTAATCTTTATGGTTTTATATATTGCAAATTTTTATGGAATATGTTGTTTACGTCCGTGAACCTTGACTGTCTCATACTTGTTCAAAAGATAACTCTATTATATGTCGGTATGAAAGTATTGATAAAAGATAGAATGAACTTTTGACTACAAAAGTTAAGCCTTTTATGTCATTATGCAAATATTGATGGAAGAAAGGATGGACTTTTGTTTACAAAGATTAAGTCTATTATATGTCATTGTGCAAATAATGATGAAAAATAGAATGAATCTTTGATTATTCCGCAGTATTGGTCTTTCCCTAATCCACATCTTTGTGTATGTACTGTGCGGCTCCGTAAGTTCTCTTGTGTGAGCAATTCTGATTAAATTAATCATGGGTTCTCTTGTGGTTAATTTAATTGTGTTTTTTGGATACAAATTCATGTTTTCATGAGATTTGTTAATGTCCAAAGAAATCTTTCTTTTCTTGTGAAAGTAAGGTCGCTCTTGTTGTTCTTTCAGGAATGACATTTTATGGGGGAGAGTTCTTAATTGAAATTGTGCTTAATTGCCAAATCTTTGTGGGGAGTGCGGCTGTGGAATATTGTAGGAGTTATCTTGTATCTTTAAAAACTCCTTGATGAATGCATTTAGTTTCGGCTATTTGATGGCATCTAAACAAGTTGGTATGTTTTTCTCTTTTGGTCATGAAGTATCTCTATGAAAATTTCATGAGGATCCCACTAGTTTTCGTACCTTTGCCAGTTTATATTGACAAAAAAGGGGAGAATTAATGTGTAGTTTACACTACAAATACATATGGTTTACGGATCATTATGTAAGGGGGAGTGGTTTTCATGGTTAGATGAAGTATTTATTAAGGGGGAGTGATACATATCACCATAGTATTGTTGTCAATGTTGCGATACAATTGGACTTTGATGTTGTATAATGATACTATGACACTATATAACAATGATTGAGAGCAACTGTTTTCTCATTGTTATAGCTACGGATCTTCAACAACAATGATGCGGAGTTGAACACATTTGGAATCATTGGAGTACTTGGAAGTGACGAAGATTTCGAGTAATGTTGAAGAACCAAGGAGATCAAGCATTTGGATGAGAAGCTACAAAGTTTATTTATTTTATAATCCATATGTATTGATAGTTTTGTCACTAAAATTGACAAAGGGGGAGATTGTTAGAGCACTGCTCGGTCGAACTCGCAAGCGTTTCTATCTCAAGCTTGTTTGTCAATATTAGTGATCAAAACTATAAGTCTTGATTTCTAGTCTACTTATAGTGATGTCTCGAACTAGGATAGATTGTGTAGTTGAGCATTAGACTTCACGACGTTCATCAAATGAAGACGAAGAACTACTAAGGCGAGCTTGTGGAACTTCATCAACAAAAGGTATGTGGAGACTAAAACTCATCTATCACTTGGAAAGTCTATTTTTACTCTATCTCCTATATTAAGACATAAGTCGTATTACAATATGGTTTTCGATTATGCACATATGAGATTTCGAGCTGAGTTTAACTCGCTTACATATTTCTCGAAATATGTGTTGGTAAGCTTTCGCTTCAACCAAGTTCATCTTATATTCTTGACGAAAGTCAAAAGATGATCATGTGAAAATTGCCGAGTAACATCTTACATGGTTTGTGTGATACAATCATTTGGTGCAGACTTGGAATGTTTCGTTATGATTATTTCAATAACTTGAAAATTGCTTTGATGCTAATAGTGTGTGAAAACGGCTATTGTCATCCTCTAAGAAAGTTTCAATGATTGAAATAGAGTTTATAACTATTGGATTATGAACATAGTATGCATTCCTGCATGTATGTGATCCATGACCGGAGCTATAGTATGCATACCAGTATGCGTACTTATAGTTGTGGAATTCCGGGTACCAAGTACACGTACCGGTACGCATACTTGCGTAAGGTATAGGTCCAGGAATTTCTGCTGGGTTTTGGAAGTGTACTTAAGTATGTGTACCCTTTCGCATACTGGCGAACCCAAACTCAGACCGGCTACTTAGGTATGCGTACCCGTATGCATACTTGAGTGGTTAAAGTTCTAAAATCGGTTGTCTCATGAACTAATACATTAAGGAATGCATTTTTTGCAAATGGTGGCTATAATGTTCATGATTGATTCGAGTGAATCAAACCGATTTTTCTTCAATTGTGTTCTTGTATACTATGAGAATATAACAATTGAACAACTCTTTAACTAGTTTCATTTGAGTCATTTGAACTAGTTATGGTTAAGATGAATAAGGTTGATACGAGAGTGTTCATATAGCTAACCTCGGTTAACTACTGTTGAGCCAACATGGTGTACACGTTTAGGTACGGTTACATAAACCTAAATGAGGGTACATTTCATTTGTGTATAACAAGCTAAGTTTTATCTAACGGTTGAAAGATATTAGCTTGAATCTAATCAGAATTTCATCTAACAGTGAATATTGAATGCTTTGTTACCAAGGTAACTTAGATTGCAAACCCTGATTTGAAAACTATATAAAAGAGAACTCTATAAAATGGGAAACTTAATCCCCACACCTCCTGTGGGTTACTAGTTGCATAAGCTAGAGTCGATTCTCCTTTAAGCTTAGGTTTTTCACGAAACCCTATAGGTTAACGACTTAAAGACTTCATTGGGATTGTGAAGCCAGACCCAACTATTTTCTATGTAGTTGCGTGTTCTGATCTTACTTTTACTATCGTGATTGAGTACTATCTTTAATAAGATTTGCTCCAGATTTATCTCCGATAGGTAAGATTGAAAAGTAGCCACAAACATCTTCGTCTCATGGTTTGTGATTCCACAATATCTTGTTTCGTTAATCGATTGGGATTATTGTGAGGTGATTGATATTTCTAGGCTGTTCTTCGGGAATATAAGTCCGGTATATCAATTGGTTCCTGTTCACCTTGATTTATCAAAAGACGGAACAAAACTCGTATGTATTTCTGTGGGAGACAGATTTATCTATTCCAATTGACTTTTCTGTGTGAGACAGATTTGTTTATCAAGTCTTCGACTTTGGGTCGTAGCAACTCTTGGTTGTGGGTGAGATCAGCTAAGGGAATCAAGTGCGTAGTATCCTGCTGGGATAAGAGACGTAAGGAGCGCAACTGTACCTTGAATCAGTGTGAGATTGATTAGGGTTCAACTACAGTCCAGTCCGAAGTTCATTGGTAGTAGGCTAGTGTCTTTAGCGGCTTATTTGCAGTTTTCTCGTTAAAAAACTTCTTGTGTCTATGTTATTTCTTTTCCGCATTATATTTTGTTATATAATTGAAATATCACAGGTTGTGCGTTGAATCGATCAATTGGGAAATCCAACCTTTGGTTGTTGATTGAAATTGATTGATCCTTGAACATTGGTATTTGGTACCGTTCAAGTTATTTCTCTTATATTCAATCGGTCTCGCAAATTCCTATTTGCTTATTGCGGATTGAATTGAGAGAAACAGATATAAAATTCTTTGATATACTTTCTTCTGGATTGAGTCTGACTGTCTAGCTGATTCTCTTGAAAGCATATTGGAGTTTGTCTATTCAGATTGCCAAACGAAATATTGGGTGTGGTTGTTAGACCCTCGCTTTTCCAACCTTGAGTATCAAGGAATATCTTTGAACAATTAATGATAAGAGTTATGTACATGTTCAAATATTGGAAACTTCGACATCTAGAAATTTCTCAGCAAACCCTAATTCCAAGCTTCATACAAAACATAAAAAGATATATGAATATTGGAAACTCGGTTTTGCTCATTGGGATCGGTTCTACCATGACTCATAATGTAAGTTGTGATCGGTTATACCATGCTTCCCAAACTAGGTTGTGACCAATTACATCTTACTTCCCATAGGTAGCTTGTGATAGGTTACACCTTACTTCCTGAGTTAGTTTGTGATCGGTTACACCTTGGTTCCCAAAGTAACTTGTGACCGATTACAATTAACTTCCCAGATTAGCTTGTGATCAGTTACACCTTGCTTCCAAAAGGTAGCTTGTGACCGATTACAACTAACTTACCAATGTAGCTTGTGACCGGTTACACCATGCTTCACAAAGTAGCTTGTGACCGATTACAACATGCTACACAGTATAGGCTATGACCGGTTATACCTTAAATCTTTACAAGTTAAGATAGGGTCTACCTTGTCATCTTGTATTGGTCATTCAAAAGGTATTCAAATAAAGAACCTGACCAATCATGATTTCCTTTCGATTCTTGTTTGGTAAAATTTATGATTATCTATTAATGATTATAGATAATCATAAATTGATAAATGATTTTGATATAATCATTTTTAAAATAAAATTTCCCAAACACTTTGTTTCAAATAATTGATTATCTTAGAATGATGATCTCGAAAAGGAGAAGAGAGAACAATGATCTAGGATTTTTTTTTAGTCCTTTTCTGTTTTTTTGTCTCTCTGTTGATAGTTTAGAGAAAATAAGAAAAAAAAATTCAAATTAAGTTTGTTAGAAAAAAATAATGGATTATAATAAATTTTCAAAACAACTTTTTTCTATTTACGGAAATAATGGATTTATTCAATTATGGTTAAAATAATCAATTATTATAATGGTTACCATACGTATATAGAATCCATTATAATTTGCATAATGGATTATGGGATGATAATCCATTAAAATAATAGTTACCAAACATCAATATGTACTTCCTTTAAACAAATGTTATAAAACATTGTTTCATAGGGTGAAATCATACTTATATCTTACACATAATCAAGTAACCAAATACAAAGATTATGTTGATGGACAAAACCATAACTAAGGAAAAATAGTGAAATATTGATAAAGCTAAGTATAGAGTTTGACATGCATATATTATATCCTTAAAACGTTACATGGAAAAAAACTATGGGATATAACCTTGACGAAGCGAAAATAGTACTATCACGATAAGTCCAGAAGTATGCATTTGTCGAATGCCATACATATCATCATTTTTATGTTTTATATGTTATTGATGAAAACCTGGAATTGATGCAAAACAATTGTGCTGATTTTGATATGGTTCAACAGTATTTATGCGATCTTCATATCTTCGATATTTAACATGTAGTTGGTGTGGTTACTGTTGTCTCGTTTAAAATCTTTTCGAGTAACAAAAACCCTGTGGGAAAATCTAATCTCAATCGAAGGGAAAGAACACGATGCATCTCACATTTCAATGTAAAATATGTCGACATCATATCCTTAGATCCTCCCTTGATGTCGCCATCTTCCCATGATTCCATTCAGTGGAGTTTCTAGACAGTTCCTTTAGTCATGTGCTTTTTGAAAGTGAATATAGGTAATGAACTAGTAAATAAGTCCACCAGATATCCCTTGACTACTTTCATAGGAAAGAAGATTATTATTCCCTCATAACCAATAACTTTTGGATTGCACCTTCTTTAGCAGTCCTCTTTATGTCTTTGAAAGAGATAAAACAAACTCAAGCCTATTGTTCTTTTTATGTATATGATTACATTCTTTATACCATTCCAATAATGTTGCGTCAGTGCTAAGATATATTTAGATTACAAGTTCACCGAAGATGAAATGTTTGGTCTCGAGTACATTATACTAAGTACTACAATGTGTGTATTGCACTTTAGATGTGGGAATTCCACTCCTTGTTAAATTTTTCGTGCCTGAAAACTAGCTCTAACCACTTCTAAGATGGACCATCTCATAGGCTTAAAGCACATTAGACACATTAAACCATGTGTGCCCATTTCCTGGTCATTTGTTAAGCCTTGAACCAAACACAAAAAGTCAACATGCCATCAATAACCCTAAATCCAATGGTCCATGAGTATCTAGGACAAATCCATAACATTTTCAACCCTTAAATCATCTATATCCACCTTTCTCTTTATATCCTTAAATTCATAAGGTACCTTATAAAAAAAATCAGTCGTCTACTTCCCTTGGTTCTGTGTTTTCTTCTTGTTCTTAGATCTTAATATTTCAGACAAAATTCTTTGTCAATATTTTTCATTAATCTTTACACCATTCTTATAACTACTACTCTAGTTATTCCTATGAAACTACCAGAATATGAAAAAGAAACCCCTATCTTGTGTTTGATGATCCACTCACACAATGATTTTTCCTCTCAAAACTTAAGTTTAAACATGTTTTGCTTAGGGGTAGGAGGTCTGCCACTTTTTACCTTTAAAAGTGTACAACTGATTATCCTAATTTCAGAACACAGGATCACTTTCTATTATTTATAGTCTATGAGTTTACTTTTGATGTTGATATATTTGTACCTCTCTTATATGATGATGAAGGTCAGCAATATCTTGTTTCTGGGATAGATTCATGATGTTGGTCCCTTGAACTAGTTATTTAGTAATCTAGTGTTTCTTTCATTCCACATTTTGTTATACAGTTTTAAGCATGTATGTATAAATTGGTTATCCTGATCTTGTCCTGTATATGTAGTCATTTTTTCCTCCTACATGTTATGTTTTTCTTGTTTTGAGAATTGTGCTGGTCATATCTGCTGCTAGTTGTGAGCTTGCTTCTCAGGTCATGATAGCTACATCATCTCTCTAGTATTTTTGCATCTGGCGTATGATCTTAAAACATGCCTGTCTTTAAGTTCAACTATTCTCATTGCTAATATCCAATGAGAATCATTAGGTTGTGTGATTTTCAGCATGCAAATTGAGTGTTGTCTTGAGTAGCAAACTCATATTTCCCGTGTTTTTGGTGCTTATTGTAGTGGCTGGACTTTAGGAGAAGATTCCATGACCAGGAAATGTTACTAGATAAAGTTTTAAGCTATCGTATTGATTTGTTACAGCTTGAAAAAGCATACATGCATGTGGATCTAGTTCAAACGAGTGCAAGAGTGCTCTCAGCAGCAATTCCTTTGTGAGTGTGAGCAGTCGGGGAGTACTTGCAGCAGGAGAGGGAAGCAAAGTTGTTGTATATGATGCCCACAAGCTTATCGGGGAGGATACTTCAGCTGAGATCACTGCGAAGCTAAGCTGTTGGAACTGGAGCAGGTGGTATTTATGTTCACTGAAGTTCAGATGATGCTTTTGGAAAAGGAGAAGTTTGAAGGCATCCAAATGAGGCTAAATGACATGGAAAGGGTGAAATTGAAGCTTGATCAACTTTATGCTAAGCTTTTTGAAATGAACATGGTGATGTCGAAGCTAACTGAGGCTGAAGAAAACCTGAAGGAAGTTGACACGGTTGTTGAAGCTTTCTGATCTTGAATCAAAGTTAATGGATAATGAAGAGTAACTTTTCTATTTATGGTTATCTGTTTTAGTTAACTTTTCTATTTATGGTTATCTGTTTTAGTTAACTTTTCTATTTACTTTAGATTTGTTTCTATTTCACCGAAGGAACAAGTACTTTAGATTTAAACTGGTTAACAAGTATTCTGTTTATGATCATCTTACTTTCAGACCAAATATTTACTTCTACAGTATAACTTCTATAAAAATAATATGTTTGGAACCAAGGAAAATTATTATTTGAAAGAGATATTATATTATCAATAATATAATAAATTATTATTTTATAACTAAATAATATATAATTATTTAAAAAATTAAATCCTAGTTTGGAGGTTGAATAATACTTGTAGGTTAAGTACAATATCGACTAATTTTATAAAAGTATTATATTATTGACTAATTGCAATGCAAATATATGCACTTCAACTATTAATCACACTTCAATGCTACTTCTTGTTGCAATACAACAATGTGGCTCCAGGTACTTTGACTGCACTACGAAATATAATTTGATTTGAATTTTAAGGAAAAACAAGCCAATATTAAATCATATTTTGAGAAAGTTTAATATGTATAAAACTTATTTTTTATTTTTCTAGTAGCATAATTGTTTTATTATTATTTGGGACCTATTAATCATTACGGAGAACTTTTGAAATATATTATTTTATGATTTTATCGAATTTATTATTTTAGCACTAAGGTTTATTATATTAATAAGAATATTATATTATCGAGTATTACTTTAAAGAAGTTATCCTGTAGATTTGTTATATTAATAAGAAGTTTATTATATTAATAAGATTTGTTTGAATTTCATCGGAGTAACAAGTACTTTAGATTTGTTTAAATTTCAGATCAAAACTATTTCATTGAAAGTGGGGGAACCAATTTTATTGAGGTGATGGCGGTGAAAAACTGCTTTTCCCAAAGATAGATAAAATCTTGCCTGTTTGGGTCCAAAATTATGTAACCAGTTGAGTGAGTACCCATTGGCGTCATACAAGGTATAGACCATTAAAGTAATCAACCAGTTCCCAAATATCACGATTACCAAGACTACCTTAAAACTTGTCAAACTTTAGAGCATTTGACTGACTTCTTATCCAAAATTGAAATTACAGAGTTTTATACACCATTTGGAATAACTGGATATTGTATACTGCTCGCAAGAGACTCTTCAACGACTTTACCAACAAGGGAACTGAGCGTGTTTTTCCTTGAATATATTAGGAGTAGGACTAGTCGATACTACAATGAGTTGAAAAAAAGTTCATTCAGAATCACTATCATTGTCTTCTTGATGTGGGTTTCATACAGTACGCCATTATTTGGCTTGCTAAACTTCAGAGGTACAATTTGTTTGATATATGACTTCTCCTGTGGAAAATTCCTTTTTATCTTTCATTAATTTGTGTAACTCTGGTAACCAGTAAGCGAGCATATTCGACCTCTGGTTCGTAATTCTGGGACTGAAAAAATGAAAATCACAAATCAAATTGGTAATTTAGAATTTAAATCAGTTTAAAACAGCCTTGAAAATAAAGCCATAGACAATTCTTTTCTTACTTGCTTGGGGATACTGAAGTATAGATCCTCTCTTGGATCATTGCCAACACCTACAGAAACAATCTAACTATTCAGAAACCAAATGACAGTGTAACATTAAAAAATGCATAAACCGCGAGTAAGTAACTAACTTGCACCATATGTCTAGTTCCCATAATTTGAACATTGGGGTCGTAATCCAAGAGGCAAGTTTCAAACCACTTAGCACCCATACGCCAATCAGTACCCATATCTCTAAGAGGAAACATCAAACTATTTGCATACCACATACAGATTCAGTTTGTTATTTATAAACAGATCAGGGTGCATACAACTGAAGAAGGCTTTAATTGATTATGTACAATGTTTGACGACAACACGAAAATGAATTGTGGGTTGTAACTATGCAAATTCTTAAATTAACTAAAAAGAAAAATCATGTGATTTGCTTCACTTGATTTGCTAATTCAGCACTCGACTCGAAATTTACCTGTCGTCCTCGGTTTTGACGTCGAGATAGGCGACATTAGTCAAGGACGCGAGGAAATCGGCGATCCACGTACCAGAACCAAAACAAAAGTAAGATGGTGTATGATATTCGTTTCATTTCTAGCCTGCCCCAACATGTTTGGGACTAAAGTCTTAGTTGTTGTTGTCCTTGGTTTGATATGAAACCAGTTGTTGATAGTTCTTCCATACTAGCGTCTATAAGAGGATACCTACAAATGTCAAGATAAACAGAAGAAGAAAAAGAATCAGGAATTGATACAGTTATTTGTGACTAATGATAAGCTTAAAGTTCAGTAAAATTCTGAGAAAGGATACTATGATTTACCCTGTACAGCCGTCTCTCCAAGATTCAAAGAAATTGTGATCTTGGCTCCACCTAGCCTCTACTTCTCTCATTCCACCTGTATACATTCCCATGAAAATATGTTTACAAGAGATACAGTCATTGATACAAATGATGATGCAATTTTGCAACCTACACGGACATGTGCGTAAGAGTAATTATAAGGCTTTTTATCCAATGTTCGCCAAGTCCTCCTTTCAAGTTATCCAGAAAGGCAAAACATTAATATGTAATCCATGTATACCTAAATAAAAGGACGAAAACCACTTATACCTAAATGGAAGATCAAATTTCCATATTTGATTGAAATAGTCCCTCCATATCAATTCAAACAGTACCCTGAAATCGCACAGGTTCCACAACTTACTGCCAAAGGAAACTAAACATGACAACAATTCACAAACCGGAACCTTTGGAATTATATAAAAACATCTATGTATAATCAAGCTGAACACCCAATAAACGATGGAGTCGTTTGCTAGCCTCTCATTTTCATATTTCTTTAGCTAAAAAATCAAATGGAAAAACAAGAAAATGTCTGGATTATCTCACCCTATATGATATACCTAATTGATGGTTGCTTACTAGTTAAGAGGAGAGATTTCTAACTTCTTCACATAAAAGCGTGGAGAAACATTCCCTAATGCAAGCCATTAGAGAATTTTTTCGACTAATCAGGACCTAACATTACATCCCCTGTATGCTTTCACACCTTTATCAAATCCTACACAAGTTTGAGATTTATAAAAAAAGTGACTAAAAAATTGATATATCAGAAACCAAAACAGCATATAATCTGAGTTTAATACCTTCTTCCAGAAGAACTCGTACACTCTGCCCAGTGCTGCACTTCCACCACCAGCAAAGTGCATTCCTTTTTTTAGCCTGCATTTCACAAAACAGGGAATGCAAAACTAATGCCAGAACTCTATTCCTCAATTACTTTGAAAATTTCAAAATATCGAAATATCAAGAAACTACCACATCTTATTAGAAAAACAATATATCCGAAAGAGTTCACAGTAACTTGCCTCTTCATGAATGACACCAAGCTGGTCCAAAGAAGGAACATCTCCCAATTTGGCAGAGATTGCTATTGGGAAGCGTCCCAATTTATGGTGGAAGTTTGAAGCAGCCACGAATTGAACACTTGGATACAGACTGCAAGTTGATTCATCATGACAGATTTTTTATTTGTGAATCGTATCAGCATGACAAATGTCAAATTGAGTATTAGCTCATCAAACTTCAAAACCAAATATAATCCAAAACACTGAAATGTACTTCTAGATTCACATACCTTACGAAATTGGGCACGTCCAGTAACCTAGTCTGATTAAATGGGAGATCATCGATATGGTACGTAGTACTTCCCCAAATAAGCTCAAGCTTCACATTTGCAGGATTTCGACTGGTGGATGTGGATCCCTCTAATAGTAGAGATACTCCTTGCAACTTTCTTGACAAGTCTTTCCACAAGTATCTCCTTGATACAAGTTTCTATATGTGCATAAATATGAATACCACAATCAACAAAAGCTCGATTAGCGAATCATGTAATGCAGTACACAAAACAAACTCATAGCAAAAGAAATGATCCTAGCTCAATATCATTTAGTAAAATTAACATAATTCATAACTGTGTGAGTTCCAAAAGCTTTTGCAATTGAAGGGAGGATATCTTCAGGTTTTTCATGCATGTCGTATAAATTTTTTTAAACCTCGCTTCATCAAATTCTTTTTCAAAATCATCTAAGCACTCAATCGGAAATTATGCCCTTAAAGCTGCATATCAAATTAAGAGGGAAACTCTTACAGATTCATTCAACTTCCAGAAGCAAATTGAATTTAATAAACACTCTCCATAAATCAAAATTGTCGAAGTAAGACTAAAAAATTACCTCCATAGTTTTAGAAAATTCAAAGTAATGTGTAGTCCCAAAATTCATAGGATCAATAAAACAAACAGGCAGAATGGAGTGAAAAGACATCCAAGCTCTATAGAGAGCTTCAAATAGCCAAAACCCGAAATCATCTCCAAACCAAACAATTGAATCCCCATTTCCACCATTTTTTTCATCACATTATTATTTAAGCAATATCTTCTAAAAGTTTCATCAGTGATCTTATCAGTTTCAACAGAATCTAAGCTCTAGATTGTGGTTTTGAAGCAATGTTCATGATTTTGATATGGTTTAAAATGAGAATTGAAGAAGTGGGTGTTAATGAGAAAGTTCAAATTTTTCTTTATGGTGAGAAAAAGGAAACTGAAGAAATGGAAGAGAAAGAGAGTGTTGTCGTTGAAGACATTTATTAGCTTCCAGGAAGAGAGTACAAAGATAAAGGAAGGAAGGAGATGGTTTAAAAATGTCGTCGGGTGTGTGACACGTTGAGTCTTAAATTTCTGACGACGTAGAGATTTGATGTTAAGGTTTTGAGATTCAGTTTATAGTTCAATTTTGTACATAATATAAAGATTTGTCTTCGCCTAGAGGTGTAAGTTGTTTAGCTCCTGGCCAATGATTGCCTTGTGAAGTTTTTTGCAGTTGCTTTCCTATGTGGATTTCAGTACTGCCCAACACCTTTGCCCATTTTGTTGCTTCATGAGCTAGCTGCAGCTGCCTCTAGCTCCTTAGTATGAGTTGTTCTTCCGAGAATCCGTACTCCCCTCACCAGTGTTGAAAAGAAAATTTTCTATTCCAACATGAAAATCTCTGTGAATTGTGGTGGAACTATCAATCTTCTAAATACCCTTGTTCCATCTTGCTTGACACCTGATTAATGCATGACAGAACATAGTTGTACGTCAGCATCCACATATGATAGCCAAAGCTCCAATTTATCAAACAACAATTCCAGTTACTTTTTATTGAAGTGCTTAAATTCCCACTGGACAGGATGATAAAAAAAGGTCTCATGCGCAGCCAATGTACATTATTAGGAGAACCACCCTGGACCACACACACTACAACTTTCGCCTTTGGAGAGGTGGAGTCGTATATAGCCCATTTAACAGCGCTTCTCCCAGAGCTAGCTAGTAAAATACTCTTCAATTTTACTACTAGCTAGTAAAATATTAACATGTAGGTGTATATCTTACCTCAAAAATAGTTTTTGATCTTTCCCAATCGCATCGCATCACATCCTCCATATTTTCTTGTTCGTGATCATCGTCAAGAAAGAAAACTCTAATGGAAAAAGAGATGGACTGTTGGAGAGAGATACCTGAAGATCAAAAGGAAAGAGAAAAAAACAAATAAAATATGGCCTTAATTGCATACGGTTTTTGGTAACAAAAATATTTGGTAAGCTGAATAAATTCCCTTAATTGCAGCTTTATTGGCTGAAAAAGTCAAGTAGTTAAGTCATAGGTTGAAAGTTATAAAAAAAGGCCCTGCCAAGGGTTCCTTCCTCTTACTTTAAAACATATAGATTTTGGAGAGTTGGAGTCGTATATAGCCCATTTAACAGCGATTATCCCAGAGCTAGCTAGTAAATTACTCTTCAATTTTACTAGCTAGTAAAATATTAACATGTAGGTGTATATCTTACCTCAAAGATATTTTTTGATCTTTCCCAACCGCATCATATCCTCCATATTTTCTTGTTCGTGATCATCGTCAAGAAATAAAACCCTAATGGAGAAAGATATGGACCCCGGTAGAGAGATACCGGAAGATCAAAAGGAAAGATAAAAAAACAAATAAAATATGTCCTTAATTGCATACGATTTTTTATAACAAAAATATTTGGTAAGCGGAATAAATTCCTTTAGTTGCAGCTTTATTGACTGAAAAAGTCAAGTAGTTAAGTCATAGGTCGAAAGTTGTAAAAAAAGGCCCTGCCAAGGGTTCCTTCCTCTTACTTTAAAACATATAGATTTTGGAGAGGTGGAGTCGTATATAGCCCATTTAACAGCACTTATCCCAGAGCTAGCTAGTAAATTACTCTTCAATTTTACTAGCTAGGAAAATATTAACATGTATGTGTATATCTTACCTCAAAGATAGTTTTTGATCTTTCCCAACCGCATCATATTCTCCATATTTTCTTGTTCGTGTTCATCGTCAAGAAACAAAACCCTAATGGAGAAAGAGATGGACTCCGGTAGAGAGATACCGGAAGATCAAAAGGAAAGAGAAAAAACCAAATAAAATATGGCCTTAATTGCATACGATTTTTGATAACAAAAATATTTGGTAAGCGGAATAAATTCCTTTAGTTGCAGCTTTATTGGCTGAAAAAGTCAAGTAGTTAAGTCATAGGTCGAAAGTTGTAAAAAAAGGCCCTGCCAAGGTTCCTTCCTCCTACTTTAAAACATATAGATTTTGGAGAGGTGGAGTCGTATAAAGCCCATTTAACATCGCTTATCCCAGAGCTAATTACTCTTCAATTTTACTAGCTAGTAAAATATTAACATGTAGGTATATCTTACCTCAAAGATAGTTTTTGATCTTTCTCAACCGCATCATATCCTCCATATTTTCTTGTTCGTGATCGTCGTCAAGAAAGAAAACCCTAATGGAGAAAGAGATGGACTCCGGTAGAGAGATACCAGAAGATCAAAAGGAAAGAGAAAAGACAAATAAAATATGGCCTTAATTGTATATTTGGTAACAAAAGTATTTGGTAAGCGGAATAAATTCCCTTAATTGCAGCTTTATTGGCTCAAAAAGTCAAGTAGTTAAGTTATAGGTCGAAAGTTGTAAAAAAGGGCTTTGCCAACGGTTCCTTCCTCTTACTTTAAAACATATAGATTTTGGAGAGGTGGAGTCGTATATAGCCCATTTAACAGAACTTCTCCCAGAGCTTAGCTAGTAAATTACTCTTCAAATTTTTCTTGTATACTAGTGTTATATTTGACGGTTTATTTTTTTCAAATTTGTGCATAAATTTAAGCCAAATTTCTGTGGTTGACCCAATTTTAGATTATCTTTTGATTTATCTTTGAAACCTAAACTGCTTTCTGATAGGATTAAAGGCTTTGTTCATGATATTTTCATGAACGATTTTTTGGGGACCAGCCTTTTTTTGGGGGACCATTGTTTTAATTTGGGTAAGACATTAGAAGTAAATCTAGGTCACCCCTTATCTAGATATTTATATTAATACCTAAATCACCCTCCTGATTAATTTTGGGTAATGATTAGTTAGTGTTAATAATAGTTAGTGTAATTAAATTCGGTTAATTAGTGATTAGTGTAAGATAAAATCAATATTATTTTTCTTAAAATTAAGTTATTGAAAGGGAAGAAGAAGGAGATTATAGGAGTTGGAAAAACTCAATTATTTTTTTTAATTTTTGAATCCGAACCTTCAAACAACCCAAGCATACTTCAAATTTAGTTTTTTGTTGCTTGAATTGGCCAAAATTTTCTGAAAGTAAGAAATTTTATAGCTTGGATTGGGTTAAGTCAAACAAGTTTGGCTACAAGATCTGAAGAACAGGTAGCCGAACTTATTTGGAAGTGTAGTTTCGGCTACTTTTTCCTAAGACGCAGGTAGCCGAACCCGCTTTTAATGGAGGTTTTGATGAGTTCGGCTAACAGGTTCCGGGACAGGTAACCGAACTTTTATTCTATAGTATACAGAGTAATGTTTGGTTTCCAACATTAATTTTCGACTAAACCGAACTCAATATCAGAGTGAAGTTCGGTTAGGAGAAAAACTTCTCAAATAAACCGAACTCAACATATGTGTTTGCATAGTAGAGTTCGCTTAGCAAAAATTTTTTTTGAGAACCAACCAAACTCAACATATTGATTTTCAGAGAAGGGTGCGGTTAGCAAATAATTTTTTTGCGAACCAGCCGAACTCAGCATGTGTTGTTCTAATACAAGTGTTCGGTTAGAGGACAAACTTTTCCAATTAACCTAACCAACCGAACACAACATATTGGTTTTCAAAGAGGAGTTCGGTTACAAATATTTTTTTGCGAAGAAAAAATTAATTCGTGATAACCAAAGTGTTCTTCGTGTTCTTGGTTTCAGAATGTTCGGTTAGCAAACTAGTTTTTTTTTAAACTCCTAACCGAACATGCCACTGTAACTTCCATTTAAACCATATTTTGATGATTTCTACTCAATTTTCTGAATAAAAAACGGATTAAAAGTGATGGGTTTTTCAATCGAACGAGTAACGTCAAGGAAAGAGAGAAGAAGAAGAGAAGAATTTTTTTTTTTCAAAACTATTTTTTTTTGATGCCCCTCCTATCTCTGTTTTTGTTTTTGATTTTGGTTAATGATTCATTTAAATTAGATGTATATGATTAGATTTATATAGTTATTAGGTTAGTTTAGTAAAGAGTAAATGTGTAATTGTCTAACTTTAGGACACCCCTTATAAGTACAGGGAGGTTGGCTTAATAAAATCATGGCCCCCAAAAAACCATGGTACCCAAAAAAAAATCGTTCATTTTCATGGTTAAGAAACTAGTAGCCCAGTACTCATTTTTCTTTCAGATTTGTCTCTCAGTACACGCCTACACGGTGATCTTGGAGGCCCATTAAAGCGAGGCTCCAACAGGGGATCTCGTAAGCGCACGAAACTTCCAGATAATACTAGCAAACTGTATCGCATATCAAAATCCTAGAACCAATACCTTGAAACTACTAGAAATTTCTCTTTCTCTATAAAAACCAATTCTCTTTTCCGTTCTCACCCATCATCAAAATCAAGAAAAAAATCAAGAAAAATCAAAGTATTCAAGCAAACTTTCGCTGATCTTTCATTCATTTCCCATTTTTTAACTCTCTAAGATGTCGATAATTCCAAGCATCTTCGGTGGCCGAAGCAACATTTTCGATCCATTTTCATCTGTATGGGATCCATTCAGTTCACCATCATTTGCCATTATGCGCACTGAATTTCCCAATGAAGCGACTCAATTTGCAAACACCCAAATTGATTGGAAAGAAACACCCGAATCTCATGTGTTCAAAGCAGACCTTCCGGGGTTAAAAAAAGAAGAAGTAGAAGTAGAAGTTGAAGAAGGAAAAATATTACAAATAAGTGGCGAAAGAAACAAAGAAAAAGAAGAAAAGAATGATCAATGGCATCGTATTGAACGTAGTAGTGGCAAGTTCCTTCGTCGGTTTAAGTTGCCGGAAAATGCGAAAGTTGATCAAGTTAAAGCTACTATGGAAAACGGTGTGTTAACTGTTACTGTACCAAAGGTTGAGGAGAAGAAGCCTGAAGTCAAATCCGTTGAAATCTCTGGCTAAAACCAGACGACAATGGTGGAACCGAATTCTTTAGTTATCTAGTTAGTTAAAAGCAAGATAAGTAAAATGAATAAAGCATTTTATGTTTGAGAAATATATGTCTGTAGGGCTTGTTGTTTCTATACATTTGTAGTGAATATCAGTGAATGTGTACAAGTTTGTTGCAAGAAATAAAAGATTTGTTGTTTATGTAGCATCGAATTTGCTCATGAATGCAGCTGATTTTGTCAATTTTGGTTTGCTTTGATTCTCCTGTATCTTAGTAGGATTTTTGAATTCTTTTTTAAGTATCTTTTTTCTGCTTCACCAAAGCGATTGACTTGATTGACCAACGCTGAAACTGCTTCGTAAAAATTGGCCATCATGCAGGAAGGAGAGGTAGGAGTTGGGCATTGCACTGGCCGTAGCTCACATTTGCAAATTGTCTATCATCTTCTGCAGTAGACGCCCAATTGAACAAGAAGAGTCAAATTGTCGTAATAACATTTTCCTGCGCACCCACGTGCCCAAAATTATGCCTTAAACGTACGTCTAGTGGTAGTCGTGACTACTGGAGAAAGTGCGTAGACAAAATATGAGGGAGTCTGAAACTATGTGTGGGACAATAAAAAGCAATTCAAATGGAAAAAATCTAGATAAAGACAAAGCAAATGGCTGTAAGCGATTTTTTTTCTTTTCGGCATATACTTGTTTGTAAAATCAATACCATAATGCCGCATTTATCAGTTTGGCCGGGGACACACCAATTGTTTCTCCTTCAAATATCCATACAACACCGTCACAGTCATTACGAGTAGAAAAATGGCATTCGTTCCCGCATCTGTCCCGATCTCTTTCTGACTTGTAGTGCATATTATAACTACATTGATAAACATCATGCCAAAGGAATTCAGTACCATAAGGAGTATCCGAAATCTGTGTCAGGCTGACATATTAAGGAGTATCATTCTATACGGAGGCTTGAACACAAATACTACTATCCAAAAGAATGATTTTTTGAGGGACCATTGTTCTATTTTGGGTAAGATATTTAGATGTAAATCTAGACACCCCTTATCCAAATATTTTTATTAATACCAAAATTACCCTTTGATCAATGTATTCTTCCCCAAACTCAATTTCAAGATAAAAATGGTGGATGTTACCAACCACAACCAGAGGAAGACTATTTGGGTACTCAGCCATACCTCAAACTTAGTTAATGTTGTTTACAATGGTCAAAACTTTCCTAAACATGTAAATTTTTAAGTAGATTTCGGCCAGGTCAAGAGAGTTCGGTTACCTGATGCGAAGAACAGGTAGCCGAACATATCTGGAAGTGTAGTTTCGGTTACCATCTTGAAAGTTGCAGGTAACCGAACCCACTTTTAATGGAGGTTTTGCGTAGTTCGGTTAACAAAATTCAAACATGTAGCCGATTTTTTTTATAGGATATACAGAGTTATGTTCGGTTGATTCGCAGAATTCCATCAAACAAATTTCCTAACCGAACCTTCTGTACAAAAATAATTTATCCAAGTGTTAAAGTTCGGTTCCATCAAATAAAGTTCCCAACCGAACTCAACATATGTGTTTACTGAGTAGAGTTCGGTTATCAAAATTCTTTTTGCGAACCAACCGAACTCAGGATTTTTCGTTTTATACAAGAGTTCGGTTAGGGGACAAAATTTTCCAACTAACCTTACCAACCGAACACAATATGTTAGTTTTCAGAGAGGAGTTCGGTTAGTATTTTTTGGTGTGCGAACCAACCGAACTTAGCATTTATGGTTCTATACGGGAGTTCGGTCACGAGAATTTTTTTTCCGTAATAGCCGAAGTGTTCTTTGTGTTCTTGGTTTCAGAATTTTCGGTTAGCAAACTAGGTATTTTTAAACTACTGCTAACCGAACAAGCTACCGTAACTTCCATTTAAACCCTATTTTGATCATTTCTACTCAAATTTTTCGATCTAAACGAATTAAAAGTTATAGGTTTTTCAATTGAACGAGTAACGTCACGGAAAAAGGGAAGAAAATGAGAATAAATTTTTTTTTCAACACTAAATTTTTTCGTTGCCTCTCATCTCCTTATGTTTTTGTTTATAATCATGGTTAATGATTTATTTAGATTAGATATAAATGTCTAGGTTTAGTTGGCTATTAGGTTAGTTTAAATTTAAATTAAGAGAAAGGGTAAATTAGTGTTTTCCTAACTTTAGGACACCCCTTATAAGTATAGGGAGGTTGGCCTAATCAAACCATGCCCCCCCCTCCACACACACACCAAAAAAAATGCATGGTCCCCAAAAAATCGTTCATCCAAATGGCCTCTAAAGCCCACTTTGCACCCCTTCAAATGGGTACGGAAAATTAGCGCCAACCCAATTTCTCTAACATTGGGTACGGTTAGCACCAACCCAATTTCTCTAACATTGAGACGCCGAGGGAAGTTTTACGCGGGTTTACTCAATAAATACTTTTGTAGATTTGTATAGATTTAAAAAGTCATGAACAATGACAACTTCCGTAGAGTTCTACAGAGTTGGAAAAATACTTGCAGAGTTTTGTAGAGTTGGTCTAATTCTTGTAGAGATTTATAGAGTTCTAAAAACTTGTGAAAACAAAATTCTAGAAAATTCTATAACAACCTAACATGACAAATCTACAAATCTAGAGATTTGTAGAGTTTTATAAAATTTATCTAATCAAAAACAATTTTTGAAAAACGCTGATTGGAAATAAAATTGAGTGGTAATCATAATCTAAAACACTTTAGCCATCAATGGAAATTTTTATTTCATCAAATAACAAAATTAAAAAGAGTTTGATCGTATCATATGATATATATGCATCTAGGATATAATTTTTTTGTAAAAAAATAAGAGAGAAATGGATCTAGAGTAAAATAATATCAAAAAAATAATATTTTAAAATAAAATAATATCAAAATAAATAAATAAAAAATACTAATAAGTTAAGTTTAAATTTTTTGTAGAAGTCTTCCAAAATCTTTCATATTTTGCAAAACTTTTCTCTAAGGCAAATATACTCATAAATGTCATTCAAAGTCTTAAAAATTGGTAAGTATGCAAAGTATTTAAATTTTCTTGTTTATAACGAGTAACACAAACTTTGAAAGAGATTTTACAAGTATATAACGAGTAACATATATTTACAAGGAATTTTCTAAAGTATACGACCGGTAATACAATACTTTGGAATCTATTAAAGTCTTTGGAAATCACAAAAAATATTTATTGAGTAAACTCCGTTAGTTTCCTCCGGCAACAAATGATTGGTTAATGTTTTTGAGTTTTAGTTTTAGTTTGAAACCTATTTTTAGGCATACGGAAATGTTTTGAGGCATATTCGATAAGGACAAAATAGAGTCACTAAGTAGTAACCAATAACCCCTATCCACCATATTTAATAATGAAAAAAGTTTAACTTTTCAACAAAAAAATTATATTTACAAAACCTAGACCTAGGTTCGGCTGATAATTAAATTGTTTTAAAACATACCTAGGTTCACCCGATAAGTTATTAGCCTAACTTTACTCTTTAACTGCCGAACCTAAGTTCGGCTGGCTCGAGCAAAAAAATAGGACAACCGAACTTAGAATTGTTTTTCATAAAGTGAAGTTCGGCTGACGATTTCATGTTTAATTATCATCTGAACTGTTCGTCAATGCTTTCAGAATGAAGAACAATGAGTAGTTCGGCTGATAATTCGTTTCAATTGTAAGCCGAACTTCACTCAGTAACTACCATAAAAACCCTAGTTTGTACGGTTCAAACCTGATCTATCAATCAAAAACAAGAAAATAAGATATCGGTTTGTGGGTACTTTTCATGGTACATATCCTTGTAGTGAGAATCTGGTTCTTGCTCTCCACCTTCACTCAATTCATATTTCTAATTCAACTTTTTCTTCTTTTTTCACCGATTTGTAAAAGAAAAACGATTAGAGCCTCTACGTTTAGTCAAAGACATGAAATTTTAGTCGAATTAGCGTCAGTTGGAATAAAGAAGAGAGAAGAGAAGAAAAATAATTGAGAAAAAAATTTAAAAATTATGCATGCTTTGGCAGTTCAGTTATTTGCAGGTGTGACTAAGAAAGTGCCGTCTCTTTTCAATATGTCAAGGCGAGATTTAACATTATGGCAGTGTAATAAAACTCCATAACACATGATTATTTTTTTGTTATTCCGGCGGATGGACTTGGACAGAAAATTGGGCCACATCAGTTTTGTGCTGTGCTTGGTTATAGACTTGGTATTCCTTTGTTTGCTGTTAATAATTCTTGTCTTTGCTGCAATAGGGATATGGATGTGTATGGTGATCATGCACTTCATTGTGCTAGTGAAGTTGGTCTTAAGTTTAGACATGATCTTGTTAGAGATACCTTTGCGGATATTTGTTACCGTGCGAGTGTACCTTCTAGAGTGGAGGCATCTTTGGGGTTTCTTTCTAATGATGGTGGCGATGCTAGGCCGGCTAACATCTCGGTTTACAATTGGGAGGAAGGGCACGATACATGTTTTGATGTGACTGGGCTTTCCCCTTTTGCTGGGGTGGTGTGCAAGCTTTTACACTGAGTCTCGCCTTGGCTAAAGCCGTCGAGCGCAAAAAGGTTAAGTACCTTGATATATGTAGATCCAATTGTTACAATTTTGGTACCTTAGCTTTTACTACCTTAGGTGAACCTGGTATTGAAACTATTGAATTTTTGAAACGATTGAAGCACTACATAGCTAGGCATGGTGTAAATATTAATATCCGTTTTTTTTTTATTAGAATTGGTTTAGCTATTCAAAAAGGTGGTGGAGCCCAACTTGTTACTAAGTTCCCATCTAATTTCTTGTAATAACATTTCTTTTATTAAATAAAAGATAGTATCTTTTTTCTTTAATTTTATTTTTTAAATAAAACTAAATGTTTAAATTAAATAAATAAATTAATCAAATTATGTAAGTAATTTAGCTAGATTTAGACAACCCTTATCAACCTATATGGTTAGGGCAAGCAATTTATATGATTAATTTCCCTTGCTGGGCCTTTTGGCTTATGCCGATCACAAAGGTCCGACACCGTAGTTAAACAGAATTTAAAACCAAACCAATTTTAAGAAACCTGTTTTTTTTAGTATCCAGTTTGAATTAGGGAATAAATGAATTTCCAAAAGGTTCCAGGGTAATTAAATTGTTTCCTAGTTATGCTAGTTTTCCGTTTTCCGAACTCCTTAACTTGGGAACCAAGTATATACGCATATAAAATACACGACTCTTCCTACGATTTTTTTTTATCAATTCTCTTCTCTCTGGAAAATTTGTTTTAGCTATGGCTGGATCATCACTTCAAAAAGAAGTCCAGAATGGCTTGGCTGTTCTTTCTCTCGGTGACATGAAAAAGAGTGATAAATCCATCGAAGTGGTTGATAAGTCTCAACCTACACATCAAACCTACAAAGTGTTACCCCCCAAGGACGTCCATACCGATAAAAGAGACGTCAATGCCATTCGTACCACTGTAACTCATACAGCTTCCGTGGTCGATCGATGGATTGCGGAGGTCTACACCGATTTCCGCAATAAGTTGAAGAATCTTGTTGTAGGTCTTGATATCGAATGGAGCCGAAAGAGCAGAGAGAACTTTAGCCGAAACAAAGTTGCTGTTTTGCAGTTGTGTTTGTCTACACGTTGTCTCATATTCCAAATCTCCCGTTGTGATGAGATTCCTGAATCACTTGCTGATTTCCTCAGTAACGAGAGCTTTATCTTTGTTGGAGCTGGAATCGATGGCGATGCTCACAAGCTTTGGGTTGATTATGGTTTATATGTTGGTATAACTGAAGAAGTTGGCAGTTTGGCTGCTTATAAACTCACCAAGACTATCGGAGAGTATAGAGAGAGCGGGTTTTACAAGGCTGGGTTGAAGAATTTGGCGAAGGATGTTCTCAGTTTAGATTTACCAAAGGAAAGAAAAATCCAGACGAGCAACTGGAATGTCAGTTTCTTAACTGAGCAGCAGATCGAATACGCTTGTTTAGATGCTTTTGTTTCGTTTAAATTAGGTATCCATTTGAGGGGTCGTCCCAATCTAACACACGTTGATGAGAGACGCAGCCAGCCAAAGAAGTTTTTTAAGGATTCCAGTGAACCCAAAAAGGCTGAGGAGGAAGGAACTGAACAGGTTTCTGATAAGGCTAATGGAACCAAAAGTAAACAAGAAGCTAAACAGGTTTCTGAGAAGAAGACTAATGGAACCAAAAGCAAACGTTGAATATTGTTTTCTGATTCTGGGTTCCTGTTTTTTAATTTGATTTTCAGTTCCTGATAATTTGATTTTCAGTTCCTGATATTTGTATCTGAAATTTAATGACTATCAATAATAGAGATTTGACTTTGCTTTAACTAATTTATTTTCTGATACAAAATATTAAGGAAATCACTTGAAGTTAGCTCCAATTACTACATTACTATTCGTGACCTGTAATTTAAAGTTCAGCTACCAGCCCGACCACCTCTAGCATACCCAGTTCGTGGGGTAGCGGCACAACTACCACCATTCTTTTCAAGAGCCTGCCTAAAAAAAAGTTATATATCCCATTACAACTCTATATATGAACTTCTTTTCAAATTGATTGGAAAGGAACACCCGAATCTCATGTGTTAACTGCAGACCTTCTGGGGTTAAAGAATGAAGAAGTAAGTTGAAGTTGAGGAAGGAAAAAGATTACAAATAAGTGGAGAAAGAAACAAAGAAAAAGAAGAAAAGAATGATCAATGGCATCCATCGTATTGAGTAGTGGAAAGTTCCTTCGTCGGTTTTAGTTGCCGGAAAAGTTGATCACGTACAAGCTACTATGGAAAATGGTGTATTAACTGTTACTGTACCAAAGATTGAGGAGAAGAAGCCTGAAGTCAAATCCATTGAAATCTCTGGCTAAAACCAGACAACAATGGTTGAATCGAATTCATTAGTTACTTATGTTAATTAGTTAGTTAAGTAGAAATGTTTTTTTGTTTTTTGATAAAGAGACTGAAAAAACAGAAAAACTACAAGCCAATCATTCTCGGGTAATACACACCCTGAATGTCAGCAGCAAGATTATTAACTATATCCTCAGGTGGACTAGTAAACCACACTCCCTCAAGACTCTGTCAGCAGCTTTCTTCGATAAGGTGTTAGCAACAAAGTTGGATTCTCTATACTGATGGACAAAGATAACATCTTCAAATTTTTCCTTCATATCAGCAATATCTTGAACAAGGCTTTTTAGATACCACGGTGGGGCAACTTCACCTCTGCAGAGCTGAATAGTATAGGTGGAATCGCAATTGACCTAAAGCTTCCTAATCCCCAATTGAATAGCGAGTTGAAGACCATCCCTAGAAGCCCAAACTTCAGCCACATTACTCCCATTCTGGAAAATGTATTTAGCATAGCCTGCCACAAAAGAGCAAGCATCATCTCTAACAACCTCTCCAATTCCTGCAAAAAGAGAGTTAGTAGAGGAACCATCCATATTTAACTTGTAGTAACCATTCTTAGGGCAGTGCCATCTAACTAAGACTTCACGCCTGCAATTAGCTCTTTTCTCTTTGTGTATCACAGCAAAGTAATACTCTCTGGCATTCCTAATAGCTAAAGCAAGAGTTCTCAGAGCAACAAATCTTTCACCTTCATGATTGAGTCTTTTTCTACTAATTCCATATACTCCACAAAACGAAGGGAATAATATAACACCACCTAATATCACCAACAGTTACATTCAAAGACAATAACCGTTTTACATCCAGCTCAGTCCTCACACCTGTCATATCATGTAGCTTATTCCAAATTGGAGAAACTGAAGAACAATTGAAAAACAAATGGTAAACAGTTTCAAAGTCACGATGACAAAACGAACAGCCAGGGGAAGAGGTAATACCTTTTCTATAAAGAGACTCATTAAGATTTAGTTTGTTGTGGCAAAATTTCCACAAAAAGAATTTAATTTTCTGTGGGCATTTGATGCTCCACAAGAACTTCCAGTCCATATTGGTATTAGCATTACCAACTTTCCTGGAAATTAAAGAGTTATAAGCCTCTTTAACACTCACAGTACCATTTTTTCCATGAATCCGGACCCTTACATCATTCCTACCATCATTTGTGGGAATAGGGATAGAATAAATTTTCCTCTTGATCTCGTCAGAAATGAGATTATCAACTGCCGCGAGATCCCACTGTCTCGTGGTTGGGTTTATAACATCCTTAACACTAATTCTAGGCAAATTCACAAGGGTTTATAACATCCTTAACACTAATTCTAGGCAAATTCACATCACTCGAATTAGTAATTGCAGTCAATGGAAGTTCACTGATCCACGAATCATTCCAGAAGTCCACTTGGCTCCCATCGCCAATGCACCACCTAAGACTACCCTTAATGATATCTTTCCCCTGAACAAGACTTCTCCAGCTATCAAGACTTCTCCAGCTATCAGTACAACCGTATTTTGTCTTACTAGACCAGAAATCAGTATCTCTAAAATATTTATCCTTTAAAAGGCTAGCTACATCAGATTCAGGGTCCTCACTAATCCTCCAAGCCATTTTAGCAAGCAATGCTAAATTATTTAGTTCAATATCTCTTAATCCTAGACCACCATGAACAACAGGGCTACAAACAGTTAACCAATTGATATTATCCCCTCCCCACAAGAAGTTTCTCCAAAATTTGTCAATCTTATTGACTAAACCTTTAGGCAATTTCAGCATGGACATCACATGATTTGACACCGGGTCAAGAACAGACTTAATTAAGACAGATCTCCCAGCTATATTTAGAGATTTAGATTTCCATCCAATCATTCTATTGCTAAGTTTTTTAAGAAAATCGTTAAAAGTTTTTTCAGACACTCTCCCCCATTGCAAAGGTATACCCAAGTACTTACCTGGAGTCCTAGCAACTTGAACACAAAGCGCCTTAGCCATTCCCATAGTAAAGCTCCTACCCAGATTGCTAGAAGTCAGTAAGGCGGACTTAGCATCACTCACCACCTGTCCAGACCAGCAGCTAAATTTATCAAGAATCATTCTCAAATTGCAAGCATTTTTGTAATTTGCCTTAAGGAAAATATTGCTATCATCTGCATATAGAGAATGAGTATGTAACGGATCAGAGAATTTTTGCTTCCAGCGGGTCGGGTTGTGACCCGCTTGGCAAGTTCCGACTCTCTGATACGCCACTCAAGTAAAAAAATTGTTCATTCATCATCCTGCACACAGTAGAAATCTCACTGGTCTCAAGGTTAGAATTTTATGAGCATATGTCCCATACCATAATACTCATAAAATTCGACAAGAGTTCCAATTTTAAAAAATAAGAGACGGTCGATTGCCGAAAATAAGAGTTGGCCAGTTGCCAAAAATAACAGACGACCGATTGCCAAAAATAACAGAAGGCCGATTGTCGAAAAATCACATAAGGCCAATTGCAAAAAATCACAGACGGCCAATTGCCGAAAAATATCAGAGGGCCAATTGCCAAAAATAATATACGGCCGATTGCCGAAAAATCACATACGGCCAATTGCCAAAAATAAGAGACGGCCAATTGCCGTTAATAAGAATCATCCAGTTGCTAACTCAAACAATTTCTATGGCCAATTTCCAATATCAAGGTAGTTCTGGTTACCAGCCACCATGGCCAGTTGCCTATGGTATACACTTGCCAAGGTTGCAATTATCTCTGAATAGATGGTATGAGCTGTCAGCCAGTAACCAACTTATTCCGACGATATGAACAACCTTACATAATTGTGCTGAACTGCATAACGGCTGCATACGTACCCTCTTCGTTGCTCGAAGGTATCAAGCACGACCGTAGTTCGTCAGTCTTTGTTTAGATAGTATGAATTGCCTATAATGACAACAACTATCTCTTGTTAGATGATATGAACCCTACTTTTAAGTGGAAATCATCTCTTAATCATAAACAACAAGCGGTCAACACAATTATCTTAATCCAGGAAATAAGACATAGCAAGTCCAATGGTTTTAACATGCTCCAAGCATCTAACGATATTGATACTCGTATAAAGGTTGTAAATATAGAGATACACAAGTAGCAGTCCAAGACTTAAGAAATCTATATTACTAGCTCATCCACCCTAACAAGTGGCTGCACCATCCACTAGGTATATGGAAGAACAAAATCATACAACATTCACCTACTAGGATCAAGTTCCCATTTAATTCTGCTCACACTAAACACAATAGATACAAAACAATTGTTGGTTCTTTATATATATATGCCGCAAGCCAACGGCTACTCACTGTGTCAGACTACCACGCACATGCCTTTCCTCCAAAACGTGACTGTATACCTGCCTAATAATACTGGTATTATCTATACTAAAAATACATTTAATTATCTTGGCATATTTAAGGACTAATTCTAAACACAATGTTCAGTCCCAGTAGTTGTGTGTGTCCAAAATTGTACACATAATTCCATAGATCCAAGACCAATTTAGGAGTCTAGTAGAATCATTTTGTCTGAACCCCATTCTGACACTTACGTTCATATTAAGTGGATACAAAATTATGTGTCGCACTACCTCCGTTTTAACCATGAGACATCAACAAATTAAATACTAGGCAATATCAGTTAACATGGACTCATGTCCAGCATCACTTGTCAAGTATCATCAAGTTAACTATTTTAACTACAACTAGAATTATCTATACGTAACAACATTCACATGTATCTAGTAAGCCAAATAGTTAGGCCACCACTTAAAGGGAAATGAGGTGTACGTACTAACAATGGAAGTCTTATTAGGCTAAAAAACGAAGTGACCTTAGATCCACAAATGAAATAGCTTATTAGGCTAAAAACAATATTACACAAAGAAATGTTGACTTCTTAAAGCCTTGTATCATACTAATCTTTTAGTCACCGTTTCGGAGTACTGCAGACACGAATACAAAAGTCCCTAACAACGAGGTCAGGCAAATTTAGTGGACACACTAATGTAATCATACATTGTACAAACTAGTATCATTGGCTATCTGTAATACATACTCCATAATGGAAGTCTTAGTGTTCACTTGTTCGCTAAAATCTTTTGTTAAGATAAAAACATGTTCTTAAGCTAAAATGCGTAAAACAATACATAATACAAATCATCATAAGCCATATAGGAGGCCATTTGGCTAACATCCATTATTATCTACCTACATCTCAAATCAGAACTTAAAATAAAAGACATCCCTTTTTCCAAGTTAAGGAAATGACGTGCCTTTAATTTCTTAACAATGCAACCAGCTAGCGGCATCGATGTACAACACGACTACACCGAGTCACAGACCTTCTATGTATAAAATGTTAAAACCAAACAAGTAATTAACCTACCACTACCAAACCATCATTTATCCAGAACCAAAAGAAATTAGTTCTACTAGACCTGATACATTTTTCAAAGTATTATTATCACTAAGGCTTCAAAGCATTACTGAATCAGTACCCATTAAAATTCCAACCAAAATACATTGACATATCCATTATCAGATGTATATTAAATAATTAGAACTTAAAGATGGAAGTCTAGTAAAGGCAGTAACCATAGAAAGATTTATAATGCTTTTCAAAACCCCAACATACCAGGGCATGATTTCTTATACAACCACAGCCAAGTTCAACAGAGCTAAATTCTAAGACAAACTAATTGATTTAATAAACAATTTATGTGGATTCAAGACGTAAATCAAAACATCAGCTGGATTTAATAAGATAGCCTACACATCTAACCCATTTACACAACCATTTGCTTAATTTGTCCATGGTGACAAAATCATTTAAACCCCACAATTAAAATCCAACTATCAACATTAACAAATATGCTTAAAATCTCATTTTCCCAACTAAATAGTAACCAGACTTTAGAGTTCATTCATGCACAACACAAAGGAAAAATGCCTATTTGGCCATCAGTCATCATACAATAAATATTATAAGAGTTCCTTTCATCCTTAATATTTTAGCCTTCAGCTAACAACAAAGAAAATAAGATGGGATTTTCATTTAACCATTTCATCAAACAGATAGCAGGCATACGCACACAATAAGAACATATATGAACCATATGGTATACTACTGAAGAATTGAATTCAAAATCGAATAAATGTTAAAAACCAACCTTGAACCTGCTAGTTGATTGTCTCCAATTCACCAAACAACTTTGAGAGTTCTCTTAGCCCAAATCATCACCATCACCTTTTCTGCAATAACAAACGGCTAATCCCTCCACTAACTACCTCACTCTCTATGGTTTCTTATATATCTTTCTATACATACACCATTAACCAATACCCTTCTCAGAAAGAATTTAAGAGTTTTCAAAGTTCTTAATTTAGAGCCATTGAAATTAACAGAATTCCCCAATTCCGTTCTGGGTTAAGAAACTAGAAACTAGTTTTGATTTTTGATTCATGTCTACCGGTAGCAGCGAGAGAAAAATAAGTGATGATGATGAAGAAGAAGAAAGCAAGACCTTTTAGTGCTCAACCTAGCTTTTGCTTCCTAGAAAAATGTCCCCGAGGTCTCGTCCCAAGAAGAGGAAGATGTAGACTTAAACCTTGAAACGTGTAAGAAGGCAAGAGCATGACATCAAACGTGTCAAAACATGCAAGTCCTATAATGGCACCCATAGTTTAGACTAAAAGCCCCATGATCAAATAAAGGCACTTGCATTTTGGGCTTGGGTTCTATTTGAGTTAAATTCCCACCCAATGGGTTGAGCTAAACCAGGGAAAAGTTTGTAATGTTACAGAGTAATCATAGGAGCTCCTTTAGCCACAATAAACCCCTGCAAGAACTTTCAGTCAATACCATGTTGGATAAGTCTTAACAAAGCTTCCAAACATAAAATAAAAATGTAAGGGGATAAAGGATCACCTTGGCGGATACCATTTTGAGGAGTAAACTCCTCACTAGGGGCACCATTAATAAGGACTTGGAAAGAAACAGAGCTAGTGCAAGTCATAATCCAACTAACCACTTTATCAGCAAAACCCACACATTTCAGGATTTTAGCATTAAACGACCAACTTATCCTATCATAAGCTTTATCAAAGTCAAGTTTGAGATCCATCCAGCCCTTAGTACCTTTTTTTTGTCTTGAAAGAATGAATTATTTCATTGCATATGATAGTAGAATAAAAAATAGACCTACCCTCAATGAAAGCATACTGATTCTTAGAGACTATTCTATTCATAACAGGACGAATCCTATTAGTAAGGATTTTTGTTATGATTTTCTTAGCAAAATTACAGAGACTAATAGGCCTATAATCTTTGACACCAGTGGAAATATTTTTCTTTGGAATCAAAGCTATAAAAGTTCTATTAAGTCTGTGATCAAGGATTCCTAGAAAGAAAAAATCCCTAACTAACTTGATAATGCTTGGGCCAACAGTACCCCAATACTTTTGAAAGAAAATCCCCTGGAAACCATCAGGACCGGGAGCTTTAAGCGAACCCAATTGTCTCATGGCTGATTTTATTTCAGTAACCGACACCTCTCTAGTGAGATTATTGTTTTCATTAACAGAAATTATGCTAGGAAAAAGACTCGATTTCAGCATGATCTAAACTAGTAGTGGTAGAATTAAAAACAAAACTGAAATGGTTCACAATTTCCTTTTCAATATCATCAGCAGAAGTAAGCCACTTACCAGCACTATCTTTCAGCATACAAATGGAATTCCTTCTCCTTCTAACCAAAGTAGAAGTATGAAAGAATTTCGTATTAAGATCCCCCTCTTTAAGCCAATCAACTCTAGATTTTTGTCTCCATAATTTTTTTTCCAACATAAGCAAATTCAAATAATCACACAGACAATTAACCATGTAGTTCTTAGCATCAGCAGTAGGAGAGTTGTCAAAAGCATTCTGAGCAAAATTTAAATTCGCAAAAGCTGATTCAATCCTATTATAAATATTACCAAAAACATTCTTATTCCAATTTTTAGTTTCTTTTTGTAATCTTTCAACATTCTCGAAATAGTTATGGTTATTATTACTAGTAGGTTTATGCCAGTACTCCTTAACCACATCACTATATCTAGAATCACTAGCCCACATGGCCTCAAACCTAAAAGGTCTTTGTTTAAACTTCGTTTTAGGTTCTAGATCAATCAGCAAGGCTCTAAGGTTTGAATTGAAATAATACAAATGAAATACCTGGGCATTTTTGAAACTTTTGCACCATTCCTCATTAGCTAAGACACGGTCCAGCCTTTCTTTGATGTTTGCAAGTCCGACCCGTTTGTTATTCCACGTGAATCGTGGCCCATGCGCTCCCAAATCAATTAAACCACACTGATTCATAACATCTTTAAGCTTTTGCATCTGACTTGCTGACGGTTCTTTTCCACCAGCTTTTCCATTTCTCGCACCAATTGTATTTAAATCACCCATAACCATATGGCCTGAATTACTAACCTCAGAAATGGCATGAATTTCCTCCCAAATTTTCTTTCTGGTGACCTTATTAGTACTCCCATAAATAGAGGACAGGATCCACGGGCTCTTGAATTTAGATGTAACAACAGCATGAATGGCCCACCTAGACACTTTAGTAGCTTGAATATCCACCTCTTCCGGATCCCACAACAAACACATACCCCCTGAGAAACCTTCAGGATCAATCACAATAGACTTAGTAAAACCCAATTGTCCAACAAAACGAGCAGCATGTGTAGCAAGCACTCTAGTCTGTAACAGAGCCACAATAGTTGGCCTATGTCTCTTAACTAACTTCTTCATAACCCAAACAAAGGAGGGTCTGGCAGCACCCCTACAATTCCAAACTAATATCTTCATAGACAAATTATCAATACAGCTTGCAAAAGACACATGCCTAATTGGACCACTAGCAAGTGGCCTCTCCATTCTTCTTGCAATCGCTACCTTGTTCAACTCCAGAATTAGAATGAACCTTGTCTTGAACTGCCGTTGGTAGAAATGATCCGCATCCAAACGTGTATTGAACTGCATCTCGAACTTCCAAAGATTGCTTGGGCTTTTTATTAGTGTCGGAGTTTCCACCATTGGAGCCAGTTCCGCTACTAGTATTGTTGCTTCTGGCCACATCCTTGACACGCACTCTAGATCTTCCCTTCCCTGGTTTAGAAACTCCTCCGGATCCATGTAAGTCCAATTTGAAGGGGGGAAACTTAGCGGGATCATTACCTGATTGACTCTGTCCAAAAATACATTCCATTCCAACTGCTCCTGTATATGCACCACCTCTGGCAATATCTGGTTCATCTGCCTTCTCAGATGTGCAATGTCCTCCATCATTTGAAGCCTTAAGTCCACCTGTGTTATCTGCTCTATCACTATTTATGTTAAGTGGTTGGCCATTGCTTGCAGCTCCACCTGAGATCTTCGAACAAGAAGGTCTTCCACCTTCCAAGAAACCTCCAATGGTCTTAGCGAAACTTGAGAGAGAATTTGTTGGAACGGATTGTAGACCTCCATCTGATTTTCTGCTTCCATTACTGTCACTGAGAACCATTATTCCTTTACCTTTATTTATAGGCTCACTAGCAATATCTTGAATGTCATTTAAAACACCTCCACAACCAGAATTAATTGAATTACAGTTCTTTCTGTTCGAATTCCTTCCATGATGTGCTTTAAATAAGACATCATTAGGCATAGATCCACTAACTTTATTCACATCTCTGATTTGTAACTTCCGTTCCGTCCTGTTAACATTCCCACCACTTACAGCATTAAAATGTGAAAAACTGTTACAAATTTCGGCATTCAATGTCCCCTCTCTGTCAAGTCCAGTCATGTCCATTGCAGTCTGTTCAGCTAAAGATGCAAATCTGTTGTTACTGCCTGCATTTTGATTTCCTTTGTTCCTTGAAACCACCTGCCATTAACCATCTGAGTCACCACCTGTAGTATTCTTCAATCCTCCACTATTCTCGCCTTTCTGGTTAGCATCTCCTTTACCATTCTCCTTTGGTGCTGCCATGATACCACCTCCTCCCCTGATCTTATTCTTCTTTTTGTCCACCATCATCCACGGGCCAAAATTTGCCTCAACATTAACAGCTTGGTCCATACCTTAAACAGAAGGAGCATTAGTAGGTGCAGTCTGTACTTGAACAACAGTATGACAGTTTTCTTTTTTATGTGTCATTTTACCACATTCAAAGCAAATCATACTCAAACCCTCATACTCAATTTTTTGAGTGATAGAACCTATTCTAACTAGTGGAATTAAAGGTTTAATTGTAGCAATTTCAACACAAACTCTGGCATACCTCCCCCTCAGCACTTGCTCAGTGGTATTATCTACCTTTATCAATCTGCCAATTTTAGCTCCTACTTTCTCAAGAACTGATTTATCAAAATATTCTAGTGGGAGTTCTGGTAATCTAGCCCAAACAACAGAAGTATTCACAGAGGCACTAGACGATTTAAAATTTGGAGTCCATCTTCTCATTGAAAGATGATGACCACCAATAAACCAAGGTCCTTATAATAGTGCAAACCTATAATCATCTGGACAATCAAATTTGAACAAGAAAAAATCATTACCAAGATCAAGTATTTGGATATTACCTGTAGGTTTCCATAATTCATTTACCTTATAAGAAATAAATTTGAAACCTACCGTTTTCCCAACAACTTTACCAATTAAGCAGCGCTTCCATGGTTGAATTATGTGTTTCTGAGTTTCATTATCTAAACTAATTGATGGGATTCCATCCGCAACATCATCTGCACCAACCATAGAGGCGTTACTACCATCCAATTCAATTTCCACATCTTGTAATCCCCACTCTTGAAAGCAATTTTCCCATCTCAAATTAGAGTTGATAAAAGCATCCCTGTAAGAAGCAGGTTTAGCAGATCTTTGTTGAGAACACCGACCCCCAATCTGTGAATCTCCACTCCTTTCAGAACCCAAATTATCCATACCCATGCCTTCAGTTCTCCTGCTATTCCCTTTTTCGTTTGAGCTGTTCATCTTCTCCAAACTTGAAACTTCCATTAGTTCATCCTGAATACTAGAATCCTTAGATTCATCAATTACCCATCTATTATGTAGCCCACCTGGATCAATTGATTCATCAATCATGGATTGATGATTGTAAATCATCATAAAGTAAAGGAAAAAAATTCTTGAGTTACGACCGATTTTTCGCCCGATTCACGCTCTCTCTCTCTCCTGATCTTATAAGTTCAAATATAACGACAAGTAGAAATGTTTTGAATTACAAAATAGAAGTAGTAGTATATTTGAGAACTATGTTTGTAGGGCTTGTTGTATTGCGATCTATAAGTTTATGGGGTGATATAACGAAGTTACGCGGTATTTGTAATATGCGTTCGTAAATTTATATATGGTATAATGCATATTCGTAAATGTGTGCAAGTTTATTTGCAAGAAACAAAAGATTTGTTGGTTTATGTAGACATCACATTTGCTCATGAATGTAGTCGATTTTGTCAATTTTACGTGTATTTTCTATTTTATTTTATTTTTTACATGTATATTACTCTTAATAATTCTCAGAAATAAATGCAAAGGGCATCATCACTAGGTATCAAAGATCTCAATGGGAACGGTGGCTTCCTCTGTTGATGGAAACAGAACTTAGGCATGCATTGGTCACTTCTGAGTCTGAGACCTTTGCAGATTTAAGTTGTGTACCTACAAAATGAACATAGAAAAATCTGCCTGAATTTCGGTTTCCAACTGGACCGCATTAAAGGCCTAGGATCCCACGTCCACATTTAACTACAGAGATCATCTGATTATCTGTCTCTTAGGGGGGTTTACTCAATAGATACTTATAGTGATGTCTAAATACTTTAACGGAATACTAAAGTATTGTGTTACTGGTTGTCTACTTTTAAAATCTCCTTCAAAGTTTATGTTACTGGTTATAGATTGTTAAAAGGTCTTCCAAAGTTTGTGTTACTCATTGTAAACTTAAAAATTCAAAGACTTTGCATATATTCCTATTTTCAAGACTTTGAGAGACTTTTATGTATAAATTTGCTTTGATGAAAGTCTTGCAAAATGTGTAAGATTTTGGAAGACTTTCATTTTATTTTTATTTTTAAAACCCTTAGATATACAAACTATAAAACCCATATTATATGCTTAAAAACATCATAAGTGCATATAGATTATATGATATGATTAAACAACTTTTCATTATAATTATTTTGTACAAATGCATAGTAATAATAATTATTATTATTACTATTTATTGCATTTTATTGAACAAAAGAAAGATATTACCTATATAATTATTTTGTTTTTATTTAGTTGAAGTTATAATATAATAAAATAAAGTATGATTAAATTTATATTTATCATGTTAGTTTTCATACAATTATTTAGATTTATCCAGATTTCTATATAAAATTTGTTTTTACAACTCTTCAGGACTCCACAAATCTCTGCAAGACATATTAGATAACTCTACATAACTCTGCTAGATTTTACACAAATCTATACGATTCTCATAAAGTTGTTAATTTTCTGGACTCTTTTTAAATCTCCACAAATCCGTAGAAGTATTTCTGGACTCTTTCTAAATCATAAAGTTTTTAAATCTCCACAAAGTTATTAGTCGATATTTAGAAGTCTGTCTTTGGTCGATATTTAGAAGATGGATGTTTGCCAATATTTAGGAATCTTAATTATTTCCCGTTCCTAGTTTGTCTCTTATTTAGAGTCTATAGTTATTTTAAGAATCGTATAAAATCGGATTTAGGTGTCAATTGTCCCTCAACTCTTGCGGAAGTGGTAGTTCTACTTAGGTCTCATTTCTTGTGGAAGCGTTTATTATACGAAGAGTTGAAGAAAATAATCATTAGATGCAATGGGAAAACAACATGAAGAGCAGATTGAGATAGTAGTAGTAGAAGTGGCCGGCAGAAAAAAGGATGAACATAACATTATCATGAGTAAGTTTGAGCATCACTTCGCTTCCTCGTCTTCTTCTTCTTCCCTAAGTAACAAAATAGTTATGAAAGAATGGAAGATTCTAAAAAACGACCTTCCTCATGATTCGATCTATGTTAGGGTTTTAAGAAGCAAGAATCGATTTACTGCGAGCTGTAATCATAGGACCAGCAGGTACACCTTATCACGACGGTTTATTCTTCTTTGACATTCAGCTACCTACCGATTACCCTAATTCACCACCATCAGTTTACTACCGTTCTTTGGGTATCCGGTTAAACCCTAATTTATATTATAATGGTAAAGTTTGCTTAAGCCTTTTAAATACTTGGCATGGCAATAAGACTGAAAGTTGGAATCCATCTCAATCAACTGTATTGCAAGTTTTATTTTCTTTGCAGGGGTTAGTTCTCAATGCAAATCCTTTATTCAATGAACCTGTTCTTACAAAATTGTTCGGCGCCAGCAAGACTTCGAGTTCTTGGAAGAAGCCATCTATGCATTATGATGAACAAGTGTTTATGTTAAGTTTGAGAACAATGTTGCGCCTTCTCAGAACACCACCCAAGCATTTTGAAGATTTTGTTGCTCAGCATTTTCGTGAGCGCGATAAAATTATTTTAGCTGCATGTAAGGCTTACATGAGTGGGAGACTAAGAATCGGTGAGGATCTTCAACATATTATAAATCAACCAAGCACAACGACTGCAGCGAGGAAGGTTGAATTTCTGAATTCCATTGAAAAAATATACCCAAAGCTTTTTAAGGCTTTTCTGAATAATGGATCTTCTGGCTTGGATGAGCATCTTGTAGGACGACACTACAATCCGGAAGATTATGATGAAGTGGACGATGATATCAATTTAGAGGCTACAGTTGAGCTTAGTCCCGGGTGCCAATTAGTTGGTTTGCTTTGCGTCTCCTGCGTGGTAATAGGATTTGGATTCCTTGTTGAGTATATTCTTTCGCCAAGGCGCTCGGATTGATTAAAAATTGTCTATCATCTTTTTGTTAAAGTTGGACTTGTGCATTGCATTGGTCGTAAACCCATACATGGATATTGTTATATCATCTTTTGCACCCAATTTTATGTATTATTTGCGGATCCATTTGAAAGAATATTATTCTTATTATTTTGTTAATATTAATTTTTATCATATCCCCGATCAAAGCAATGTATTTTTATTTATCAGTCTGGCCGGTACTGAAAAAGTGAAAAACCCATTTGTATGGAAAAATAACATTCTTTAAGCTGGCGTGCATGGGATCCCAATAGGCATGTTGAGATGAGCACTACTCATGTATCTATCCACGAAATTGTTGCCTGCTGTCAATGTTTAACTGTTACAAAATACAATGTATCGGAAGGGTCAAATTTTTAATTATCCAATTAAGGTAAATAAATAATTACTATAAATTCACGAAATTAAGTAATAATGTCACCATATATCAATTCCAAATAGAGATTTCTGATGTGCATGCATGTAATAAATTTTACCGTTACACATGACTCACAAGATAACATTTATGTTCTTAATTTCCTCATATATGACGATTACGTACGGAACAAATAGAGCAGGTCTTTGATTTTACTTTTACCTAAAATATGCTCTCTTCCAAGTTTGTTAAATCGGAGTAAGCGAGTAAAACCAAACTACACAAAGCATTCTCTTTATTCGATATTCTCACTTCTCCTTCTTATTCTTTCATCTTTCTATCCGTCTCTAGAAATGTTCTTATCAAGCAGATCATGGGTTCTTCTCATTTTCATAAACATAATCACGATAACATCAAACTTTTATCGAATACATGGTGAATTACCAGGCAAATGGGAACTTCTTGTAGCCCATGCAGGTATTGCTTCGATGCATACTGCCGTTACACGTTATGGTACTGTCGTTTTACTTGATCGTACAAATATTGGTCCGTCGAGAAGAATGTTACGTAAAGGCCATTGTCGTGATAATCCGTACGACAGAGTTTTAAAACATGATTGCTATGCTCATTCTGTTTTGTTCGACCCGTCAACAAATGAAATCAGACCGCTGATGATCCAAACGGATACGTGGTGTTCGTCCGGTCAGTTTTTGCCCGACGGAACTCTTTTACAAACCGGTGGCGATCGTGATGGTTTTAAGAAGATTAGAAAATTTATTCCTTGTGAAAGAAATGAGTCTTGTGATTGGGAGGAACTTCAAGATTCCAAATTGATCAGCGGCAGGTGGTATTCGACTAATCAGATTTTACCCGATGGTTCCGTAATCATTGTGGGAGGACTGCATGCAAATAATATTGAGTTTTACCCGCCAAGAGAACCCGGTATTTTATCATTACAGTTTCTGACTGACGTGCAAGATGGTCAATGGGACAATTTGTACCCGTATGTTCACCTACTACCAAATGGTAATCTATTTATATTCGCAAATAATCGAGCCATACAGTATAATTATACAAACAATTCTGTTGTTCGCGATTATCCGTCGTTGGAAGGTAATCCGCGTAACTATCCATCAGCAGGTTCTTCAGTGATGTTGGCATTACAGGGGAATTATACATCAGCTGTAATTGTTGTTTGTGGTGGGGCAGAATATGGTGCTTTCAAGCGAAAGAGGAATGACACAGCGGCTAATGGTAGCTGTGGACGGATTGTTGCGACTGATCCAAACCCCGTTTGGGAAATGGAAGACATGCCTTTTGGAAGGACAATGGGTGATATGGTAATGCTACCAACTGGTGATGTACTGATCATAAACGGTGCTCAATCTGGCAGTCAAGGGTTTGATCAGGGTACGAATCCGTGTTTGAATCCTGTTCTTTATAGACCGTCTGAACCTGTCGGATTACGATTTATGACCTTGAATCCAGCTACAGTACCAAGAATGTACCATTCGACAGCAAATTTGTTACCGGACGGTAGAATTTTAGTTGCAGGTAGTAATCCCCATTACTACTACGAGTACGGGGGTGATTTCCCAACTGAGCTTCGACTAGAAGCGTTCTCGCCGGAGTATCTGTCAGATGATCGCGCTAATCTTAGACCGGTTATTGAGGAATTACCTGAAAAATTACGTTATGGACAGGCTTTTGAGATTCTTATATCAGTAACACTGCCAGTTGTTGGCATAGTTGAGGTGAATATTGGAAACGCACCTTTTGCCACGCATTCTTACTCACAAGGACAGAGGTTGGTCAAATTGGGTGTTACGTCGGCGGTACCCGAATCAGGTGGTGCTGTTGGTGGCAGGTATAGGATACGGTGTACAGCTCCACCAAATTCCAAGGTTGCCCCACCGGGTTATTATATGTTTTTTGCAGTTAACCAAGGTGTACCTAGTGTGGCTCGATGGGTCCAGCTCATTTATTGATCATCTTGGTTTCCAACTTTTTTTATTCATGTAGGTAGTAGGTTCTTGGATTTTATAGGGGTTCTTTTTTTCTTTATCTTTTTTTCTTTTCTTTTTTTTCTTGAGAAGAAGGATCAATTTTATTAAACCAGCACTTCTCTCGGGTACGCTGTCCCCATCGAGTCATTCAATACAATTACATTTAGGAAAACCGGATAGGTATTGTCCCATATGTCTGTCGAAATGTTGTTGTTGTTGTTGTTTCCTGGTTATAGTTGTTTCTGAATCGCGTGATTCGCCAATCCATTTGCCGCCTGGTTCGCCTCTCTATCGGCACAATAACATTTATCGCATTCAGCTTTGTAAATCATCAAACCAAAACATATAACTAAACAAAAGTGCAAGAAAAATAAACTTTAATAAATAATGGAATGAGTGAATTATAAAAGTTGACAACATTATCCATTTATTTAGGGTTTTAACTTAAACTGGTAAAAATTTATCAACATTAGACGAGGAAGGAAAAGCCCTTAAGATGGTAAGAAAAATGCATATATTCTTCCATGTTTAGGCGCTTTGATGTCGACTGATAATCCAAAAAAGAACGTTGTATAAGTTGGGAAAGGAGCTGATACCGTGATACTCTCGACAATAAATATTTTATGTTTATATCCACCCCTGCCTCCCTTAGTGAATATTTTATGTTCCATTCTGCAATCATACATTTTACATGGGTTGTAAACAGATGCATTAGAATGTGACAAGGGTAATATCCATAATCAACCCGGTCCAGGTAAAACAAATATTGTTATTCTCACTTCGAATTCGTATACATATAAGAAAAAAAAAGAATTTTTTTTTTATTATTTAATAAAAATTAATCAGGATAAAAATTTGTATAAATGATCTTATAATTAAATTTTGAGAACATAAGAAATAAAATGTCATATACACTTTTGCAGGTTTAAAATATAATATTTATGCAACTAAATGCAGATATCAACACTTCGGATGCTGAATAGTCCACGGTTTCGGTGTTTCTCCTCAAATAGGGTTGTCAATAATGGTCCGAAATCCGTTTCCGAGAATTATAGATCCTATAGGATTTTATCCGTTATATCGGATGTCGGATCGGAATTCTTATCGGATTTTTTCCGCTTATTGTAATGGAATCGGATTAGACCCCATCCGATTGTTAAGTTCCGACATCCGATAACACATAGGGATGTACTTGTAATTTCCCTCACCCATTAGTATTAGATGTCGGGAGAAGTAGGGAAAACCTAAAATTTTCGTTCCTTTTTGTTCTCACCTCTCACTTCTCAGTTCTCTTCTAAGTCATCTCAGTCTCTCATCCGATAAGAATCAATCGAGTAATTAGGTATTGAATCCTCCCTTTTGTTCTTTTCTTCAGTTAATTACAATTGTTAGCTTCATATCTTGTTCGATTCATTAATTTAGGGTTGTTGTTGTGTGTGTAAGCCTTAACAAATTAGGGTTTCTGAAATTGGGTAATCTCAAATCGTGTAGATTTTTGGGGAAAACTCCTTATTTGCCTCTTGTTGGTGTTGTTGCTGATAGACAACTTTGAGTCTGTGTTTGGGGAGATTTTGGAGATCTGGGTTGTGGGTTTTCCTTTTTTGAGGTGTAATGTAATGGAAATGGAGAAATTTTAATGGAATTGGTAAAATTTGGGATTTAGGGTTCCAATTTTGTGCATCTCTGTTGATTTAGAGTTTCAATTTTGTGCAATTTTTGTTGATTCCTGATCTCATTTTGTTTCTATCAAATGTTTGAAATGCTAAGACCTTAGGAGTTAGGTCTGATTTTAGCCGGACTGCACACCATATAGACACAGAAATGCCTGAGCCTGAACGGATTTTAGGCAGCTGAGGTTGAATTTGACTTGGTATTAGCTTAGGAGTTGAGTTTGTGCCTGAGCCTGAGTGCACATTTTCTAATATTGGGTTTTCTGTGTAGGTAAGGTAATTGCAATTGCAAATTCCTAAAAATAAAAAAAGAATAATAGCTGCATTGAAATCGATTGCAGATCCCTCAATTTCAACTCCTTTACCTCGATCGATTGATGTTCATATGGCCTCTGCCGCACAATCACAACAATTACTGCCAGAAAGTGTTGTAGGTTCAGCAATTGGAAGTACTGGTACTAGTAGGAGGAGACTATCTGCAACAATTGATTCAGCACCTAGTCCTCAATCTGAAAACCAAGAAGAAGAAGGGGATCCTATGTCAGGCTCTCCAAGTGGCTCTCATTCTGAATCTGATGCAGATGTTAATGAAGATCCACTTATAACTTCTCTGAAGAAGAAACTCAGACAAACAAGGTCACCAGCGTGGTTAGAATTTGATAGGGATGTTGTACTGAAGTTTAACAAGAAACATGAGAAGAAGGCTATTGTAGAAGCTACTTGCAGACACTATCACTTGGTGGTTGAAGCAAGAAGTGCCAATGGTACTAGCAGGTTGCTTGCTCATCTAAAGATTTGCCCAAAGAAAGAAGAAAATAAGCCAGGTCAGATGAAAATTTCTACTGCACTTACAATAGCAGGTAACCAAGCAGCCAAACTAGATAATTGGAAGTATGATCCTGTAGTTACTAGGTTATGGGCTGTTAAAATGATTGCTAAGCATGATTACCCTCTGAACATGGTTGAACATTTTTACTTTAGAATGTTTTGTAAGTCTTTGAACCCTGCTGCTAAGATGATGTCTAGGAACACAACTAGAAGTGATTTGTTAGACTTTTATGTTAAAATGAAAAAAGAATTGCAACAAGTATTGGATAATTTGAACTCTATGTATTCTCTTACAACTGATATGTGGACTGCTAAGCATACTAAAGATGGGTATTGTTGTATATCATGCCACTACATAGATGATGAATGGAATTTGCAAAAGAAAACATTA
>JAJJMB010008958.1:2095779-2117863 GCA_023531105.1 Papaver atlanticum | reverse complement strand
AAGTACTTAGAAGAACCAGTGCTGGCCAAAGGCTCTCCAAAAGATGAGTATTTGTTTGATATCTTGAGTTGGTGGAAGCTAAATGCACCAAAGTACTCAACTCTTGCAAAAATGGCAAGGGATGTGTTGGCTGTTCCAGTTACCAGTGTGGCATCTGAATCAATGTTCAGTGCTGGTGGAAGAGTGCTTACGACACATAGAACTTCATTAGATCCATGTGTTGTTGAAGCATTGTTGTGCTTAAGTGATTGGTTGCCAGACTTCTTTTGTACTGGTAATTTTCTTTTCTTTTACTTCATTTTGTTTCTGCTTTTGTGTTTGTATGCCATGTCTTTTAACTTTGTTGCTTTATCTTCATGTCATCTGATCTGAATGTGGTATAATGCTACTAATGCAGATATGGAAGTCATGGAGGAATAAAGTTGAACTGAGTGTAGTGCAGTGCAATGCCTTTGGATTCAGGATTCAGGTAGCATCCAACTAGGAGAAGCATCCAAGCAGTGCACTGTGCAGTGCTTTGAGTTGTTTTTCAGTCTTTTGGTGTTTCTTTTGTTTGTTTTTGTGCTCCTTTTCATGTGTGAGACACTGAGAGTGAACTGAATGTTTGTTTGAAACTCTTTTGGTGTTTGAAGACAGTTTGGATGTGTGAAATTTGAACTTGAATCACTGAAATGTTAACTTAAAGCCTGTATTTTCAGTTTTCTGCCAGATAACGGAATGTATCGGATTAAAATCCGACATCCGATAGCTTAACATATCGGTATCGGTTTTCAGTTTAAGAGATCCTATAGGATATTATCGGCAATCGGAATTCCGATAACTACTAACCTATCGGAATCGGATTTCCTAAAATCCGTCGGATTTTCATCTGTTGCCAGCCCTATCCTCAAATATTCTAGGGAAGGAAAGAAGGAGAAAATGAGAGAGAAATAAAAATGAGAAGGATGGAATGGTATTTGGGATTGTCACTGACCAAAATATTGGCTATGTTTAGTTTAGTTTTAGCACAAGCCACTTTTTGAAGTAACTCAAACCTTTGTCTTCATCTTTGACAAGATTGCTAATAGGGGGAACCAAATTAGGTGGGGGTGTACCAAAAACAAGATAAGACAAAATAAATTTTTATATAGAACAAAACTAATTTTACCTTGGTTTGGTACACCCCACCTAACCTGGCACCCCTATTAGCAGCCATGATCTTTGAGGCTTGTCACTCGCTAGTCATTAGACGGTAATTCTGAGAGGCCCATCAAAATGGGTCTTCAACAGTGGATCGCCATAAGCACATGAAAGTTGCGGATACTAGGAAGATCAAGCATGAGGGCTGTTGCTCACAGAGTTGCCTTAGTGAGAAAAAAACACTCCTAAATCCATTTTTTGATATACCTGTGTGACTTTTGTCGTGTTTTCTTGGCTAGCTTGCCTTGTAATTTCATTTCTTATTGGAGAAAAAAATAATCAATTACTGGCAAGAGTGGTGCACCTACGGCAAAGAAGTGTTCTATCAACTGATGGAGAAAATTCACGAGTTTGATTTTTGATGAAACATTTACTTTGGCTTTAGTCTTTTTACCTGCAGCAAAACCATGTCTGTCTAGTTTGTGACTGTTTTTCTTGTTATTGTCTTTTTTGTTTGTGTAATCATTTTTGTATTTATGTAACGCTCAATAGGCCGCAATTAGTTCGTTATCAGTATGATATCTGATGATTGACCGTTATATTGACTTGTCTATATTAATAATTATGTCATTATTCTCATCATCTTTGTGTGTTCTTCACTTCTTCATTCCAGCTCCTCCCTCTCTATCTCTCTATCAAAATCAGCATATAGAAGTTTGATTTTTCTTTTATTTTTGCTCGATCAATTTGAAATAATGTCCACTGAGAGTAGGGAAACAAGTAAGAAGAAGAAAACAATTAAAAATGGTGATCTTAATCAGTTGGTTTCATGGAGGCAGAAGAAAGCTCATGCAGACAAGGAAGAAGAAACCATGGGAAAAGAAATTGAAGAACTTATAACATGGGTACCATTCCTTTATTTATTTTTTATTTTTCTTATATGGTTGCTGATCGGCATACGTGGGTAGATTTTTATCCATCTGAAAACAAAGTTTGTGAAAATTCCTACATCACTGCTTTTAAGTATCCAAGTATCTTATGTCAATACAATATTTAGCTCTAATGCTCCATCATGACTTTGGTGGCCGAGAGGGCTAGTCTAAGAGACTAGGATATGCACATTCCATAGACACTGTCGTTTTTCTACTCGATTATATGGGATTACTGAACTATTTGGAAGCGTTTTTTTTTTTGCCAACATCCTATTGCCTATCGTGACAGCTTGGGAGACTGATTTGTACTACATTTGATGTTGTTTTGTTAAATGTGCAGACTAGTATAATTGAAGCCATGGATGATCAACAGTTGAAGGAATATGTAACGAGTAGACCAGAAAATATGCAAAGCGTTAAAATCACAAAGTCCGCATCAAGTAAAAGAGTAAGATTTACTACTCTGCTTTATCATCCGTCAATTTATTTCTGAAATTTAACATGATTTATTAGGGGATACCACTATTAGCGGGGTGATACCAATTGAACGATCCGACGGTCAGAATCTGTTAATATTTGTTTGTCCTATATGGAATGGTATCACCCCCAAATAATACTGGTATCCCTGTTATAAATTGTGAAATTTAAAGTGCTAGTTGACACTTAACACTGCTGTATGTTAAACCTTGCATTTCCCTAGTTATTCTTACACCTTGGTAACACTGGTCATGGGATCCACATATATTGGCTGATAACTGATTTCCACATTCAGTGTTGCACACCAGCCTCACTACGCAGTTCATGCCAATCTTTACGTTTTTTTGATTGAAAAACACGATTTCCAGTTTTTATCCAAATTCCATCTCGTTAACAAAGGTGTAATAATAAGTAATAGTGAAGTACACATGCTAAGCCTAATGGGTAAGGTAAGGTGTACCATTTCAACGAAAGCAAACAGATCCAAAGTAGAATAAGGAATCCTGAGGGAAAGTGAGAATTTGGATTCTTAATGATAACTACTTATGACTGATGTTTATAATGGTGCAGGGGCAACGGAGTTCAGCGAAATCCAAGTGCACTCCTTCTAATGCTCTGATGGATGCAATTTGGAAGTTTCATAGAGAAGAAGATGACGAAACCTCCTTAAGATCCTCAACCTAGATCACAGAAAAGAATAACTGCATCTGAAAACTCTACTTACTTTCATGTAATAATCTTCTATAATCTATATCAATAACTCGATTTCCTTCGCCTCTTCAAAGTAGCATCTACTTTGCAGGGTCATACTCAGTTTCTAATGTGATAAAGTTACAATAGCTATTTGTCCATGAAGATTGCCATAGATAACACTCTAAAAAAAACAAAGTATTCCACTTTTAAGACTTCCAGCAAACTAAGTATGTATAACAAAAATGGCAGATTCATTTTTCAAAGGGAACAGCGGAACATTTAATGAACCTCAATCTTCTCAGATTTCAACGAATAACTTCTGGCATTACATTGTCCGCCAGATGATGCATATTGTACGAGATCATACCATAGTGTATAACTAAATTAAGGAAAACCTAGAAAAATAACCAAAATTTCAGAGAATTATTACGTGTTGGAATTACTGTTAGTTACATGTACAGTGATGTCTATGAGTTACATTTCATTAAGGGTCACAGTGAAGATAAAAGAAAGCTTCTGGGATCAATAAGTTCCAATGACCTAAGACATGAATATACTATGCAAAAATCAACCCCCGCGTTGTATAATGCTAACAATGACCTAGTAAATAAGAAAAACGGCGTACCTGCCAAGAATGTCCTAAATCTCTTGAAACTGAAGAAAGCAGAAATCAATGATATAAACGATGTGTAAAGAATATAACGGTAAATCCAGAAAGTTCATGCTTTCCTTCCACCTTTTCTGCTTACAATCTCGCATAACCGGCATGGTAACGTATCCAAGCTGGCGGCACGAGTGTTTCCATAGTTACCTAATACACCACATCTCCTCCAGGCATGGTATTCTGCGTAAGCAACAGGGTCATTTGCGAGGGCCTTCACGTAAGAAGCCAATTCTTCCATTGAACTGAACTTGGAACCATCTATTATTGAATTTGGCGGAACAAATTCTAAAACATTAGGTGCTCCAAAATATATGGGAATTGCACCAGAATCTAAGGCATAAAATAGCTTCTCCGTAACATAACTGTCTATCATCGTGTTCTCAATTGCAAGAACAAATTTGTAATTAGACATTGAACAATGGAGATGATCCCACCATTTTGGGGCCGCACTAGGGTTGTTAGAGCACTCAGGGTACATAGAAAGAGCCATATCCTGGCCTCCTACATTGTTCAAGCACTTTCCAAATGAGTGGTGAGGCAGTAGCGAGAGGAGTTCCTTCGCAAATTTGTTTCTACGAGGAAGGCACCTTGATGAAGACCAATAAACGAGTATATCCTGTAATAGAAAATAGTACAAACACGCAATTACTGTCTCCATGGCATTATAGGAATGTTTGTACTTTGAGAACGGTATGCTACTAAAGATACATGCATAATAGTCAGGATGTGTTCACACCAGAGATATATCAGGGCTGGTACAACCCATCCAGAGAAACTCCAAATCGTGTACATATCCGCACAAAGATAAAGTTGGATCCCTCAGATGTTAATCGAAATTATAAGGTGTTTGAACCATATATGTGTTCCTAAGAATTATAGGTGTATAAATGATCTACATGTAAGGAGGTCATCCAAACACACACACACAAAAAAAAAAAAAAAAAAAAACAGATAAGAACTAAGAAGATACAACTTACTTTGTTTTTGTAAGGCGATACATGATAGTTACGATTATTGTGGAAAAGACTACCAGCATAAGTTGCTTGAACATCATCATTCGCATGATAGCCAATAAAGATATCTTCTACACCTGACCTTTTCCTTTCTGCCTCAAGATCCATGTACGCACGAAGCGGGTCGCCTTCATGTCTCTGTATTTTAGAAAAACAAAACAAGATATATAAGGTAAATCACGAGTGATTTCTAAAATAATATACAAAACGAACCCCATCAAACAGCAAAATCAACTTTTCTCACTCACATCAATTTGAAATTACCACTGGGAAGTAAACATTACTCTCTTTGCTATACATCTTAAGTTTAATCAAGTGATTACGGATAAGGTAAGGTTCACAGGGGAATAGGGGATCAGAAACTCTTAGATCCTTGGAATTGTACAATTCACTACATAAACAATAAAAGCAGAAGCATACGGAACCTAACTGTTTGGTTCCTACTTCTCGAATTTGAAGAACTGACTCCCATGGGCCATGGAGTAACAACTCAAATGAGATTGGAAGATTTAATATTTAGCCACTACAAAGAGAAATATTGTAAAATGTCACAAAAATCGAAGCTGCAACCAAAATACTGGAAATGAAGTTTGGATAAAGAACTGGAATGATCCGATTTAGCTTTTTCCGTGATACCCATATTGAAAATTGCTTCCTGACAGTAAGAGAAATGTTTGAATTGAAAATATCCTGGATTAGTAAGCAGAGGATGCAGGCGTCAAATCATAGTAGATCTTACATTGAAATATTACTTGTACCCCTCCACCATAACCACCTCATAACATGTTCAGAGCTTGAACATTTCAGAGGTAGTGGAAAACCAGTTGACTTCAGCATTTAGCCAGACTTTCGAAGCCTTTATTTAGCGACATGTTCCATGCAAGAGCAATGAGAAAACATTTGCTGCTTGAGGAACTTGGAAATATCATGGTATAAGGGAAGACAGAAAACATATATTTGTGGAAGTGAAATTATACTGCTTGTAGTGCAGTGCCCACCCTTCAGTATTCATTACTGAGGGGGTAGAGGGCGCCACATACAATTAAAATGGAACAACTAGAAACCGAAGCCGAAGCTCCAGTTTATACCACGAAAATGGAAAGAGAAGATGGTAAAAGGCTTGCCATATCCATTACGCCTGAAGGTCCAATTACTATGCCTATTTAATCAAATTAGACTAGCCAGAGCATGATGCAGAAATGGATTGCAGATAAGCTATCTGTCGAGATTTTTTTGATGGTATAAAAGGTTGACCAAAACACACCTAATGAAACCTACATCATATATCCTGTCTATCCACATCTTTCTCTTTTCTCTTCAATTTGTACAGAACGCAAATACTTCATTATAACCTCAAAAGGTTCATGAGTGAAGGTTGGGTTAATTGCGATATTATTAGTCTATTATAGTTTACCCCTCCTCCATTTACCTACACTATACATGCTAGCGTTTGCAATATTTTGATTTTACAACTCACAACCAAGGAACAAGCATTTACATAGCCTAGTGACTGTAAGATGCAAATATATTTCCAAAATGTAAATCTACATTGAACAATCTGTTGTACCAATCTTCTGCAGAAAATTACCATTTGTCTAGTCGTCCGTATCACAAACATTCTAACTCATCTTCTTATATTGTAATAAATGATTTATCAAATGGTGAAATTATTGTATTGATTGATCTTTGCACAAACACCTAGATGTGTACGGAACCAACGTAAAGTTCACGGCGTACATTGTTCACTACAACCATAGATCTATGTGCAAAAAGAGTTTAATATCCCGTTTCATCAATACCAAGTTCGAATTCATATAAAATCCACAAGTAATTCATGCCAAAAAACAATAAACATGCAAAATTTACCTGAAATGGAGGTGTAGTAGTTTCAAACAACAACACATCAGGTTTATCAGCAAGAACAGAAGATTTGGTCCAAAGACAAGTCAACCCACATCTACAAGAATACAAATTATCCAAATTATCAGGAATCCATGTCCATCCTTTCACCAATACACTCACATGATTCATCTTCAATGCTTTACAATCAATCTCTCCATTCACATTCTGCAAACAAGAAGTAGACCTATTTCCCACAAATTTGTGTTTTTCTCTAAATTGAGAACAACCCACTTCAGAATCCCACTTTTTGAATGCACCCACTAAGTCAACAAAAGGATCTATGGTTCTCTTAGCTGTAATTTTGTAATCAGTAAGAGAAGAAGATGGTAACAATGATGATGAAGAAGAAGAGGAAACGGATGGGAATTCGAGGAAACCAGTAATGAAGAGAATCAAAATTGTGAAACCAAACATCATTGAGATTATGATAGTGTTTAAGGATTTGATAATTAACATCGTGGGTTAGGATGGAATTAGGGTTTCTGTTTGTATTCTTGAGTTGGTTTCGCCATGGAAGGGAGAACTGTTAGGTGGACTCTGTGTTAAAAGACGTTTACTAATAAATGATCCTGTGTTCCAGAGTTGTAGTGGAAATCTAATTCTCGAGACGCTGCGGTATAACGCTACTTTCACATCGGAATAAATAAACCAAGACCGGGACATTTGTACCGAACATAGACTGAACGCGAGTTTGGAATGTCTCCCGTTATTTTGGAAAAATATTTTGGGAATTTGAACAAAATGCGATATTTTGGTTTTTCGGTTTAATAAAATGTCACCGTGTTATCCATTTTATTTTTCCGGTTTATTAGGAGGATGTGATTAAGTTGTAATCTACTTTATTTTTACTTTGATCGGCTATTTTATTGTATAGTTTTTTTTTCCTTCCTTCTATAATATAACATTTCTACTTTCAAAATAAAAAAGTGTCGTCGTGTTCTCCAAAATCTATAAAATGCCACTACTGTTATCAGTTCCGTCGAGGCCCACATGATTGGCTGACCTGGTCAATTTTTCACGATGCAATTACTTAACTATTCTTCTCTGTTCCTTCGGCTGCCTATATCCGAATGTACGGGTGTCGCGGCAAAATACATTTGGTTATTATCAAATTCTCATCGAAGAGAAAATCAACTCTCTTCTTATCTTCTTCTCACCTGCTCTTTATCTTCTTTCTTTTCTGATTTTAATATCCAGAGAATTGAACTGTAATTTGCGCGAGAACTTTATAATCTAGTGAACTCGAGAGAGTGTTGATGAGATTGAAGAGATGTTCTAGATCTTAGTTGATCTGAACCGATACAAAGGAGTTTATTAGTTTAAATGGAAGAGCCTTTGTAACTTAACATAATCTCTGATTAAGTTCTTGGAATTGATAGAGCGGTTACCAAACATAAATTGTCCGATCTTATCGTGATTGTGAATCCTATGGGTGTAATTGGTACTGCTAGTAGTATGGTTCTTGTCTGATCTTCAACACTAAATCTTAATATTGTGCACACTTCTGATAACCAATTTGATGTTCTTGTTACTAATATTTCTAGTAAAGCTGTTTGTATATTTCTGAGATATATGGGTGTCCTTATAGAGTTAAAAAACAAATGAGCTGGCAATACTTTGATCACATGTATAGAACCGTGAGGGTCCCTTGGCTTGTGGTAGGTAACCTAAACTTTATTTTGAATGGGTCTGAAAAGGTAGAAAACCGAAAAACCACAATGGATTAGTCAACAGAGCCAAGATAATGGATCTGAGCTTTGTAGGATATCAGTTCACTTGGTCGAACAAACGTGAGGTAAAGAATTCACAGAAACTAGGCTCGACTATCAAACACTCAATGTTTTGACTCTTTCCCTCACGCTTTGGTATATCATTTACCATCCACGGGGTCTGACCACAGTTCGGAGTTGGTTAGAACCTCGCTTTGTGAAAGGATGGTTCTAAGCCGTTCAAGTTATTTGGGATCTACTTAGAAGATCCATATTTCTATCAGGTCATTGAAGACTATTGGGATTGTGATCCTATAGGGTCTAATGCTTTCAAACTAGTTTTTAGGCTCAAAAATGTTTAGAAATACATTAAAATTTGGAATAAGGAACACTTTAGTAATATTCAACACAAAAGATCTAAATCAAAATATTTATTAAGCTAAGAATATCCTAAGCCTTCCTAATAACAATCCTAGAGTCATTAGCATAAAAGAGAAGATAGAAAATTGGTACAAATATGAAGAAGGTTACTGAAAAGTCAAAGCTTGTGATAGTAATATCCTGTTAGGGGACAAAAACACGAGTTTTTTGCACTCAACAACTAAACATAAAGCTAAGAGGATAAAAATATAAGCTATCAAAAATCTGATGGCACTTGGTGCAAGGATAGGCCCGGCATAACTGACTGCTTCTACAATCATTTTGCTTCTATGGCTAGGTTCTCAAATCCCGTTATCTTGGATGACATTTTAGAACTTATACCTAGTTGTATAACTAATTTGGATAGTGTTAATTTGTCATCTCCGTCATCTGAATTGAAAATCAAACTCATTTTATTTTATATGGGTCCCGATAGATCCCCAGGTCCAAATGGTTTCCCGACTATTTTTATCAGAAAAACTGGACCCTGGTTAAGGATGACACCACTAGAATGATCAAGGGATTCTTTGAATCGAAGCATCTTCTAAAAGAAATTAATTCGACTTTCATCGCCCTTATCCCTTAAAAAGAGTCTCTAGAAACTCCTATTGAGTTCCGGCCCATCTCTCTTTGTAATACTATCTACAGAATTATCTTTGCTGGCAAACAGAATAAAGCCTTTCCTTGATAAAATCATTTCTCTTTATCAGTCGGCTTTTGTCCCTGGCAGAAAAAAATAGATAATATTATAATAGCCAGCTCATGAGGTTATCTACACTATGAGAACTAAAAAAACCAAGGGAGGATATATGGGATTAAAAATTGACATGTCAAAAGCGTTCGACCGGGTGGAATAGGTTTTCCTTACTAGGATAATGGGAAAATGGGATTTTGTAAAGACTGGATTAACCTAATTATTCAATTATTAGCACCCCGTCTAGTTCTGTTCTAATCAATGACTAGCCAACGGTCTTTTTTAAACAAAGTAAGGGTCTGAAACAAGGAGACCCTATCTCCCCTTACCTTTTCATTCTTTGCATGGAAGGTCTTTCTAGAGTGATAAAAAATATCGAGAAACAAAAACTCATAAATGGGGTTAAATTTAGAAATGTATCTCCATCCATTTCCTAAAAGTTCAAATAATTTTGTAAATTCAATATTACCATGCAATCAACTCCGGGCTAAAGTTCTTAAAACTAAATACTTTTTAGAAAGTTTTTCTTTTTTGTCTCTCTAAACCAAGTGCCTCTAGTTCCCGGTTGTGTAAAAAAATATTCTTGGGTCTAAAAGATGTGGGAGTATTGAAAACATGAACTGGTAATAATATCCAAATTTGGAATCACAATTAAATTCCTTTTGAAAAACCAAACTCTATGGATAAACATGAAATAACTCTTATCATCCAAAACACTTTTATCAGGGTAAGTCAGATGATAGACAGTGAGACAAAACAATGGAATGTCAACAACTTCATAAAATAAGTCATGCCACCAAGAGTTGTTGGAAACATAATCTCAATTGACATAGGGCATTTAGAGAATGAAACTGATTGCTTCAGATGGTACTGACTCAATCGGGCAACCTGACATTCACATCTATGTACAACCACCTCATGGATGAAGGACATAAACCGATATAACCAAATAGGGGATCTGAAATTTGGAGGCACATCTGGAAACTGGATGTTATGCTTAGGTGTAGGTGTTTGTTTGAAAATGCTACCAGTAAATCCTTCTTGTCAATAGCACTCTAAACTCTAGAATACCGACTATCACCCCCCACCCCCACCCCCACCCCAGTGTAACATGTGTCAGTCTAGTACAAAACCACCATGCATATTATCCTAGACTGACCTTTCAGTAAGGCGGTCTGGTTTGGGATAAACTGCAGAATGGCAGGAAGTATAGGAATGAGCACAAAACAATAAATCGAATCTTAACAGTACGGAGGACAATATGGAATGGAAAGACCCGTGTATGATAGTATGTTGGTTCATTTGGAAGGCTTGTTGTTTTCAAATTTTTCAAAATGAAATTGTATCACCAGCAAAAAAAAAAAAAAAAAAACTACACTTATCCATAGCCATATCAAAATAAACACCCCAAAACCCAAAGACCAAATCACGAATAGAAAACCATCTTTAGCCGAAGTTACAAACATGCAGACAAAAACAACAACACCGAAAATCACCATAATGGTACACTGCAAGTTTATGTCAGCACTAACAATGGTAGGTATAGTTCTCCTAATCACATATGAAAAAGGAAAAATTGAAGGAGAATGGACCTTCAAAGTCGGAACAAGAAGCATAAAGAAGGGATGGTCCATGAGGCTAATAGAGGCAATAAAAATGAAAAGTGAAAACGCTGGAGGTACCAAGATACACCACTAACTTTTTCTTAGGCAATCTGTATGGACAAACTCAACACAACTCCGAGAGTAAAAAAATCAATCAAGGAAAGTACCTAGAGTTATATATCTCTCTCTCTCTCTTGTTGTTAGAACGTTTACAGAATTGAATTTGTGAACTTAACTACAAAGAGAGTTCTTGGACTGTATCAAAGACCAATGTCCAAGGACCAATCAAGTCTTTTCCAAATAACAAGGTTGGACCTAGCTACTTTGATTGATCAATGCACAACCTGTGATATTTCAATTATAAAGATAAATAATATAATGCAAAAAAAGAAATAACACAGACGCCAGAAGTTTTGTTAACGAGGAAACCGCAAATGCAGAAAAACCCCGTGACCTAGTCCAAATTGAATACCAAACTGTATTAAGCCGCTACAGACACTAGCATACTACCAATAAACTTCGGTCTGGAATGTAGTTGAGCCTGAACTCAGTCTCCCACTGATTCAGGTACAGTCGCGCTCCTTACGCCTCTTGAATCCCAGCAGGACTCACGCAATTGATTCCCTTAGACGATCTCACCCATGACTATGAGTTGCTTCAACTCAATTGAAGACTTTAAACCAAATCTGCTTCCCACATATTAAGCCTATATTTGATTTCCTGACTTACGATCTAAATGGATGATCAGATCAAACGATAGATCCAGGTGATGGAAATCGATAACAACTTAGACAAGAGTCTGGCTATCCTCAAAATCCGGACTTATGCAACCCGAAGTGCAACTTAGATTATTATTCACCTTACAAGTATAAACCTTATGGAATCAACAAAGTATGAGATGAAGAGACTTTGTTGATTACTATCTATCTTGATTGATGGAGCAAGGATCTACAAACAATCAAGATCAGGATACTCAAGTTATCAAGATAAAAGATAACTGGACATGTCTTCATGAATCCCAATGAAGTCTTTGTAGTCGTTAAACCCTAAAAGGGTTTATGGAGAGGACGACTCTAGATACAACTAGCATACACCAAAAAGTAATGTCAATATTCAAAAATCCCAGTTGCCAAGAGTTCCCCTTATATAGACTTCAAAGCCTAGGTTTCTTTAGGTTTAAGATAAGATAGCTTTGGAACCAAGCAATTAATATCCACCGTTAGATGAAAGCTTTGAATCTTAATCACATATACAAGATATACAGTATGGTTAGGTAAACTGTAACTGAACCGTGTATACAGACTATGTTCAACATGGTTAGCCGATACTAGCCTATTTGGTTTAAAAGCTTAACACGCATTTTCATGTTCACTAAGACATTAATATTGAGTCACAATCATGTGATCAAATGAGCCTAGTGTTAATTACAGAAATGATCAAATGCAAATTATTTCATAGAAATAATTTAATCGCAATTGAATCATGATCGACATAGTTTTGTAAATATACAAAGTACAATTACTTGAATCATTCGTGAATCGGATGAGTCACAGTACGCGGACCGGTTTGCAAACTGTTAGAACATAGCTCGGTTGAACTCACTAAGCGTTGGTATGTCAAGTTTGGCTGTCATATTTTAGTGTGTCAAAACTCATCTAAAGTCGCTTGATTATATACTAGAGTCAACTTCGTTTATGTTAGACTAGAAATTCTAGGAATGTTGAGACATACAAGTATTACTCCGAAGACCTAAAGAATGTGAAGAAGTAGCGAACTAAAATGATGACATCATCCTTCCACTTGAGGTTAGTAATATTGACTTGAACTGTTTCATTCCTAACGTATCTTTCAAATCGTGTTATATTGAAAATATAACTGCGAAGCTATATATACTGTACATGTTGTTTAATGCTCTAGTGATGTGACATGTTCATAATTGTATGATCATAGTATTAGGGAATTAGACTACGAAGTATAACGCTTATCTTTTGAATTTCGTAGATATGACATCGACATAATCTTGTATATATTGTTAAGATTATATGAATGGGTTATGGTGAAGATTTCATCCAAGGAAACAATTTTTTACATTTGTTTAAAGGAAGCACATTCATGAACTTGTTTCGTGAATCGAAAGGGAAATCATTAGGCTTATTGGTTCGGCTATTCGTTGCAAATCTTTGGATGACCAATATGTGTGAGATGGTAGAACCGATCTTAACCTTGGTTATGTATCTTGGTATAACTAATCACAATGCCTGACTTATGATTTGGTATGACTGGTTTTTATTAATTGGTGTAACCGATCCTAAGTAATCACCATGTGATGGTATGATCGATCTTTGTAATTGGTGTAACCGATCCTAGTAATTGGTGTGACTGATTACAAGTGTTGTGTAATCGATCCTTGTAATTGGTAACCGGTCCTGGTAACTGGTGTGACCGATCACAAGCAATACCATGGGAATATGGAACCGATCCTGATAAATGATGTAAACGGTCTTGGTAACTTGTGTGACCGATCACAAGTATTTTCATATTAAGATATAACGGATCCTAGTGATTGGTAGAACCGATTGAACCTATGTATGTGATTTGGTATTTAATCAATCACATTAGTAGTCTTGGAATACAGGTGAACCAATTTTAAACTTGTTGGAAGTGTGGTATAACTGATTTTAAGAATGTAAATCCATGTAAATATGAAATAAAGATTTATAGTGAAAAGATGTTAACATACTTTGAACACGTACAATAACTCTTATCATTTATTGTTCAAAGATATTCCTTAGTACTCAAGGAGATTCTGTGCCGAGATAAATTAAGAATCTTTTAATTAAGCTTTTTGGTTTTATATTCTTTAATTACCAGTAATTAAATACATATCTCTAGAGAATAAAAATTAGTAATGTGCCTTTACTAATTAGAGATTTTCTATTGAGAGATTTTGGAAATATTAGACAAGCATTTATTGGAATTAGGAAAACCGAATCTTTCCATTCATTGCATATCTTGAGAATATTTCCGGTTTTGGAAATTCCTTGATGTACAAACATCCTTGGTCAATAAATACCTTAGTTTGCATTTTTAGCAAACTATCCTAAGAGCCAGGCAAACTTCAATTCTTGTTGTTTCTGGTGGAGTCGTCTATTCGGAGGGGAAAGTATCCTAATTAGGTGAAATCTCTTACGACCTCTCATTTAAAGACTTCTGTGGGATCAAGAAGCTCTACAAGTACCGTTGGTGGGAAACTAGATAATTACAGTGTTATTAGTTTTCGATTTATTTGATTGACAAACATTTTCTGAAACTTTGATTGCACCTAGTTTGTTTATTCTTGAGAATCTTCTCTTGTGATATAAGATTCACTCAAACTAGATTGAAGTATCGACGTGATCTTTAGAACTGTTGTTAGATCTAAAAACATCTTTTGAGAATCCATTGTTAACAGACTCCGTTCTGTGTGTGATTGATCACAAGAGATTCAAGTGGTGTTGTGCAGGTTATTATTGAAGATTAAAGAAGATTTGAAAACGAAGAAGATTTCTTATTGGTTTTCGTATCTTTATGTGTGCACAAACGTTGATCGGCTGGGATACAACTAGAATCGGATTTATTTGATTGATTAATTGCGTGAGATCGGCATCGCTTTACATTTTCTCGTTGATATCTATATTGGTTGATTGTGAATCTAAACTTAACCACTTTGGTATTTATCGGATAGATTGATCTAACCAGGCAAAGAAGTTTATTAGATTAAACGGAAAAGCCTTTGCGTATTGTTGATACTTGAAAAATATTACCCCTTAGTCGGGCTAGTGTGCCCCCAAAAGGGAGGAAAACCTAACATGAAACATGGGGACTTGGTGACTAGAGCCCAAGTCCACTAAGAAAGTATCCATAAGATGGAAAGGACAAGGGAGGAATTAATAGGAAAGAAGGAGGTTGTATTAGAGAAGGAATGCCATTAGTAGTAATCAAGGAGGTTTAGGACGTGTGGCATGATATCATAAAAGGAATGGCTTTTGAAAAGTTTATATAAAGAGGCATATAGTACAATAGAGGGGGATCCTTTTCTCTCTTTCTTTCTCTCTCTCTCTCACCTCTTGGAAATTGGGTGTGTTGTGGTTAGGAGGGGTAGAACCAAGATAAAATTCACCCTTCAACACGTATGACTTGAGATATCTTTATCTTGGAAAGAATCAATAGAGTTGTTACCTGATACGTAATCGATCAGTGGTACCTAGAGTTAGTACTGATTTGAAGATAGATTGAGACAAACACAATGAAAACAAACAAGATATTACTGTTAACTTCTTCTTCTTTATTGCTTGAAAGAAAACTCTATTAAAATCAATAAGTGACTGCTCTCTCTCTCTCTCGTTTTCTCTACTCTTCTATCTATGATCTCTTTCCCTTTTATAAGAGTTTATTCTTACATAAAGAAAGACTATGAGTTTTAGAACTCATCTAAACTAGGAATCCTATCTAAGTTAGGAAACCTCAAACTTCTAGGACAAGTTGTTAAACAAACACCTCTTCTAGTATCTTCTAGATACTCTATATCCACAATACGGCTAAACTAAACCTAGGCTAGTAGTCAGCCTTTTCCGGAAGCCTTAGCTGACCCTCGCCTACGATACTCCTGTATCATGGCTCCCCCATTTTAGGAAGCTGAAAACTCCTGTGTAAGCTCTGAACTGAAGGTGGGGAAACTCGACGTCTCCTTATTCCTTGTTATACCACTTTGCTTTGCTTGGTACTTGACCTGCATGTCCCACACGAAACATGACACGGTCACCTCTTCTGACAGGCGTCACTTTTGTTTCGACAATGCAATCTTCTTTGAGAGTTTCCTATCGTTTTATCCACAAGTCTTCTACTGGTGGTAGCTTCAATTCTTGATCATCCTCTTCATTAAGTAGTGGAGGTTCAAATAGCTTCAAGTATTCTGCATTAATGACAGAATACATCTGCATATATGGTAGTAAATCTAACTGAAAAGCATTATCTCCAAATTGCTTCAGTATTCTGAAAGGTACGTAACGTATAGGTTTAAGCTTCTTCCCTTCACCCTTAAGTCGTTCTTTCCTATACGTAACCATACTAAATCTCCTTTAGAAAAATTACAAGGAACACGATGTTTATCATGCTTAGCCTTGTATTTAGCCTGAGATTTTTGTAGCTGAGCCTCTACTAAAGCATGTATCTTTGAGCTCTAGTGTCTTCTTCTTCTTCTATTGATACATTATATTGAGAAGTGGAGAAACTCATGTCAAATGGACTCTGAGGAAAATATCCTATACAAACTTCAAAATGAGACTTCAAAGTAGACCCATGAAAAGCTCGATTAAAAGAAAACTGTATAAAGGGTAAACTCTCATCCCAAGTCTTAGAATGCTTAGAGTGATATCCTCGTAGGAGATGAACTAATGTCCGATTCACCACTTGTGTTTTCCCATCTATTTGGAGAAGAAAAGCAGTGATGAGTCTTGTATCCATCAGACTCCACAATTTGGTCCAAAATTAACCTAGAAAACGACTATCTCTGTCAGAAATGATAGAAGTAGGTAACCCAAAATGTTTCCAGACATGATGAAAAATAGTTTAGCTGCGCCCTCCCCTGTCACTGTCTTTTTACAAGGAATCAAGTTGATCATCTTGCAGAACCTATCAATTACAACAAATATTTAATCATTCCCTGATTTTGTCATTGGAAATCCTCCTAAAAAATCCATTGAGATGCTTTCCCATGGTCTGGTAGGAACTGGTAATGGCATGTACAATCCTCTCTTCCTATTAGATGGTTTTGAGGTATTGCATAACACACATCCTCGAATATATTTGGAGACATCGAGGTGCATCTTTGGCCAGTACATATACCGCTTCAAATTTAGTAATGTTTTCTCCATACAAAATGACCAGCTATACGAGAAGTATGTGCTTCTCGTATCCAATGAATTTTATCTCCACCGTGAGGTATAATAAGGCTGTACCTTTGTACATCGAACCATCCACTAAATGGAACTCACTTGAATTCCCTTGACTTAATTTCTTGTATGCGTCTCTGAAATCTTCATCTTCCTCATATCTTTAAACATATTCACTTGGTAACATTGGTTGAGACTGCATTGCTATGAATAAATCCATACTAGGGGTGGTATTGACAACATGTCTGCTAGCTTATTTGTTACTCCTTGCTTGTACTTGATGTGAATACCAAACTGCTCCAAATAAGATGCCCACTTCATGTGTCGAGCCTGCTGTAACTTAGATTGGGCCTGGAGATACTGTAACGGTTTATGATCAGTATGAACCACAACTTGTTTCCCAAACATATATGGTCTCCAATGCTTCATAGATTGGTGCATATCATACAACTCTTTGTCATATGTGGGATAATTTTGAACTGGTCCTGTGAACATCTCTGAGTGAGATGCTACTGGTTTCCCATCTTGGAATAACACTGCCCCTAAGGCATAGTTAGATGCATATGTTTCTACCTCGAAGGGTCTCTGTAAATTAGGCAATGCCAAAACTGGTGCCTCTGAAATCTTTTTCTTCAATAATTGAAAAGTATCTCCATGTTTAGGTTTCCATTCAAAAACTACATTAGCTTTGGTTAAACCATGTAAATGGGCTGCAATTTAAGAAAAGTGTCGTATAAACTTACGTAGATATTGGCAAGCCCTAGAAAACTACGAACTTTTGTGATACTTCTAGGTGCTGGCCATGCAGAAATAACAACAACTTTCCATGGGTCGACCTTGATTTGCCCTTTTCCAATCACAAAACCAAGGAAAACTAATTCTTGTCTTCCAAACTCACACTTTTTCTGATTTAACCTTAAAGAATTTTCTTTTAATACGGACAGTACCTTGGAGACATGTGTCAAATGCTCTTCCCATGTCCTGGTGAAAATCAAGATATCATCCAAATACACGATAACAAAATCGTCAATGAAGGGTCCTAATACCTCATTCATGAGTCGCATGAAGGTGGCTGGTGCATTGCATAACCCAAAGGGCATAACGAGCCACTCAAACATCCCTTGTCGAGTCTTGAATGTAGTTTTCCAGGTGTCTTCTTCTTTAATTCGCACTTGATGATAACCGGATTTGAGATCAAGCTTAGTGAAATATATCGCATTCCCTAGTTGATCGAGAAGATCATCGATCCTCGGTAATGGGTATCTATTCTTGATTGTGATCTTTTTGAGAGCCCGATAATCTACACACATTCTACAACCTCCATCTTTCTTTGGTACAAGTAGAACTGGTGAGCCGCAGGGAGAACAACTAGGTATTATTACCCTTTGTTCAAGTAACTATTATACTTGTTTCTTAATTTCCTCGGACTCAGTTATAGAAGTCCTGTATAATCTCAAGTTTGGTAAAGAGGCATCTCCAACAAGTGCAATCTCATGCTCAACACTTCTCTTGGGTGGTATAGTGACTTCTTTTTGGAACAGATCCACAAACTTCTTCTTTAGTGAACTCAATTCGCTTTGTTGACTGATAGAAAGTGTCGTATGTAATACCACATTTTTTTCCTCTGTGGTCACATGCCTAATTAACAATAAAGCAAACTTCCCACAAGCATTGATCAATCTCTCAACTTGGTTAGTGGTAACTAGTTTCATGGGTAAATGAGTTTTACTAGCCTGAATTCGAAATTCTTTTTCATCCTTCTTGAACAAATATACACGCTCTTTGTGATAGAGGACATCGTCACGTTTCCAAAAATATGGGTTTCCAAAAATGACGTGTGCTACATCCAATGGCACAACATCACAGAAAATCTCATCAATAAACTTGTCAGTGATAGCAAATTTGAATCGACACTGTGTTGATACTTGGAGTTCAGTATCCTTCTGTATCCATCCCAATGGATAGGGTTTCAGATGTGGAGTTGTTGATAATCCCATTCGTTCCACCAGCTTTTCTGAAATTAAGTTCTTTTGGCTGCCAGAATCGATGATAGCCTCGACAATGCTTTGTTTTACTTGAATCTTGACATGGAATGATTCTTCATGGAGATCCATTGGTTCCTTGTATGGCAGTTTTGTCTGGCAGCCTGCCATCAACACAAGTTTTGGATCTGGTTGGTCTATTTCAAGGATTGTTTCGGCGTCAACGGTCTCTGCTAACATAGTGTTTTTCTTAAAATTTCTTTGGCCTTCAGATTCTCGTAGTTTTTTTGGTTTGAGATTAGGATAAAGAGTCCAGCATGTGTATTTTATGTGACCTTTCTCCTTGCAATGCTCACACACTTTTTCTTCTCGTTCATCTGGTAGATAATTGTTCTTAATCGTCTCAACCCTTCTTTGAGTACTATCTTCCCCCTACTAACAATTCTCTTGTTGTCTGATCCTCCAACACCCTTAGTCTTTTATTCGATGGCCACAACTTTGTTTATAGCATCTTCAATGTCCTGTACACTGAAAAGTTTCAACTCTCTTCGTATATAATCTACGAGTCCCCCAATATACTTCCGGAAAGTCTCATCACTATCAGTATCCACATCCAAATCCAAAGCTTGATTGTAGAACTCCGTAGTGTAATCCTGTACACTCTGTTGATACCGCTGTCGTAGGTGCTGCCACTTATACCACCTTTCATCCAAGTAACCCACAAGATAAAAGTGTTTTCTCATAAGATAATTAAATTGTTGCCAAGTCATGTGTTTTGTATCATACCTCTTCTTGTAAGGTTTCACCATGTTGAAGTATGGTTTGACAACTTCAGACTTGAAAAACTGATCTTTTGCGACTCAACAAGTTAGTGTACTGTGAAATATGTTTCCCACTTGTCTAACCAACCATCAAGTTTTTCATCTTCCATGACTCCATCATAGTCAGAGATCTCAAGTTTGAATTCAATTTTTAGACCTCCATATGGATTTTGTTTAGTACGTCGTCTTCTTCTTCTTCTGATGTACTTTCTTATTCGTATTCCTTTAATTCTTCTTCTTCTCCCTTTGTACCCTTTTTCCCATGTTTGGTTTTGAGAAGTTTTGGGTTAGTAGTACTCGCTTTCATGAACTCAGAGAAGGCATCTGCTAAATTTTGTATCTTAAGTTCGAGTTTTGCAAATTTGTCTTCGTCTGTTTGTTTAGAACCCTTGTCCTCTTCACCTCCCATCTTGGATTTAGTAGTTCCTCTAGGTTTCCTTGTATCTGGTAGAACGAAAGTATCTTCTCCTGATCGCGTATACTGAATTCGTGTTAAGACCATGCACCACAACTAACCCTAGAAGTCAGAACATGGCTCTGATACCACTTGATACATAATCGATCAGTGATACCTAGAGTTAGTACTGATTTGAAGATAGATTGAGCAAAACACAATGAAAACAAATAAGATATTACTATTAACTTCTTCTTCTTTATTGCTTGAAAGAAAACTCTATTATAATCAAAAAGTGACTGCTCTCTCTCTCGTTCTCTCTACTCTTATATCCATGATCTCTTTCCCTTTAATAAGAGTTTATTCTTACATAAAGAAAGACTATGATTTTTAGAAATCATCTCAACTAGGAATCCTATCTAAGTTAGGAAACCTCAAACTTCTAGGCTAAGTTGTTAAACAAACACCTCTTCTAGTACCTTCTAAATACTCTATAGCCACAATACGGCTAAACTAAACCTAGGAAAGTAGTCAGTCTCGTCCTGCATCCTTAGCTGACCCTCTCCTACGATACTCATGTATCATTACCAAACAGATTTTTTATTCCTTTGCTGTTTGGAATACGATCCAAAGGAATTGTACCAGTGCGTGACTAGTCGAAGTCGGAAGCGCAGGGATACTGAGAAAACTGAGTGAACTAGGGGTAGTTGCTTGGTCTAAACTATACGAAGTTTGTGTAGATTTTGTATAACGGCTTAATTCTAAGAGTATTCAATTCTGGACTAGGCCCCGGGTTTTATTTTGCATTTGCAATTTCCTCATTAACAAAATCTTATTGTGTGATTTACTTTTGTTTTCCGCAATTATATTTGTTTATATAATTTAAAGTAAAATACACTTTACGTTAACTCCGATATACTTGATAGTGATCCTATAGTGTTTGATTAAGTCTGAACCTATTATCAAGTATCACACTTTGTTTGTCGTATTGTCTCGATCTCGTATCCATAGACAATCACATAAAGTATGAATACCGAAGTTGTTGTATTGTCTCGACTTTGTACATAGATGATCACACTTGGTAAGAGGACTTATAGGTTGAAACAAAAAGATTGTGGTGTATTTGGGTACCCTCGTCTTTTCACAAAGTTATATGCAATTACCGAGTTCCGGAGTCTACAGAACTTTTCAGTTCATAAACCAGTTTGTAAACTTATGCAATTACCAAGTTCCAGACTCTACAAAACTTTTCAGTTCACGTACCGGTTTGATTATTTTAACTCGGTTCCCTTACCACAGTTCCATAATGGTTCGTATACGAATATACATACCTATCTGGATCACGTAAAAAACATATTTTCCCATGATGTACATACGAATATGCATATCACACAAATCTGAAAGTCGATATATAGCTACTTCGCTACGTGTACGAATACATGTAATACGGCTTCAGACATATAACAGTTCTCTCAGTTTGTAAGACTGATAACACTGTCTTGTATTCCATATATAGTAGTTCTATATTTCTCTAAATCAATTCAAAACATTTATGAATAGCAACAATGACACATATGACTGTTCCAGGCTATTTTCGAATGATAAACTTGAATCATGATTTTCTTCCGAACAATAAATTTTTCTCCACTGAATTTGATCAAGTATTAACAAATGCTCATTAATCTTAGTCATTATATTTCGAGAAATTCGTAAACTAAATAATTAGTTCT
>JAJJMB010008958.1:1986061-2095769 GCA_023531105.1 Papaver atlanticum | reverse complement strand
TTTTCGATGAAGTTCTCCAAAAGCTTCGGTTGATCTTCACCTTCAAATGGTAGAACGCAAATGATGACTGACACGTTTCTCAACTCCACTATCCTAGACCATGACTTAACTAATTGTAGACTAGAAATCAAGATATAATTTTGGCAACTTCAATTTGACAACAAGCTTGATATAACAACACTTGTGAGTTCGACCGAGCAATGCTCTAACAAAAAGGAGAACCTGCAATGTTAATGCAAGACACATAGTTGGGGCATAAATGGATTATGAAGTGGAGGAAACCATAAAACATCTCAATAGCACAATCTTTGAGAAAAATGTGGAACTTTTTACCTTTTTAGTTTAGATGGATGCCAATACTAAGGCTCAACTGGATGCCAAAACTTAATAGTTTAGCTAATCACTTTCTTGCGTCTTTAGATGTTCATAAACATAAACCCCGATTCCAAAAATCGGTTGATAAGAAGTATGATATAAACCAATTAATGCAAACTTTCATTAAAAAAGAATCATTCATACTTTTCGTAAATCTCATTCATTTCAAATCAAACTAACTCACTTTCATAGGCATTCGTATATGTAATTAGCACGTGAAACAAGCCTTTGAAACCCCTATGTTAATTGACGAATTACAGTCTCGTGAGGGTTTACATAGAAATCTACCCACAAAATTTACACAAGAACTTCTATAACTCTCAATATTCATCGGAGGAATCTTTGTTCGCTTCAGTGAAACCCGACATAAAGTCCGGGGGATGCACCAAAATTTATGATATCATGAATTGATAACTTTCGTCAAATGTGAATGATTCTCCATTTTCCTCCAAGTATTGCGCTTTTACAACTTTTTCCTACAAAAACACAAACTTATTTTGTTAGTGTCGTTTAATTGGATAAGTTGATACATATCGTGAATTTTTTGCATAGTTCTTCTCTTTGAATTTCCACAGTTTCGCACATATTGGATATCTGCGCGTCGACTTTCGGCATACCATCTTTTGATTATGGCCAATTCTTCGCTTGAATCAAATGATGGCATGCTTGTATACAGAGGGTGCGAAATGAATTAGGGAGGAGTAGATGATAAAACTAGGTGTGTGTGTGTGTGTGTGTGTGTGTGTGTGTGTGTGTGTGTGTGTGTTGTTGTTTAAGCTGTAGATGAAGTCAGAGTGAATAAAATATATAAGTTTGGGCCAAATTTGGTCTGCGAAAGAGGTCCTTTTTATATAGAGGAATACCCATCAACTAGTTTTCTTGAAAGTGGTTAAATAATTAGTTACACTCGGTTCCTTTGAATGTCCATATAAACCGATTAATGTTTGGAATCGGTTTTTATGGTTGTCAACATATATCATTTGTGTCTTTGAAAATCAACAAAAAGGTTGAACTTTCCTACAAGAATCGGTTTCTATTGTTGCACACGTAGACCGATTATATCCTACAAAATTAACAAAAAACTCACAATTTTCAGGCTTGCGGAATCGACATATAAGATCATCTAAAGAAACCGATGATGGGATAAAATCATTAGAATCAGTTGTTGTAGATATTCATATAAACCTATTGTTGGCTTGTAATTACAGGAAAAAAAAGTTGAATCATGCATAAATCTTTGTGATACCATAGTCCCATTGCATATCATAAGTATAGTTAAAAACCAAAAGTTCATTGTATTATAACACATTGTACCATAATTAAAAAAAAAACTATCATATTACGATGATTACAAGCCACTAAAAATCTTAAAATCCTAAACTTATAATGAACTAGTATCATAAAGCATCAGGAACCTGCACTTGTAGTATTCGGAGAACCAATATCACCATCATCCCATTACCCAGCTCCTAAACAGATTAGAGTCGACTAAGTAGGAATGACGGATGACCCGCCTACATCAAAGTATTACAATGGGTATCGTGTACCTACGTTAATTAAGGTCTGTTTCTAGTTTACGATGGTTGTATTTTTTTCAACCAATGGTATATTTCCAACCGACCAAGTATAAATTTGTATATAGACCCTTACAGAGAGGACGGAGTATTCAGTGTGACTGTTAAATAGGAAACACTTCTATTTTGTGTGAATATGAGAAAAAGTGTGAATCTTAGAGAGAGAAATTGAAATTTAAAATTTGAAAGGAGATATGGAGAGAGATAATTCCACCGCCGATATAAACACCATTATTACCACCAACAACAACGATAACACCACCACCACCACCACAAATGTTGATCGCCAAATTAGATTACCACTTCTCTATTTCTCTTCTTTTTCTTTATCATCAGGAGTATTATCCCTAAAATCATCAACAATTTACTTACCATCTGGAGTTTCTAAATTCTTTCAAGAAAGAATTCCTGGTTATACTACAAAGGTCTCTAATAATTTTGAGATCAAACTACTTCCTACCTTTTCTGCTTGTGCGTCTGCACTGATACACCGTGCAACAATCAGAACTCCGTATTTATTTTCAGCTTCTCCCCTCTTTCCTGACAGAAGTATTCATTCTTTCTATGGGAATTTCCCAACATAGCACAGAGAGGAGTGAGAGAGAGATTGATCATAAAATAAAAATTAGAACTACATTGATAAAAATATTCTATGCATATTTCGTTGATTACAATCGTCCTTTTATAGGATTTACAAATAACAGAAACTCTAAAACCCTACTGACTCACTCACATTAATTCCTTAATTTTTAGCCACTATTTCACTAACTAACATTAAACTCCTAATTATTAGGAATTAATCTCAATTTTAAAACACGTCTAACACCCCTAATTACTAGGATTAATTCCTACATTTTCTAAAGACCAAACCAATAAATAAATCTAATACTTATGAAAATATTTTGAATTAATATTTTCAACATCCTCCCATAATTCAAAATATCAGCTTCATAACATCACCATAATAAATCAAAAAGCATGATTATCATCATCATCATCATAAATCAACAACATCTTTGATTTTTTGTTGCTCTCATCATCATTATCGACATCATGATCATGATCATGATCATCATCAAGATCATCATTATTAGCAGACCAGCATCCGCATCATTTCAACTAACCTAACATATTATGCATAGATTTTTTCTGTCAAGCAAAATATTAAACACACGCATCAAAATCATTTTTTTCATCCAAAAATTTCTATAACAAATTTCTTTCTTCACACATATACTAAACAAACATCAAATGAATCAAAACAATTCTTTTTTAAAACTCTTTTTCTAGGTAACTCTCTCTCAAATCACCTCTCTGTCCTAGCTCTGATACCATGTGAGATTTCTACAATAGCACAGAGAGGAGTGAGAGAGAGATTGAAACACTCAAAAATATAAAAACTACATTAATAATTTTTCTGGATATTTTACAAAAGAAAACTAACCTTTATACGCAGTAACCCAAAACCATAGAATACTCTCATTATCCCACTGCTAACAAAATCCTAATTTATATGAATTAAGTTGCATATTTAAAAGTATGTTTAGTATTTTCCTAAAGACTAGGACATTTAACAAACAATTATTCTTAAAAGTATGTTTAGTATTTTCCTAAAGACTAAGACATTTAACAAACAATTATTCTTAAAAGTATGTTTAGTATTTTCCTAAAAACTAGGACACTTAACAAACAATTATTCAATTTTCAAAATATTCAAAAAACAAACAGAATTATCATAAATCTAATATTTGAATTATAATTCCAACACCTTCTCGTAATTCAAATATTCTTTTTAAAATTTTATTATCTATCATAGCATACATAACAATTTACTTGTGTGTGTTCAATTACATTCAAATATTTTATTAGATTTAGCATAACATACATTTTTCTTCCTCACAATAATCTTTAAGTTTTTGTTTTTCTCTCAAAATCAATCTTTGCACACACAATAAACAAAAATGATAACCCTTTTTCATCCAAAAATTTCGATAACAAATTTCTTTCTTCACACATAAACTAAACAAACATCAAATAAATCAAAACAATTCTTTTTTAAAACTCTTTTTCTAGGTAATTTTCTCTCAAATCACCTCTCTGCCCCAACTCTGGGATTTTCACAATAGCACAAAGAGGAGTGAGAGAGAGATTGAAACACTCAAAAATATAAAAAATACATTAATAATTTTCTGCATATTTTACAAAAGAAAACTAACCTTTATATAGGCAGTAACTGATAGGTTGGGAAACCTACAATAAAATACTGCAAGTGCACATTGTCTAACTAGTAGACAATGGCAAGTACAGGTCGTTCCCACAAGGAGTGTGAAAATACAGCTACTAGCTAATACAAAGAACCAACAAATCAATAAGGTGATGCTTAACGATTTTTCAGATATTCGGGATAAAATGAAATAATAAATAATTCTTAACAATAAATAAAATGGGAATGAGTTATTAGGGTTTTCGATTTCCACCAATTCAATCATATAGAATTCTACTAATTTCTATTTATTACTCAAGACAAATATCGAAATCAATCTCATGTCTCGGAAGATGGTATATTAAACTCTAAATTATTGTTTCTCCGCTGTAACTTCCTTCGCTTCATGGGTAGTGATTCTAAAGCATTACCTATCAATTCTAAAGCATATCACGTCAAGGGATTTAACCAAAGCACGAAATATCAATTGAAAAGCATAAATAATCAAGAAAATCACATAACCGATTAAACACCAAGCTTTACGAAGAGAAATTACTAGTCAATCAAATCATTATTAGAAATATCATCGTAGAGTTTATATAAATAAATTGGCTTCTATCTAAACCCTAACATGGCTCTAGCTAGACATGGCTTTCTCAAAAGCCATAAAAATATCTAAATAAAACTAGCAAAAGCCAAAAACGAAATCGAAAAATGAGAAATTCAAACCCTCTTCTCCAAGTTGCGGCTATGAAACCTCCGCCCCTTTCTTTTCTTCTATGGCCGCCCTCCTTCTTTGTTCTCTTTTCGGCTCTTTTTATATCTTCCCGAGATCACAAAACAATACGTACTTGCCATAACAACCCCGACACTCTTCTGGACCTTCACAAACGACTACCACAAACCGTCCCACTTCTTTTCTCGATCAAACAACCCCAGCACTGAATACTTCTGTCTTCTGGCCCTTGTCAGTATCGGCCATAGTGCCAACTTTTATTCCCTGACCGGCTAACTTCAGCTCCTTCCCAGCTGACCACAAGATCAGTTTCATCCCGTCAATTTCTTTATCGACTGCACAGCTCAACCAGTTAACCCCACGACATGCATCCAGCCAACGTACATCTCCATTTTGCACATAGATTCATAGCTTTCTTCCATCACTAATTCAGCCACTGCAACAGCCGGTAGAACAATAACTCATCCGCATCAGTTTATGGAGTTTGATTCCATCTTCTTTCATGTATACACTTCCAGCATCACCACTAGTTTAAGAATCCAAAATCCCTGAAATTCACCATTACCAACTGCATAGCTAACCCAATGACCCTTGAAACCGATTCACAAACACAGACTCCATCTTCATTCTCGCCTACGAACTATCTCAGCTAACCCATCTGTTCTCAAGCCTTCTACTTCTCAAAGACAGCTAACATGAGCACTTGCTTGCAGAACCCACTAGCAGCTGTTCAATCAGTTCAACCAAATACCTTCACAGCATAAACAAATCCGGCCAACTTCTATTCTATTCTCTTTCTCATACACAGTTCGCATTTAGTCGCCATAAGAACTGCTGCTTCTGATTCCGGGAAGAGAACTCGAACCCCTGATAAGTGCATAATTCATATGATTTTAGTGTCCATTCCATACTTGCTTTAGCTATTATTCTTGCATATTTTCGTATTATTACTCTTGTTTTCTCTTATTTGTCTCTATTAGGTGAATCATCCAAAAAAGAGCTACAAAGTGCTGAAAATATCTAGGAAGAGAAGTATTCCAAGTATCCAAGTGCCCAAGTCCAAGAGAAGTGGAAGAAGTGCTACGAAAAGGAGCAAAACGCTCAAAATCAAGAGACGGGCCAAATACCGAGATTAACTCATTCAAATTAAGGATTTCTCATCACCATCTTGAATATAATTGAATAATAAAAAGAATTAAAAAAAATGAGGTCATTCCGAGTTCGGACGAAGAAGTTGTGGCCAAAACGAGTTTTTATCAAATACCGAAGACAGTAAAGTATGCAAACGGGTATGCATACTTAATTCCGAAAATTTCTGCTGGAATTTGTGGTACGCATACTTAGAAAGTATGCAAACAGGTATGCATACCTATGAAGGCCAAAAAGTCCCGAACCATGTTTAGGGTCTTTATTTACTACTTTTGTAGGGTCGGGTTCCTTAACCGACTAGGATACTTGGAGGCCAAGCATTGTAAACCTATATAAATAGGTATTAGGCCTTCCAAAGAATATATATCGATCATCTCATATTAGAAGCTAGGGTTTATTCAACATCAAAAACCTAGGGTTTACCCCTTTAGGGGGAAACCACCATGATTCATCTTCTTTGTAATATGAGTAGCTAAATCCTTTGTTGATTAAGGATGAATTCAATGTTCTAAGCGTGAAGCTTTATTAATAATACAAATCTATTGAGAGTTTTTATCATCATCGTTTGTCTTTACTATATTTAGGGTTTATGAGTGATTCTTAGATTGATTTGGGATGCATACTAGATTAGTCTATTGATTGTTCTATTGCTAGTAGAGGTTATGAGATAAGTAATCGTCGATTAACTCTTTACACAAGTAGAGAACGAGACCTTACAGAGGGATTCTGTGGAGCAATCGTGTGTAAAAACAACACCAGCAGGTAAACCTTGAGCTAAGAGTTTAACTACTGGAATCAACCTAAATTCACAAAGCTTAAGGCGTTCGATTGGATTACACCTTGAGTGACCTACTACTTGGTGGTTCGTTGGATAGAATCTGGTAGTCGAGAACTTCTGTATCCAGTGATTGAAGGAGTTTTGGGGATAACACTGATCAGCTGTTATTCTACGGTTGGTGATGAATGATTCTTACGAACGATAGATAAGTATACTAATCCGGCTATCGCTTGGTAACGGCGAAGGATTCCTTAATCATCCTTTTCTTCTTTATTGTCTTTCTATTTATCTTACAACCAAAACCCCCCTTTGCTATTTACTTTATTTTGCTATTTTAAATAACCTATCAATTACACAGCTTTCTGTGGGAACGATCTCTTACTATCGCTATATTACCAGTTAATTAGTGAGAAATATATTTATTAATTTGTTGAGCCTACGACACCCCATACAACCCCGTCTCTAAACTTCCACGTTACCTTTTATTTTATCGAGCTATAGATTTCAGTTGGAGAACTCCAACGTCCAATAGCTAAGCACACTTTAAACTAGTTAGTCCAAGAATTAATTGGACCTACTTTCTTCATTCTGATCTCACCACCAGTACCACTTAGAGATTCCTTTTCTGCATCATAATTCCAAGTGATTTGAATTTAAGATGCGACTATACAGCAGGTCCCATTAAATTCACTTCATCCCTACTACTCCAGAAACACACGTAACCTTTTCGCTTTCCGTTTGTTTGCTGCCCATTATAACCGAGAACCAAAGCTCACAGAAAAGCCATTTACTCGAATTGCAGACGAACCATTAATTAAGAAATCTTCAGCTCCACTCGGATCAAGCAGCCATCAATTCCATTTCTCACGTTCCTTCGTCAGATCCGAGTGCTCGCTGCTATATTGCAACCACCATGTCAAAACACACAGTCCATCTCAAAACGTTCATCCACTGTTTAATTATTGAGACAGCTTCTCGAATAGCCAACAACACCACCGCTCCACCACTGCCTTCCATTTATACGGCTACAATCACCGGCAGTAAGCTCTTCTCGTTTTGCGGTGACTAACTTGAGTGGTTGCTGGTATATAGAAATACCAGGCCAACCACATTTGGTGAATTTTGCTGCAACACGCCATTTAGTTTCATATTTAGCCACTTATTCTCCAGGAAAATGAACTTGTTTGTATTTCCTACAAATAACTCAAAATAATCTTATTAGCCATAATATCGAGTCATAGCTAATATAAATATGGATATAAAATGTAGCATTTATATAGTTATCAGTAACCCAAAACCCTAGAATACTATCATTATCCCACTGTTAACAAAATCCTAATTTATAGGAATTAAGTTGCACATTTAAAAGTATGTTTAGTATTTTTCTAAAGACTAGGACACTTAATAAACAATTATTCAATTCTCAAAATATTCAAAAAACAAACAGAATTATCATAAATCTAATATTTGAATTATAATTCCAACACTTACACCACACAGTTTTACAACATTTCGAAAAATGTTGAAGGACGTCGGATTATTGGTTTCGTATGGTTCGGGGGAGTACCTGTTGGTGTTCAGCAACAACCTCAAGCGATCATTCATGCTCAGCCTGTTTTACCTTCTCTACCTGTATTAACTCCTCCACCTGTTGTTTTACATGAGATCAGAGTCATGGTTATCCGGGAAATATACTTTTCTTGGTTGTTTTCAAAATGGTATTAATCTCATCTTTTCTTTATTTTAAGGGAATTTTAAAAAAATACTCATGTGGGGAAATGCATTTAAGAAAATGTCCACGTTTTTTTCATTATATATTTAATGCCCATGCCGTGCAGTTATGTTTGGTCAAAATCTTGTTTATCTTGTCAATTTCTCATCACATGAGAAGATATATTAATGAGGATATTATAAATTTACCCATAAGCTAAGAGAAAGAGTTTTATCTTGATTTGTGACCGTCCATTAACTAAATAATTGGAGGAAAAATTAGTTTGATAAGATTTGTGACTTTCCATGAGCTAAATGATTCGACGGGTGAAGATCAGTGTTCTAGAGGATGTCTAAACGTTACTTTACTAAAATGAATCAAAGGTTAAAAAAAAAAAAAAAGTTGCATATAGTGTTAAAATGAATCGACCCCGACTCTTTCTCTCTTCCATTTCTTTTCCTCCTCCTTTCCGCCGCCCCCTCTTCCTTCTTCACTGTCTAAACTTTTTTCTTTTTCTTCTCTGCTAAATTAACTTCATAAATGATCTCCTTTCCTTTGCGATTTCAATTAGGGTTTAAAGTATGGATTTTAAGGGATTATTATGGTTTAAATTAAACCATTTGGAAACCTTAAGTTCTCATTCTATAAATCCCCATTGAGACAATTTTTGGTTACTGGTACGGCACGAATTGGTTGAAAGATGTATTAAGTAGGTGAAAAGATCTTGTATGGATGAATTAATGTTTGTATTGTTTTTTTTCAGTAGATTTCATGAAGCAATAGTGAAAAGACGAGGGTACCCAAATACACCACATTCTTTTTGTTTTCAACTTATAAGTCCTCTTACCGAAAGTGATCGATGGACAGAGTCGGGACAATACAACTAATCGGTATTCACACTTTGTGTGATTGTCTATGGATACGAGATCGAGACAATACGACTACGAAAGTGTGATACCTGATAATAGGTTCGAACTTAACCAAACTCTATAAGATCATTATCAAGTATATCGGAGTTAATGTTTGTGTAATTTACTTTAAATTATATAAACAAATAAAATTGCGGAAAACAAAAGTAAATTACACAACGAGATTTTGTTGACAAGGAAAACTGCAAGTGCAGAAAAACCACGGGACCTAGTCCAGAATTGAATACTCTCAGAATTAAGTCGCTATACAAAATCTACACCAACTTCGTATAGTTGAGACCAAGCAACTACCACTAGTTCACTTAGTTTTCACAGTATCCCTGTGCTTCTGACTTCGAAGGTCAGACACTGGTACAATTCATTTGGATCGTATTCCAAACAGTAAAGGAACAAAAAATCTGTTTGGTAACAACTCTATTGATTCTTTCAAGATAAAGATATCTCAAGTCATATGCAAAGGCTCTTCCGTTTAATCTCATAAAATCCTTCGATTGGTTAGATCAATCTATCCAATAACTACCAAAAGCATTTAAGTTTAGATTCGCAATCAATCAATATAAATCTCAATGAGAATCTATAAAGTGATTCCGATTTCACCCAACTAATCAATCGAATAAATCCGATTCTAGTTGGATCCCAGCTGATCAAGGTTTGTGCAAACACAAAGATATGAGAACTAATAAGAAATATTCATCGTCTTCAAATCTTCTTTAATCTTCAATAATAACCCGCACAACACCACTTGAATCTCTTGTGATCAATCACACACAGAACGGAGTCTGTTAACAATGGATTATCACAAGATGTCTTTACATCTACAAACAGTTCTAAAAATCCCGTCGATACTTCGATCTAGTTTGAGGGAATCTTATATCAGAAGAGAAGATTCTCAAGAATAAAAAAACTAGGTGCAATCAAAGTTTCAACAACCGTTAGTCAATCAAATCAATCGAAAACTAATAACACTGCAATTATCTAGTTTTCCACCAACGGTACTCGTAGAGCTTCTTGATCCCACAGAAGTCTTTAAACGAGCGGTCGTAAGAGATTTCACCTAATTAATATACTTTCCTCTCCGATTAGACGGCTCCACCAGAAAAAACAAGAAATGAAGTTTGTCTGGCTCTTAGATAGTTTGCTAGAAATGAAAACTTAGGTATTTATTAGATCAATGATGTTTGGATACCAAGGAATTTCCAAAACCGAAAATATTCTCAAGATATGCAATGAATGGCAAAATTCGGTTTTCCTAATTCCAATAAATGCTTGTCCAAAATTTCCGAAATCTCTCAATAGAAAATCTCCAATTAGTAAATGCACATTACTAATTTTTATTCTCTAGAGATATGCATTTAATTGCTGGTAATTAAAGCGTATAAAACCAAAAACCTTAATTAAAAGATTCTCAATTTATTTCGGCACAGGATCTCCTTGGGTACTAAGGAATATATTTGAACAATAAATGATAAGAGTTACTGTACATGTTCAAAGTATGTTGACATCTCTTCACTGTAAATCCTTATTCATATTTACATGGATTTACATTCTTGGAATCGGTTATACCACACTTCCAAACAAGTTTAGAATTGGTTCACCTGTATTCCAAGATAACTATGTGATTAATCAAATATCAAATCACAAACATGGGTTCAATCGGTTCTACCAATCACTAGGATCGGTTATACCTTAATATGGAAATACTTGTGGTCGGTCGCACAAGTTACCAAGACCGTTTACATCAGTTTCCAGGATCGGTTCCATATTCCCATGGTATTGCTTGTGATCGGTCACACCAATTACAAATATCGATCATACCATCTCATGGTGATTACTTAGAATCGGTTACACCAATTAATAAAAACTAGTCATACCAGATCATAAGTCAGGCACTGTGATTAGTTATACCAAGATACATAACATAGTTATGATCGGTTCTACCATCTCACACATATTGGTAATCCAAATCTTTGCAATGAATAGCCGTACCAATAAGCCTAATGATTTCCCTTTCGATTCATAAAACAAGTTCATGAATGTACTTCCTTTAAACGAATGTAAAACATTGTTTCCAAGGATGAAATCTTCACCATAACCCATTCACATAATCATAATAGTATATACAAGATTATGTCGATGTCATACTTCGTAGTCTAATTCTCTAATACTATGATCTTACAAATATGACCATGTAACATCACTAGAGTATTATACAATATGTACAGTATATACAGCTTCGCATTTATGTTTTCAATATAGCACGACTTGAAAGATACGTTAGGAATGAAACAGTTCAAGTCAATATTACTAACCTCAAGCGGAAGGATGATGTCGTCGTTGTAGTTCGTTACTTCTTCACATTCTTCAGGTCTTCGGAGTAATACTTGTATGTCTCAACATTCCTAGACTTTCTAGTCTAACCTAAACGAAGTTGACTCTAGTATATAATCAAGCGACTTTAGATGAGTTTTGACACACTAAAATATGACAACCAAACTTGACATACCAACGCTTGGTGAGTTCAACCGAGCTATGCTCTAACAGTCTCCCCCTTTGTCAATTTTAGTGAAAAAACTCTTATTACATATGGATAAACAAATTACATAAGAATTCATTTTACATATGCTTGATTCCAAGTTTCAACAGCACAATAACCTGAATATATTCAATCAATAAATGCCGCTGTTGACATTTGAATAACAAAAGATTTTACTACCCCTAAAGGTAAGCTAGGTAAATATTCAATCCGAACATCTTTGTAATTCCCTTTTTTGTAGTCAGAATACCACAACAGCAATATGATATGTTTCTCCCCCTTAGTCAATGCTTTACTCTTTCGTTTAATATAACGTTTAAGCACAATTGTCCTTTCATTAGTGATTGCAAATCACTTGTTTACTCCATATATTTCTCCCCCTTTTTGTCACAAAATGACAAAGGTTTGAGCAAATAAAGGACAGGCCAAAAGGATCTTACAAATCTAAAAAGACTTGTAAATAACCTAGAAGAGTCAAGCACGGAGGTTTCACATACCACTTTAGATAACCAATATTAAAACCGAAACTACAAGTAATTTAGTTTTAATATGTTATCAAGGAAACAATTACCCGAAGCAATTTTCCCTAATAGTTTAACAAATCGACTAAGAAACTTAATTCCCTTGTTAAACCGCGATTGTCAAAAAAAAAAATGTTTTACGCGTACACAACCGGTTTATTTCGATAAGACCAAAATAAAGATCAGAATTAACTTTATTTCTCTCATCAGGTTCTAATTATTCAGACAATAACTTAGACCTTTCTCTTTAGACAAGACAAACACTAGGTTAGTTAACTAGTCTTTCTTGTCAAGGCATTCGATTAGACTTGAATAATCGAATCCTCCAATTTGATAAGTCTAACTAAGATCAGAATTAACTTAGTTTCTTTTATCCGGAATCGATTTGTACTAAACAAATGATCTCGTATTTTATCAAGCCATAAACAATACGTACAAACCAAAATAAGTTGACTTGCACAATTATTTTCTTAACCAGAAGCAATTGAAACAAACATAGACATTATAGCACCCAATTGTACCGAATTTCGTTAAGCAAAAACACTTGATACCAAACAATAAGCCAAATAAATTGACACGGTTTTTCTTAACCGGAAACAATTGAATCACACACACACACACATATCCATACGCAATAATGGAACATATCAATTGTACCGAAATTTTGTTAAGAAAAATATATGCAATATAAAGAGGCTTTTCTTAAACAGGAAAACGATTAACTAAAAAATTCATTACCTCAAATTCCGCAGCCTATTTTCCCCATAAAGATATATCATTAAGCGCAAGTTCAAATAAGGACTCTCCCCCAGTGTGTTGTCATCCTATCACAAGAACAAAAGAACAACAACAAAGGCAACCTTTACCAGAGAAAGGTTGAAATGGTTTTAACTAATGCGTGCCGATAGCAAAAGTTGAAAACCTGAAACACATATGTTATGCTAAACACAACTCATGTAAACATAAATTGATTCAACAGATTGTAACTTTTCACATATGAGTTTCAATCGGAACACCTTATGATCCTTTGATAAAGCCTACCAACATCGGCTAAAACTTAATCCCTCTAAATCAAAAAGCCACACAAACCATAAGGGTTACATCTTATGAGATCGAATATTAAGGTTAATGAAAACCGAAATTAGACATCCCATAAACCGAATACACATAGCAAAAATATAAACATTCATTCACAGGCTATGTAATCGGTAACTATCATAAGAGAAATTATAAAGTAATAATTTTATTCAATAAATAATGATAGTTTTATTCAAAAAGGCCTTTCACAAATATTAGTACATTGAGTACCCTAATTTTAAATAAGAATATAATCTTATTTTTGCTTTGCATGCCTTTTCTGAGAGTTCCTGAAGGTTCTCAGCTTCTGTTAGATTTTACAGTAGTCTAACCCACTTTTAAATTCTGCATAATCTTCAGGTCATCTATAATTATCAATAGATTGTTCATACCCAGAGATTCCCATTTTGGCAGCAGCAATATCATTTTTGAGTAAATTTGTTCTCCAATGAGTTCCATTGTTCCTTCGAAAAAACTTGAAGCAAATACTTTTGAGAGAGTTGTCTTGATGGGAAAAGAACAATATTCGGAGCAAAGTGCATATTTCCCTTTCTCAAAGTATGTGGAGCTTGACTCGAGAATTCGCTCAATCTTTTCCACACAAAAATCACAGACAACATCACTACATTCTCTTTCCTTTACTAAGAAGGAAATTATATGTAGTACTTTCGAACGAGGTACAGAATTGCAAGAGTTAATCACATCCGAAATTTCTTTTGTTAGATCTTCCTCACTCTCTACATAGGGAGACAGCGTTGTACAATATCACAGGGTTGTTTTTGTGAAAGCTTGATATTGTAAGAAGAGGGAACAAGACTGAATATATATATATATATATTTCGAAAAAGGTTTAAGGAAACCTTCAAATGTCGGAAGTATTATACAAGTAAAGAAGGTTTCCTTTTGATTACCAAGGATCAAAATCCATCTTATATATGCGATCATGAATTTTATTTTATTTTTTTTAAAAAAATATCGCATATTAATAAGATTTGTATAATCAGAGATTCCTGATATACTTCCTTTTTCCTTTTCGACTTTGCAGTAGATTTTCGAAAGATACATATGAATCAATATCACTGGATGTTTTTAAATCCTCTTGGAGTCTAATAATTAGACGTTCATAGTCATCTTTATCTAAGATTACAACATGATTGTTTTTCTTAGCATTTACTTTAGATGATCCCCTTTTATCTTTCACTTCAGACTTGGGCATCCACTTAAAGGTGGATTTGGGATGAAGATCCTTCATCTCTTGCAACATTGCATTTTTCCAAGCTGAAACATCATATCTCATATTCCTGTTGACGGAGGCATTAACCTTTTTATCATTGTTCCTTTTAGGAATACTCCCTGTAGGATAGGAATGCGAATTATTAGAAAAAATCTTTTGTCTCAAAATAGGACAATGATGATCTAAGATATTTTTAGAGGTGAAACAAAGGATAGAGCATCCTGCATCTTTCGAATTTTACAACTCCTTTGCATATGACCTTTATTTCCACAATAATAACAATGCTTACTAAAAGGAGTGTAGTTTTTAGGATTACTTTTGTGAGATGTTCTCCCCTTGTGCCGATCATTAATCTGAGACTTAGTATGATTGCATCCGAAACTATTTTCTTTAAAATCTCACTCGAGCTTTTTGGGAGATCGGGAGTGTCAGCTGGTTTAGGTAGATCCTTTAGTGTGGGAGAGTAAACAGCTTTTACAAATTTTATTTCTTTGTTGGTTGAGGAAGTATCGATTCCCTAATATCCCAAGCCACGCATATCACCATGACTTCTTTCTGTTTCCAACAAGGAAGATAGTTGGTTGTACTATCATTGAGCCTTTTTAGTTTTGCAACTTCTTCTTCCAATAGCTTAACTTTGTCAAGAGTGTTGACAAGGTCGACCTTAAGAAGGTTTTCTTTGGAAGAAACAAACTCCTCCTTTTCTCCACACATTAAATGTTGAGATTTAAGCTTAGTTTGGTATTGCTGTGAGTTTTACAAAAGTGCTTTTCTGTTGTGTTGTGTTGTGCTGTGCTTTAAAAATAAAGTAGTCAGACGTTTGGTAAACTATAATATGTAAAGTGTTGTGGAACCAACAAACTGTAAATTTTGTTTGGTAAATTATCATGTTTAAGTGCTTATGATGTGGCTAATGACGAAAATAGACATGGTTTAAAAATTCTTTTTAAATTACATCTATTAATAATAAAATATATTTTTTTATTTTGCATATTATTTAAATGAAGATAAAAAATAATAATATTCTTATTCATATTTTAATCATTTAATATTTTGATTTTATTTTAATTTTTAATTTTTACCTTTAAATACAATTATTATTATTGTAGTTGTAATTATTATTTTATAACAAAAATTAATAAAATTTGATTAGTGAAATAATTGCACATAAATAAATATTTAAGGGTAGATTTTGTCTTTTTAATATAATAACAAGGTTAAAATAGAGAATCAATTAATTAAAATTGAGTGGGTCCACAGCTTCTGCTTTTACTTCTTTTTAAAGCTACTCCTGGATAGCTTTTAAAAGTTGGCCTACAACAGAAGTGCTTTTGGAGAAAAGCGCTTTGAAAAAAGTTTACCAAATGTTATTTTCCTAAAAAGTTTGTTACAAGTTGGTTACAAACTGCTTTTGTAGGAAAAAAAGCAATCCCAAACGGGGCTTTAATCCTTTCTTCAGTTTCAACAGATAATGTTTCCTATAGAAATTCTCATAATCAAGAGTTTTTGAGTTTAGGATTTCTCTGCAGTCCTTCATAGATAACGAGCATTTTGATATCCAGAATAAAATCCAGAGGATCTTTCTCAGTTTCTTATTTTCTCTGCAGAGAGGAGCGAGAAGTCCAACAACATCTGAGGTGGATAGCCTTTTTGTAGAAACGGTACCTAATAGTGAAGAAAATACAGAGATATCTTCTTCTACATCTTGATCGATTTCTGAATCACCGTCTTCGGAAATTTCATCAAGTTGTTTTTCAAGGTAAGTTTGCCAGTCATCAGAATCTTTATTATACTGATCACATTGTTCATTAGATTCACATAGGATTACTTTATTAGGTGTTGATTCTTCATCTTGTTTTTCGTTAACTGAATCATTTACAGGTTCAATTGTAACCATTTCGATTCAAATCTTATAGGTTGGATCACACCAAACACAGATTGTTATATCTTTTCATGTTTGCCTGCTCAGATACCAATTGAAAAGGCGAGGGTACCCAAATACACCACAATCTTTTTGTTTCAACCTATAAGTCCTCTTACCAAGTGTAATCGTATATCGACAAATTCGAGACAATACAACAACTTCGGTATTCACACTTTGTGTGATTGTCTATAGATTCGAGATCGAGACAATACGACAAACATAGTGTGATACTTGATAATAGGTTCGGACTTAACCAAACACTATAGGATCACTATCAAGTATATCAGAGTTAACATAAAGTGCAATTTACTTTAAATTATATAAACAAATATAATTACGGGAAAAAAAAAAGTAAATCACACAACAAGATTTTGTTAACGAGGAAATTGTAAATGTAGAAAAACCCCGGGACCTAGTCCAGAATTGAATACTCTCAGAATTAAGCCGCTATACAAAATCTACACCAACTTCGTATAGTTGAGACCAAGCAACTACCCATTGTTCACTCAGTTTCCTCAGTATCCCTGCGCTTCCGACTTCGATGAGTCGCGCACTGGTACAATTCCTTTGGATCATATTCCATACAGCAAAGGAACAATGAATCTATTTGGTAACAACTCTATTGATTCTTTCCAAGATAAAGATATCTCAAATCATACGCAAAGGCTCTTCCATTTAATCCAATAAACTTCTTTGCCTGGTTATATCAATCTATCCAATAACTACCAAAGTAGTTAAGTTTAGATTCGCAATCAATCAATATGACATCAACGAGAAACTATAAAGCGATGCCGATCTCACACAACTAATCAATCGAATAATTAAATCCGATTCTAGTTGGATCCAAGCCAATCAAGGTTTGTGCACACACAAAGATACGAAAACCAATAAGAAATCTTCTTCATCTTCAAATCTTCTTTAATCTTCAATAATAACCTGCACAACACCACTTGAATCTCTTGTGATCGATCACACACAGAACGGAGTCTGTTAACAATGGATTATCACAAGATGTCTTTAGATCTAACAACAGTTCTAAAGATCCCGTCGATACTTCAATCCAGTTTGAGTGAATCTTATATCAGAATAGAAGATTCTCAAGAATAAACAAACTAGGTGCAATCAAAGTTTCAAAAACCGTTAGTCAATCAAATCTATTGAAAACTAATAACACTGCAATTATCTAGTTTCCCACCAACGGTACTCGTAGAGCTTCTTAATCCCACAGAAGCCTTTAAACGAGCGGTCGTAAGAGATTTCACCTAATTATGATACTTTCCTCTCCGAATAGACGGCTCCACCAGAAACAACAAGAATTGAAGTTTGCCTGGCTCTTAGGATAGTTTTCTAGAAACGCAAACTAAAGTATTTATTGACCAAGGATGTTTGGACATCAAGGAATTTCCAAAACCGAAAATATTCTCAAGATATGCGATGAACGGCAAGATTCTGTTTTCCTAATTCTAATAAATGCTTGTCCAATATTTCTGAAATCTTTCAATAGAAAATCACCAATTAGTAAATGCACATTAATAATTTTTATTCTCTAGAGATATGTATTTAATTGCTGGTAATTAAAGCATATAAAACCAAAAACCTTAATTAAAAGATTCTTAATTTATTTCGGCACATGATTTCTTTGAGTACTAAAGAATATCTTTGAACAATAAATGATAAGAGTTATTGTACGTGTTCAAAGTATGTTGACATCTCTTCATTGTAAATTCTTATTCATATTTACATGGATTTACATTCTTGGAATCGGTTATACCACACTTCCAAACAAGTTTAAAATTGGTTCACCTGTATTCCAAGATAACTATGTGATTAATCAAATATCAAATCACATACATGGGTTCAATTGGTTCTACCAATCACTAGGATCGGTTATACCTCAATATGGATATACTTGTGATCGGTCACACAAGTTATCAGGACCGGTTACATAAGTTACCAGGACCGGTTACCATATTCCCATGGTATTGCTTGTGATCGGTCACACCAGTTACCAGGATCGGTTATACCAATTACCAGAACCGGTTACCAATTACAATGATCGATTACACAATACTTTGTGATTGGTCACACCAATTACTAGGATCGGTCACACCAATTACAAATATCGATCATACCATCTCATGATGATTACTTATGATCGGTTACACCAATTAAGAAAAACTAGTCATACCAAATCATAAGTCAGGCATTGTGATTAGTTATACCGAGATACATAACATAGTTACGATCGGTTCTACCATCCTAGACATATTGGTAATCCAAAGATTTGCAATGAATAACCGTACCAATAAGCCTAATGATTTCCCTTATGATTTATAAAACAAGTTCGTGAATGTACTTCCTTTAAACAAATGTAAAACATTGTTTCCTAGGATGAAATCTTCACCATAAACCATTCACATAATCATAACAGTATATACAAGATTATGTCGATGTCATATCTACGAAGTTCAAAAGATAAGCGTTATACTTCGTAGTCTAATTCCCTAATACTATTATCATAAAAATATGACCATGTCACATCACTAGAGTATTATACAATATGTACAGTATATACAGCTTCGCAGTTATGTTTTCAATATAGCACGACTTGAAAGATACGTTAGGAACGAAACATTTCAAGTCAATATTACTAACCTCAAGTGGAAGGATTATGTTGTCGTTGTAGTTCGTTACTTCTTCACATTTTTCAGGTCTTCAGAGTGATACTTGTATGTCTCAACATTCCTAGAATTTCTAGTCTAACCTAAACGAAGTTGACTCTAGTATAAAATCAAGTGACTTTAGATGAGTTTTGACACACTAAAATATGACAACAAAACTTGACATACCAATTCTTGGTGAGTTCAACCGAGCTATGTTCTAACAATTAGGGTTATCATCTAGGAAAGCCAGGGTTAGGTTTAAAGCAATTAGCACTTCAGATGATACCGATTTTTGGAGAATAATTTTTGTTTGCTTAATTTGTTGAACGGGTTTGATTGGATTTGGAGGAGCAGGAAATTAAATCCCCCCAATTTTGCATGTAAGTAAAACATTTTATTTTCTCGAACATAAGACGACCCTTGAACTGATTAGGGGCTGTTTTTATTGTGCAAGATTGTTCAAATGTATAATCTTTCATCTATTGGATCAGGAATATTGTGTTCAAATGATTGGAGCTAATTGTAGGAGAGTGTTTCTTTGTTTATTTTGTTACACGATGTGACGGTAGCTTAAACATTTTTACAGTGAAACTAAATTGGTTCTTATGCAACCATTCGAACCATGAAGAGCAGCATAATTAGTTAGAGTCAAGGATCTCAGAGGTTTTTTTTTTTTTTGATATCTTGATGAAATAACTATTATGTTTGCTTTGCAGTTACACATGGAGATATTTAATTTCAATGAAACGAATGAAAGGGAGCAGCCATTTATGACTACAGTTGGTAATTGATTCAAATATGAGTTGAAATGGTGACATTGTATAGTATGAAACAAGGAGAAGTTGGTTTGAATCTGGCAGAGAATTATGGGATAATCCATCTCGAGATTGCAGGAGAACAAATCTATATAAGCATGCGCCAAGTGATGTTGAAAATTTAACTCTTTTTCACCCGATTCATGCCCGCAACATGTTTGCTGGAATTTCTAAAATAAACTTACACTCCCTATCTCCAGCTTCACGAACAAACGAATATAAACGTCTAATGTATGTATTCTTGATCTGTATTTAAAGACGCCTATTATCAATGTTTTAGAAATTGTTGAAGTGATTATTTGAAATGCGTTAGAAATTTGAATAAAATTTTGATATTAGTTCGGATATGTTCTTATACTCGTTCATGTATGTTCGAGTAAAGCAAAACCATTGGGTTAATTTAATTCGGTCTGAGTCAAATGATTTAAGGGCTAAAACGTCTTTTGACATGACTAATTCATTGCTAACTGTCCTTTATCATCTTTTAGCCATTTGTTTAATAAAACGGGATGGAAAAGGTCAAGATATGGGCATTTAATATATATGGGAAAAAACGTGGGCATTTTCTTAAATGCATTTCCCCATATGGGCATTTTATTAAAACCCCCTTATTTTAATTTTTAGGGTTTATACTTTAGGGTTTTGTTTGTGAATTGAATAATTTTGTTTTTGGTATAGAGAAAGAAGGAAATGTATGGAGAATCAACTTTCCGATTAGGAATGGATTGATCCGGTTTGTGTGCATTGAGACATTGGAGCGGCACTTGTATGCCCATACAGACATGTTTTCATGATAACCTATATTCTCTATCCAATTGTTTGTTGTTTTCTTGATTAATTCTGAATTCTCTATCCGATTGTTGGTTTCTTGATTAGTTCTGAATATTTTTTATGATCGGCATAAGGTATTAGGTGTTTTGAATATGATGTTGTCCACTTTATCCTTTTCTATGGAACTTTATTTTCAGAACTATCTGAACAAAGGATACATATTACTACTTGTACTTAAATAGATCCATCGATGACCCGTACGCAAAGTCAGATGGAGTGAAAATAGTTCTTTTCCCCGCCCAGTATAAGTGAATCTCTAGAGTGTTACTAGTAACATCAACATCATATTCTTCAATGATGCTCTTCCCAACACCTTTTGCTTCTTCTTGGATATTAAAATTCTTCATATATCTTTTATCCCTGCAGGAATCATACATCACAAAAAACTTCTTTATAACAACCAGTAAAAATTATTCAAAATCATTAAGTAATACTCCAGATAACAGTATATCATAGTCTGAGACTCTGAGTAATCACTAACAATAAAAATTGTCCAGTCACTCACTTGAATTGATACATCGAATATGCGTGTCCCAATGCATGCATCTATTTTGTCAATTGGGAACATTATTCAGCAAAGTGAAGCTTCACTTTACAGTTTCCTAGATGTAAGCAGATGCCCTAGTAATTTAATGAGAGAGGTGAAATACAACCCGTCATGTATAAGTCTGTAAATGTTATGTTTGGGCTCGCTTGAGTAAGATGGATAGCTTTGCCTTTGAGTAAGGGTACTATGATTTTTATTATTTTATGTAATTTTCAACCTGATGGAATTATCTTACTTGTTGATGCATTAAATGCATCCTCACGTAAACTAGCACGTGATTTATACCAGAAAGTCTTTTTCTGCATCGGGTCAGACACAGCGAAACCAATTGTCATAGAATGCAATAAGTCTGAGTTACATCCAAGGAAGCATGTCAACTCCCGACCAACCATTGATGTTTGGGTCAAGATTCCTTGCTTCTACATTTCTGCGAAGAACCATGTTGATATCAGAAAACCATTTCTAAGCTATAGCAAAAGCAATTGGGTAATATTTCAAACTTTTGTTATATTCCTTATCAATTTCATTTTTCTACTTAATCTTATCACGGTGGTAACACGTATTCTTATCATCATTGTGGTGGTGAATGAAAGTCCTCTTATCTTTTACAGTATTGGAACTATCAATCTTTGTCCAGATCCTGGTTAAGTGAAATAGCCTCACAGTAAAGATCCATAATTGTCAATTCCTTCCAGAACTGCCAAGAGTCACTTTCGGAGTTCTTTCGAAAATGTTGAACCTCGGGGCTATAATAAAGGATGTTAGGATTACTTGAGAAGATATGGAAAATCAAAGAAATTTGATTGAAACAGGAAGTCCTTGAAAGAGAAAACCCTAAAATAATAATAAATAATAAAAAAATATTAAAATAAAAAGGAAAAGAAAGGGGTGAAGGACCGACCAAAACCCGTGGCATGGCCGCGTGGGCCCCACCCCTACGGTTTCCTTATCCATATTTTTGGGTGCTATTTGGAGCATTATTACTAAGTACGCACATGCCTTTTACTCGGGCTTACTTGGTGGTGGACCTTATGTCCAAAAGGTAAATAATTCATTACTAATCCATGGAATTCAGCTGAGAAAAGCCATTAATTGAAGTAAGTAAATATTAGGGTAAATTAGTATATTTTTATAGGAATTCATATGACGAATATTCAATACTATACTTACTTAATTAGTCGCTCTATCTAGCAGGAAATCTGTTTAGGATCATTTAATTGATTCAGATATGAGATGAGATCATCATGTTTGTCTAGAATATTATTCTGAAATGAGTTACAGCACCAGAAACATCTTTCGTATGAATTTCGAATATAGAAAGAGATACTGAGCCGCTCAGCATAAATGATAAAGTACATGGAATATTAAAAGCTCTACCTTAGAGGCTCTAACATTGCCTTCATGTATTATTGCTTTGATGAGGTTAAAGAACTGCAACTCGCGGAACGTGAAGATTTGAATTTTCTTATGCTTCTAATACTGTCGGAGATTCATACACAATTTTATGAATTTAACCTTCATCAACAATCCACCATCAACAATAAGTTCCCTGCTTAGTGTGGGACAATCATGTTCCGCAGTATGCAGTAGTTGGTGATTTTTACTAACATAAGCAAAATGAACGAACAAGCTTAGTCAGTAGATATTACCAGAAATTCTGATTCAACATGCTATAGTGATGTTGAACAATCGTTAAGTGAGCAATAATTGACGCAGTAATGCTTGAAGAGTGATAGAGCATCGTCTGGAGAGCATAAATTAGCGAGGAACCGCTGATTTGCATGGTGGAGAGACCAAATTGACCGGTATATAAAACGGACGTTGCTTGAAAAATTGTATCGTGGTCCAACCAAGATTTGGAAACTCAAATAATTATTATTATAAAAGGGGTGAAACCCTATTAAAAAAAAATTTATTCTTCCTCCACTGACAGACCAGCAATACATGCTCCTTATTCTTCCTCTTCCATCGACGAGAAACAACAACAGTTTTAGTTCCCGCCGGACTTCACCGACCGATCTACCGCCGCTACAATTCTGGCCACAGTCGATTCCAGTATGGTCATTCATCCATGGACAAAGAAAAAAATATTTTATATATGTATGTGAATTAATCATTGTTTTAGGGCAAAAATCAAATTTTTTTCATTTTTAATGCTTTGATCATCTTCATAAGTGTTTCAATCATCTTTGGTGCATCAACGAGGAAGTCCTTAACGCATTAACCATTGCATCATCACCATTGGTTGCTAGTTGAACCATAAACCCTTATTTCCCCTCGACAGGTTTAGAACACACATATGTTCGAATCTCAAAGTACCACGTCCAGTTTAAAAGGGAACGATGAAATATATTAATCACGGTTTCTGAATATGTAGGTTCACGACTTTGGAATCGAATTAAAACACGGTAAGGCAGGGTTTTCTTTTTTCTTTTTTTTCCCAGTGTCCTCACCAAAACTCTCGTTTCACAAAAGCCACGAAAGCCTTATTTCGGCCTCTTTAATTCAGCATTAGCTCATTGGAATTTGGTGGCATCTTCATTGTCAACATTCTTAGCATAGTCAATGTGCTTAGTTTTCTCTTCAATCGACAAAGGCTCTCCTCTATCTCTCGTGCAACACATCATCTTCACAAAGGTCTTTAAGTGGTCCTTCTATTTTCAATTAAACAACAAACAATTAATAACCTGATACGATGATGTAATCTTAAAACAATACGAGCAACTCTAAAATACTTACAAAATTCTTAAGACTTGTTGTTGGGTCTTTCACGACATTCTTCCTCTTACATTCCGGTTGTTCCAAAATTTCTTCCCTAATCATAGTAGGACAAGAAAAACTGGAGTACTACGACATGTAATTCTCATGAGCTTCATGACCTTCGATCACCTCGTCTAAAAGACTCAAATCAACTCTATGAGCACATCTTTCGTCCCAATAAGAAATCTCTGGTGGTGGAGCGTAAACGATGTCAATAGTCTTTTGGAACATGCTGCACTCCTCCCTTACCACTTTATAAAATAGTTCATTACTGGGATGGGGTTCTTCTTGGACGTAACCAATTTGTCGCATCACCCAATATGGATTTTACATTGAAAATCCTTGGGGGTAAAACAAGGGACCGTAGTAAAATGCAACATCATTTCTCCTTACGATTATTCTATCTTTTTATCATCTCGATACAGATCGAATATTACCTCATCCGCAGTCATTTTGTCTAAGGAAACTCGCATGTTGATAAGTTGCTGAGGAATATCCTTCTCCTAACCACCAGTAAAAGTGCATCAGTGTCCTCTTGGCTTGTGCTTCGCAAGACTAGTATCGAATTTGATGTTGGGGTTTGCTTTCAACAAAGAAGGGAAGTGCTCATATATCCAAACCTATGCAAACACAAAGTTTAGTAAGAATCTTATATAATCAAATACTAACTATAAGAACATTTTGTGAATATAAATAATTAGACAATTGAATTATCTGAAATAGACTTAGATTCTCGTTAACTTGCTTCACTAGTGACCTTGAAGCCTTAGTCAACTCTGCATTCAAGAATCTAACCACCGCAATAGTTGAAGATACTTGGCATCGACCAAGTTTCCAGAACTGTCGGGGAAGATACGGTTGGCCAGGACGTATAAAAAATAAGCTGACGCATTAGCATTTATTCGCACTTTATCCACACTTCCTTCCTTATCAAAATTTTTATGGGTCCAGAAGTATGTGTCCCTCAACCACTTCAGATTAATCTTCTTACTTGTATAACCATCCTTCAACACAAACATAGACTCCGACTTTTTCTCATCCAAACCGAACAAGATATTGGTCAATTTGAAGATATTCTCCCAAGAAATTTGATCATCATATCCAACGTTGGTGTCTTTTCCCTCAACCTTGAGGCCTAGAATTTGATGGCAGTCATCGGGAGTTATCGCCATCTCACCGAATGGGAAGATCATTGTACCAGTCTCCTCATAAAATTATCATATGATAACTTTGTCATACTCAACAACCGAACTCTTCGCCGCATGCCACAGCCCGGAGTTCTTGAAAATCTCTTTGACGGCATCACATTCCTTGTCAAGTGGCCATTTCTTCGTCATAGTATTTGAAGCTTGGCGCCTCAAAAAATGGATGGTATGCTTATGATCCTAAATAACATAAACCATAAACACACAACTTAAAAATAAAAAATACAAACATTTGAAACAAATTTAAGATAGAATGTCTTAAATATAAACAAAGTGAGATTGAGATTACTTACGATAGTATAATAGATTTCATACGCCCATGAGTCTTTGTATCCGAAAAAAACATTTCCATCATCTTCGGGTAACCCTAGTAGAGGCTCACATTCTTTTTGTTGCTTCTTCAAGTGAGGGGGAGACATGTGGGAATCAATAGGTTATTGATAACCTTCTTCTTTCCGGTTGCAGTTGCAGCTAGAGGTTTTTGTTCAACCCGAACCCCTGTTTCTTGACTATTACCTTCTTCTTCTCCACCTCTTATTCATCTTTTTTATCCTCTTCAACAATCTCACCTTGTCCGTCATTATCTTTATCACCATTATCACCATCATCATTACCTCATCCAGCAGGTGGGATGTCTTGATCATCATCATCATTGTTATCTCTTCTAGCATCCGGAGTCCGTTGATCATCATCATCATTACCTCTTCTACCAGATGGAATTGATTGGTCCTCATCTGGAGTTTCATCATAATCATTTGGTTCAGGTGGACCCTGAGAATCATTTCTTTCACGGATCGTGAGCGTTCCCGGCTCAACGAATGCCCCTCGATGTGTTGCTGTCAAGAGTTTGTCGCCTACCCGGGGAGGTTTTGATGGAGAAGTAACAAGTTTCCTCTTTCCTTGCTTCACCTTTTGCAGCCTAAGCAAGAACAATGGAAATACTTTTCAATTAGCCGTTAGGGTCATCCCTTGAACAAGGAAACGTCTAAGATACAACATACATAAGTCGTCAGGGACGACAATAATAGTAAGTGACGACTAAACAATATTCGACACCTTAGGAAAATTAAAACAGTAACGACCAATAACAAAATGTTACACAGAAAAAATAGGTTTTGGTCAGCATTTAGTTAGCATGATCGATAACCCATATAGTGCCGACTAATACTTATTCGTCAAGGTACTATTCTCGTAACATGCCGGCTAGCTAATAACAAAATGGAACTCAGGAAACACAAATTTTTTTCACAACATTTTATGATTTTTAACCCTGACGACTAACGATGCAACAACACTAGTCGGCAAGGTTCTATGTTGAATAGCATGACGACCCTGTATATATCATTCCAAGATAATGAAAAGTCATCACGATATTCAAATTAAGAAGACAACGTCCACACATAAACATGAAAATTCGGCATGGTCGTGCAACTAAAACCCTGCCGGCTACATAACTACAAATGCATAATTCAAAATTTTCTGCTCTAATTTGACATGCAAACAACAAATTGAAGTATTGTAGTGAGTTTAAGTAGGCACTTACTTTCTCAATCGCGTCATTTCTTTGGTTTCAACAGTTTCAGTGATTTCTTCTTCATCAACTGTTTTTGTATTCGATTTGTATTGAATTACATTTCCAAATCCAGGGTCTGTACTAGGTCTTTTAGAAGTGTTTTTCATACGCTTCGGATTATGTATTTTTGAAGAGATTAATCGATGATGGAATTTTCGAATCGACGAGTTTTCAATCATTTTTAATGAAGATGGGGACCAATTTGGTCGTCGGTATGGTAGAGGAGAAGAGGTTAGAGGAGAAGATGAGATGAAAATGAATTAGAAGAATTAAGTTTAGTTTTAATTATAATGGATATAAGGATAAGGATATTTTTATAACTTTGTCTATTTTAACACCCCTAATCCCTTCGATTGAGTCCCTTTAAAATTTGATATTCCCATTCCTGCCAGTAAAAAGTAATCCTCTAATAAATGAAATTATATGTAACAGAATCTTGATTCGAATGGAAAAACTTCAGCCCCTGAATGGTGTAAGTATCATCCTTGGTGTTGTACGATATACCACAGCAGTTCGGCCTCCCTTTAATCAGTATTATGATACCATTCGGTAACACTTGGATCACATGGCCCAACTTCGTGATGGAGTGGTCTCAAGTCCTTGCGGTACTCTCTCTTCCAATTACTAAGCGTAGAAGGACAGTAGTAATTCTGCAACACCCATAGTTCCATGTACTCCATGTTACTGATCATTACTCCCGTCTTTCCATCGATTAATACTAACAGATACCCAATATAGTTTTCGCTCTCAGTGATATCAGGAGGAAGTTGGATAGTTGTAGCCCATGTCTCATGTTCTATGGACAAAACATGGATTTGAAGCTTATTACTGATCCAATGTAAACACCCATTCATATAAACACCACCAAATACATCACCAAAACCACAGAGAGGATCCACATCGGCCAATCTCTTCCAAACCCAAGTGTTCGAATCAAATATCTCGCAATGGTAACCCAATCCACCTCTCGGTTTTGAAAAACGAACTATCTTGTATTGCAACTTAGGGTAAGTTTGTGTCACTACTATTCTCATTCCCAAAGTTCGAAATCTGGTTCTAGGGTTTGGTATCTTTCTCCATTCACGAGACGCTGGTTTACATATGTAGAAAATAGGAATACTCTGACTTGTCTGTAATTCGTCGACAGTGACAAAACAAAGCAGGGAACCACACGGAGAGGAACCTAAAATCTTAACGTTTGATGGCAGAAATCTGATAGGAGATGGAATATGTGAGGGACTAGAAAGATCATGGTTCAATGGGACGAATACAACGGAATTAGCTATGCTCCGACTTTTATGTTGAATGAAAAAGAAGCAACCTGAAGCAATTCTTGTCCTTTGAGAGTGGATGAGCTGGAAGTTACTCTCATGAATGAGCTTATGCCAATCTCTGCAGACCCATTGAGATTGCCGTAGAAGAGTACCAAGGGACACTCTTGTTAAAATCTCAGATACCAGAATTTCATATGGCAAGCTTTGTGTCAGTTGCACAACGCTTTTTTCCAATTCTCCAAAACTTTTCTTCAGTCTTTCTTGATCATTGAACCTGTAAGCTACAGTAGTCCCGGGTAACAAACTCGTGAAATCCCTGTCAATCGGAAACAATGAGCAAGCTTTTACTATGTGCTCTTCATGCCCATCGGTGAGAAAATTCTTCAACCCCATTCGATCTTTATGCCCTGGAAAAGCAGTAGTTTTGGATAACATAACTCTACAATAATCTGTGTTCTTCAAGACTCTTCTTCCTTATATCTAAAGGCTTTCTGCTTCCTAAACCAGAATGTGCTGCCCGGTTAAATTGGGTGCACTAAGTCACACTTCTCTTTGTGAGTCGTCATGCACAGAAAGTTGCTGAACTGAAAACAAGTACAGGAATCTGCGAGTGATGCCAGGACAGCAATGCACCATGAACCCATATAACCTGCTCTTCCAGTCCAGTAGTTTTTCATGAAGCTACAATAATTGTCAGATCCAGTAATTTCCTATTTTACTATGTTATGAACTGTTATACTTTGTGCAAGTGTTCAAAGTGAAAATGCATCTTAATTAAGCTAAGATGAGTTTATAGACTGTATATAAAAATTTCTGCTGGATATATGTAGCTCTTTGAATACATAATATGGTCTCTACTCTTGACGAACCTTGAATGTAAAAAACACAAAAAAGTACAGAAAAGACGCAGAAGTGTGTCAAGTATCATTCCGATAATACATCAACTAGACTGTACATTGAATATGATTGTGGTTTTTCTTTAATGTTCCGGAAAAAGTTGATTTGCAAAAAGGATGGAATTTCTTACCTCCAATATGTTATAGAAATCTTCAAAAAATGAAATAAGTACTGTTTGGTGATCAAAGGTCAGTCGACCTGACACTAAGAGAAGATAGAAGGCCGGCTGCCTGGACTGGTAACATGTCACCGAATGTCGACATGGCTGCTGCTGATTTGTCCTTTAGCCTTCCTACTTGTCCATCTGTAAGCATGGATCCCAGTTTCAGTGTGCTCTCACCAAATCTAGTGCCGACCTGTACATTTAGAAGAAGAAGATACACATCAAGTTCCCAACCGTAAAACAAGATATTAACACAAACTTCGTAAGAGCTACAAAACTCATTCCCTACACTAAACTAGTAACATCAGATAATTTCTTCATTAACGAAACTTATAAATTTTAATACGCGTTCTATTTCTTGGCGATTTCTTCTGCTGTAATAACATGGTTTTACTGCATTAAAGTCCATGATCAGAACATGTTAACAAGAACAAATTGTTATTTTCACCCATATCTTCAAATATGTGATGCTATTCCTACATGTACATTGAGGAGCCTTAGCAGATGCTACTAGGCGAAATTAGTGTTTAAGAAATAAACTAGGGTATAGAATGACAGCTGATCAGCTCATGCTTCCCACTAATCATATTTTTTCATCCCAAGCACAATTGGCCATCCATTTACCATCATGACGACACAACCACATTTCCTATTAGAGTTGTACTTATGCAAACAAGAAAGCACGATACCTGCATGAAAGACTTAAATAAAGGGGTGGCAACTCCAAAGCTAGAAGTATCGTCATAGTCGAGTTTTGGTGAGCTGTCTCCACTCGGATAGCTTTTCCAGGAGCTTCTGGAAGATATATCTTCAGTGGAACTTGGAAGAGCTGATTTAGCTGTCCCTCTCGAAGACAATGCTGGAGCACTGCATGCCAACACGTGCAAATTAGTACACAGATGTGCAAACAGAGACTTCAACATCAAAATCAAAAATAGATGTGCTTAAAACGCTCAAGCTATCAAGCTGAAAATTGAAAAAGAGTATCGTGAAGTTTGTCCCAAATTCTATTGCATTCTTGATCGGCCATTAAAACAACTATGAAAACGGAACTAATGTAAGACAATGGACCACCAACCTGATTGGAAGGTATTTGAAGCGTGGGACTATGGAACACCTCATTATGTTTGACTCAGAATTGCTAGGTAATTTCCTCTGGGTGTCAGTGTACATTCGATTAAGCTGCACAAAGAAACCAAAGAGGACAGCATGCCGTAGGTATGCCTGTTTCTCATTCTCCCAGAGATAAGATTCGTACCTGTCTTGTCCAAAAATACAAGAATTCAACTTGGATAATCTAATGCAAGAATAGAAAACTATAAGAAACTGAGATTAGAATTTAAAAGCGCTACATGAATCCAACACTTAGAACTAGACGGATAGATTATTCCCCTGCATCTACAAGAGTTGGCACAATTGGAACATTGCGCTCTAAAGTTTGCTAACTTCTACTGATACAATGAGATCACTGAATCACTCTTGATCCAATTGACCTCCATGGTAAACACCCCAACGGGTTGGATGGTCACTTTAACAGAAGTTCATTGGGAACTGAAAATACTTACGTTTGCCAATCTATAGGATCCAGCCTTTGTGAGAGACTACTTGTCAATTCCAGAACGCGCTTTCTACTGACAGAAGAGTCCTGTTTTTGCACCTGCCTTTTCATAGAGAGCTTGGACTTGGGAGTTTTAGATAACTCATCGTTCATGTTCAAGTCACCCCCAGATAAAACATCAAAAACGAATCTTAAATCTAATAGAATTTGCAGCACTCCTCTTTCAGTCACCTTAGGACTGCGAGCATCTAAGGTAGAAAGAAAGCTGCCATATATACTCAGCACCTACAACATCATTTTCAAAATCATTATGCATAAATCACCAAGGTCTCGCATAATTTGGATTGCGGCGTTTAGATTATTCAAGGTTAAAAACAACAGATCTCTCAATAAAAAGTAATGAACAAGCTGAGGGTGTTTCTAAGAGAAAAAGTAACTCTGTGTAAGCAACTCTTACAGTCCATCATTATGGTACATATATCCTACTGTTCTGATTTCATAGGCTTTCCAGTCTATCTTAGAGAAGTCAACTGGTAATTACCCAAACCATATGTATTAAGATGGTCAACATATAGAAATTTCTGGTTTCTATGTTTAAACATATACAAGAAGAAACAATATCAAGCAGGATTCAACCAAATTAAGTAGATCAGTGACCAAATGTTCAAACAGAAACCTGCTATTCACAGGTGAATGAAATTACTTACAAATACACAGACACTACTGATATAGTAAAGTAAAAATTTCATTATAAGTAAACGACAGCATGTAGTGATTATGTATAAGAATTAAACTAAGACATAAGAAGCGCATATTTACCCTTTCCAAAAGACCCAGAGCAAATTTCTGCAGAATTAATTTGTCAAGGACGTGCCCTCCAATTCTATGAACCTCTTCACTAGCTTGGTATAGGAAAGATGTAAGATAAAGTGAAGGCATGGAGGGAAGTTCTATCTTCATCTCCACAGGACCCTCACTGGAATTCTCTTGTTTAATGACAGTTTCCTCCCAGCTCTGCACAATAGTCAAATTAGTACATAAACATTATTGAAAAGAACACAAAACCAAAATCCAAAAAATATAAGAAAGATATCGTCAACAATGAGGGATAATGATGATAAACTTTACCACCACACCTCATTGTTCTTTATCCATACTTAACAAGAATGGGAAGATAAAGGATTTTCCAGCTAAAACCAACAAGGATATACTGCACAAAAGCTTTTCTGATAGGAGTAAAATGGGAGTATAATTAAATACAGAGAAAACTTCACTTACCCTCGAGGAAGATGTCAATGACAATGCATCGTCGTTATTGATCTCCTTTGATAGAATGGCAGATAATTCATCGGATACCCAAGTCATCCACAAACTGTGAGCCCATATGCATATATCTCGAAATTTCGTGCTAAATAAATCAAGTTTTGGACTGGCACTATCAATCACTCCAGACAAGGCAGCTGAAGTCGACGAAGATTGCCTTCTAATGCCATTCAGACTTTGCCTTCTGGGAGTATCACGCATGGGAGAATCAAGGGAAATCCTCGAGTTCACAGGGTGGGAGTGGGACGATGTTCCCTTATCAAACATCATAGAGCTTGTGGCATTCACCCATAACCTTGGAGAACCGAGTATCAACGGTATGTGGCTTGAGTGATTTCGAAATGCAAATAAGAGATGCCCGATGAATAAAGATCTTTCAACCAATATAGCTGGTGGTTCAGAGTCCTCTTTGATATGTATTATCAAAGATGAAAGGTGTCGAAGTTCCTCTTCAATTTCTCCCACTATAATTGATAAACTTTCATAACATTCATCCTGCAGATAAGAAGATAACTCTCTCAACCTTGAAGCAGCTCTGGGAGACCCTAAGAAGCACATAAAATCTTCAAGAATTTTCTGGCATCTGCTGTCTACTGCATCTCTAATTTGACCAACTTCTGGACCGAAATACGCGTTCAGACAACTATGGAAGTCATTTTCATCTGTTGCCCCTCTAGATGTCAATCCCGTACCAGTCTTTCTAACATTTGGCTCCAAAAACCAAACTCCACCACCTGTAGATGGTCTGTTTAAATACGTTACGAAATCAATGCAACCTACTCCAGGAACCGGCACAATTGCCCTGATCGAATCCCTCACATTAACAACTCTACTTAAATCCTTAAATACGGAATCTATAATCTCTTTCATCCTCCGAACAAAAGCATCCTCAAAGATCCCGTCCCAGAGATCTTCGTCATTTCCCAAGACAAGTTCACGAATCCTATTCCAAGGAGATTCAATTTCAGATCCAAAAACACTCTTAAGCCACTCCAAACTCCCTTCCAACACCTTACGACTATCCAACGACTCTCTGATCAGCTTCTCAGCTGCCGCCAACTCTTCCCCACTACTAATACTATCAATTAAGTATCTCCCATTGACTTTACTAACAGTCTCTTCGCCACAAGTCTTCAACCAATTCAAACAAGTTTTCGCAATCAACTCCTTATCCAATACCAGCATAACAGATTCAAGCTTCTCCCTATGTAATTTCCACTGCTTCACTTCCTCTTCCGGATTCGGCAACCCACCAAACAACTGCGAACCAGGTGGAGACCCCAATATAGTTTTATAAAACAACGGCATATCATTCAACACTTGCAAAAACATTTCTCCTACCTTCCCTAAACTAACCTGAATTATCTTAACAATATCACAAAAAACCGAAACCACATCCCCCGAACCCCCTAATTTCATCGAAACCCACGATTTCCTCGACTCCAGAAACAACCTCAACACCTCCTCCGGCCCTAACTCGTAAATAACCGCAACCGCACCCAAGGCATCAGCGTAAGCCCCAATCCCCAAATCACAATCCATCAATCTCTCTCTACTCCTGGCAGATATCTGCCCTTTAAAACTCTCAACAATCTGCCATTGATGCCCTAACAACGGAAAATTCTTCAAAAACTGCTTATTCTCACTACTGACAACCAAATCATGTACTAATTTCGCCCTAATGTACCTCCCAGATGCCTCTAAAAACATAGATTCATCCAAACAACCCCAGATATTCTCCGGCGTATCAACTAAATACTTAACCCTACAAGCAATTCCATACACCCTTACTCTAACAGGATTACTATGAACCATCCTAGGGGTATTATTGTTATTCGAAAGTGAATGAATGTAATTCTCAATCATGGAAATGTTTGATGATATGGATTGACATGATGATTTCATACATACAATTGAATCAGCTGAATCAATTAGATCACGATAACGATTACCGACTAATTGACGGAGTTCTTCTTTCTTTTCCTCGATTTCTTTCTGTGTTTTGGTCTCGATTGTTCGGATTTCGGAGATTGGTTTTGTACGGAAGAGTGATTCTGCGTCTCGGAATCCTGATTCGTCATTTGTTGTTGGTGGTGGTGATGCTGTTGATGTCCGAGGTGTTCTCATTGTTTGCTCTCTTAATAAGATCCAACCATGTTTGCTCACACTAAGCCTGCACAAACTAAATGCACTACACTTCAAAGCCAATCATTCATAAGTTCGGATTTCAGTATATATTAGCAATTCATTACTTGAAAATGAGCCGAAAGGGTATGTGATATCAACAGATGATAGTAATAACGGCGATACAGAACTTCAAGAGTGCAATAAAAGATGCTGAACTTGTGTTCTAATCTAGCCTTATCCAGTGAATTACGATGCAGAAAATTAAACTTCTGAATTCTTTAGTAGATACTCTACCCCTAGCCAGCCAACCTGAACCAGTAGCTAACTATAATATTTCACAAGCATATATACACATTAATACGCAAATCATGATGATAGAAGTAAAAATAGTCCAGCGTCAACTGCCTATTTGCATAAAATTATTACCACACAAAATTAGCTATAACGAGACAAGTCAGTGAACAGGGAATACGTCTACAGTTTCATTCGATGAAACCCATGCTACTAGATTAGCTGGGAAAGGCTAGACGAAGCAAATCAGTTCCAAACAGCATAAGCAAATTATCATTCAGATCAACAATCGAACATAAATAAGTCAGTATGCTAGTCTAAATTGTCAAACACTCAGCCAAATACATGATTTATTAATCAAGACTTGAGAGACAACAATATACAAAACTGGGCCTTCTTTGCAAGTGTTCTAGTAATTGCACTAAGCATACAACAAAAGAGAGGCATGATCATTATTTGTCAAACAGCTCTTCACTGTCACAGTACAAAGATTCAGATGCAGGATAAGGAAAAGCTTCACTTACCCTCGTTCTTTGTTGGTTTAGCCCTCCACTGGATGCAATAAGCAGAGAGCCATTCGTCTTGCATTCACTTACAACACCTAAAACTCATAACAAAATGTGAATACAGAAATACTAGACAACTGAAGAGCAGCAATTGTGTGCATGCAAAGAATATTAAATTCCCATTACTAAGTTAGCTCAAGTATTTTCCATTACAAAAATACTAGAAAACTAAAGACAGAATCCGTTACTAAGTTAGCTCACGTATTTCCCATTACTTGTGTGCATGCAGAAAATGAAAAAAGATGATAAGTACTTGGGTTTGATAAGTACTTGGGTTATAAATTGTGATCCTTGCCATTTTCATATGATCCATTTCGGATGTTACTACTACATAACCGGTTGATCTTTACGTCAATCTCCCAATGAAACGAAAAGAAGATCGGCAGTTAGTCTTGCTCTCATATGAAGCAAAATTGTCAGGGGACCTACAATCAGCCTATTGCCAACTTTATCTGTTCTGTACATTTACTATCAATTTTGTTAATATAAAATATCGTTAGTATGATTTCGGATGTTACTACATAACATAACCCTAATTACCTTTATCTGTTCTGTACATTTACTATCAATTTTGTTTCTTAAGTTTCTGATACGTTAGATTTTAATGAGAAGAATGTTAAACCTTAATCTAAACAATGGGTTACAAACAAATTTTATTCGTATCTAAAAGATAATACTGGATTTTATTTTATTTTAAATCCTCTACCCAAAAAAGCTCCGTCTTTGAAAATGTCTTTGAAAAATTATAATAATTTTCCGAGAGAGTGAAATGTACCTTGCTACTGTTCAGAAAAAAATTGCCCTTTTAAGCTCAAACTCATTGGTTGTGATCCAACACTGTATCTTCTTAGAGTTGGAGAGATCTGAGAAACGGAGTTTCAGAAAGAAAAGAACGAAGAACAAAAACAGCCATTTCTTATGACTGCGAAGTTTTTAAGAAAAAATCGTAAATCATAAAAAATATGTCACGTGACATATACTCCCTATGCAACCACACGTTGGGCTTATTCATATGGTCTTCTAATCTAGAACCTAGATTTGAAGTCCACCTCAGTTTGGACAATTTTGTAACTCTTAAGTCCTATGGTAGTCCTAATCTAACATACCAGATGGTTAAATTATTCATGAAAAGTAGATTTAGGAAGCTGCGCTATATCATTCAACGAAAAGTAGAATTAGGTTGCGCTAAATGGTTCAGCGCAACCATCTCAGCAGTCAAATCAAAAAATAAATCTACATACGCTAAATCATTCTGCGAAAAGGTGATTTTGATTGCGCTGAACCATTCAGCGCAACTATGTCGCTACCAGTTCACATGCGAGCAATTGCTAGAAGAGAGAACTAGTGTTAACAAATAGGCAACACTTTTTTTTTGAACTGCAACACTTTTTGGCTAATCTAGCAGCCAAAGCTAGCCTATAGGACTTAGCCTTGACAGAAAAACATTATTTCAATTTTTATTTTTATCTTATCCTAGAAAAGGCTAACCATTTATTTTTATTTTTATTTTCTCCTAGAAAAGGCTAACCACTGTAGATATGTTGATAGATCATTTGGCCTTATACCAAAAGCGGAAAATATGCGACGGCATCAGTATATAACTGCTTCATCAACGACTCTGTTCAAACCCATCAAAAACCCCTCCCACCAACTACCTTCTTTTGGACACTCCCGTGTCCCCCAAAAGTACAGCTTTTCTTGTGGAAAGAAATTAATGAGGGTCTACCAACCCTCAATGTTCTCAACCGCATCCAACTCACCAACTCCAGCCTATGTCCTCAATGCAGTTCTAGTCTTGAAACGTCCAGTCACATTATGCTTCATTGTCAAACATCCATTGATTCCTGAAACCTCCTACTACCTCATCTCACAAACAATCAAAACCCTACTCATATCATACCCACCGCACTGCCTCATCAGACGACAATCTCCCTACTCCTCAAAACAAAAGATCCTTCCCTAGTCACCACGGATTTTTGCTTCCTTTTTTAGTCTTTATGGATAGCTAGGAATGATGCGGTCTATCGCCAGCAACTGCCAAATCCGATGAATATAATGCAGATGGCCATCAAACTCTAGCAGTAATATACTTGGGAGCAAAAGCACCTATCGCCAGTACTACCGGGGATGCAACCTTATCCAAACCCATCGCAAACAACACTAGCAACAACAACCATCTTCGTGGGATGGCTCAAACCCCACTTAATTTGGATCAAAATTAACACGGACGGAGCAACAAGGGGATATCCTAGAATAGCGGGAGCAGGCATATATGTCGAAACGAGGGGGCGACATAATCTTAGCGATATCATTACCACTAGGTATCACCACTGCACTTGTAGCGGAAACTTGGGCCATGCTCATTGTTTCTAAAACGATGACGAAATGGGGATGGCCAAAAGTTCAATTTGAAACAGACTCAGAGAACTTAACGATATTTCTAACCTCGGATGTCGTTGCTTCATGGTATATTTCTAATTAGATTGTAGAAATCAAGTATATGTTTACCCAAATTCATCAATATACTATTAGGCACGTTTAAAAAGAAGGAAATCAAGTAGCGAACGGTCTAGCAAATCGAGCGGCAGATGATTGCTCTATGGGGAAGCTTGCAATAACAGTGTGGGACAATTTAATTCCCCCACCTATCAGTTCTATTGTAATAGAAGATTCTATGGGCATAACATTCCCACGTGTAATCTCAATTTTACTTAATAATTGCATGCTTCAAAAAAAAATATTGATAGATCTGATTTAGGAACTGGGAAGCATTGCAAAGATTTTTCAAAAACATAATACACTTACACAAGTTATAATGTCTCCATTAATTCTTGCCTAATAAATTACTTTCGGAACTAAGAACAGATTCAGATAACCTTCTTCTCTCTCGTATAGGAGAGGACCAAACATCTACGGATAAATTGATTTTGGAAACAAAACCAGCATGTATCAAAGCATAAGACAATGATTAGGTAGAATCGAACTCAATGTTTCACAGCACATGTAAATAACATGAACTGGAGATTTTAAGTTTAGATTGTGTAATGCAATCATGGTAGCAGTGACCCATGTAACAATGGCCAAGGTGGCAACAGTAGCAAAGGTAGTCTAAATCGGTCTTTATATGTCAGGAATAAAAATGACCGGGTTGACTCGGTTTTGGAGATATAACAGTTGTAGATATTGAAGAACTTGATGATGTATTTGTTGAGAAAATATTTAATCCTCCGTTAAACTCCCTTTTTAAATGAATAAAATGGGATGTATTAAAAATATTTACAATAGCAGGGTACAAAACCCTATTGTGAGAAAATCGAGAAATACAAAGAAACAATTATTTCTTATTAAAACAAGGCCTCTTTGCATTAAAATTCACGAAGATATCGTTAGTTGAGATCCAGAGATAGATATTATATTTCATTGCCACTTAAGCTTCCTCATGTTTTCATCCTACCACCATGAACTCTAATATTTCTATTTTAATGAATCTCTCATGTAATAGCATAAGGCAGTAACTAGTAAGTGCCATATAGTTGTTTTCCTGTTATAAACCTTAGCTAATCTCCGACCTCGAAATAAATCCAACTGCAATATCGACATATACCACTTTACATAAAAAGAATTTACAAAGTAATCCCAGATTTCTCTTGTCCAACTGCAGTGAATGAAAATATAACCGACAGTTTCATCAGCGCCTCTGTACAAGGTACAATTAATCGATTGTGTATATACACCTCTTCTCTGAAAAATTAATATTGTAGGAAGAGATCTGTGGGGACATAAAATATAATACCCACATAGAACCATCGAGACGATCGAATGCAACTTAAGAAAATAAGAAAAGATCAACAAATAATATCTCGGATACCACTTTATCCTATTCCGATATATATATATACCACCCTCACATGATGAAGATATGTGTAAAGTTCGAACAAGATCTATGAACGAATTTGAAATGGGTAGATACGAATTTAATATGAAGTCAGAACGGTCATATTGATCGGCCTCAGGTTTGACCATCCAGATGGCGAGTGGAGATTCGCCAGGGAAAAAACGGATAGTGACAGTTCTAGCGAAGATAACTTTTTATGCTTCGCCATAGACTCTCTGGCGAAGAAAAACTCTACTACAAGTAATTTCGCTGATAGAAATCCTACCGAAAATCTCTCTGAGGTTCAGCGGATGAAATGAGCTGTCAACCTGTAATGTAAATTCGCATGTAAAAGGAAATCGAAGACAATGTAAATAGGGTTGAGGTTTTTAAAGTAATAAGAGGGACTTAGTGAGTAATGCTGAGCTATATTGTAGAAAGACAGATCAGGGTGTTTGAGAGAAATAGCTTGTAATCATCTTCAATGTATAATGAAATCATCCTCGTGGATGTAGGTTTTAACATCGAACCACGTAAAATTTCTTGTGTCCTCTACTAAGATAGTTCATCTTCCTTAATGATAACCTTTCATACAATACTTGTGTGATCTAACAGTTGATATTCATTGGGTGTTATTGTGGGATTTCCTGGAGTTAAATTTTGGTGTTAGAAACAAGGGAAATAGTTTGGAAATGATTAATTCTAACTGTGTATGAGATAATTTTTAGGTCTTGAAGTTTTGAAAAAGAACTCTATTTAAGTTTCAGATGATCTTGTTAGTTTCTTTAAAGATGGTAAGTTGATGAGTTTCTAAGAGCAAGTTTCTAGGGAAGCCGAGATTTGAGTATGAAGCTTTGAAAAGAGTAAGAATTGGATCTTGTATCTTGTTTCTCAGGGATCCCGAAAGTTATTAGTTTTTAGGGAGTTAGATATGATTAAAAAAATATACGGTTAAAATCTCTTGTTCATTAAGACAGTTATTTAAGCAAAGTTTGCTAGTCATAAAAAGTTGAAATCACCCAGAAAAAACCTTGTTCTTTTTGCAAGAAAGTTGTAAAAACCTAAGGAGCAATGTTATCCCACACAGCCTTGTGGGAAAGATCTATAAGCTAGCAGTCTATGGATCGTTGGATTATATTATGTACGGTTAGATTATATTTATCTAATCTTTTCTAAAAGTTATAGCTGGCACAATTATACTTACCTTCGTCCCAAATTAGTTGAGCTAGTAATACAATTTAGCAATGATTTATCTCTTAAACTATACCACGTATATTCGTAAATTTTATATCCTCGAAAAGCATTTTAAAACACCTATGTAACGAATATAAACATGTCTATCAAATGATATAAAGTCAATTATTAGTGGAACAAAATTTAAAAATGACTAGTTCAACTAATTTGGGACGGAAGGAGTAATATATAAGAGAAAAGTCCTTTTATTTTATTTTCTATTCGTCATATGTCCTTTTGTTTTATCTTTATATCATGTTCAGTGTTTATACTTGCACATCTCTCTTCAAGTCTACAATTCTCACTTCCAAACACAAGAAGACCATAAAAAAGTATACACTCTTTGGATTTTCGGTGGGCTCGTAATGAACTTGTTGTGTTTATTTCCTGGTAAAAATAAAAGGAAATCAAGAGAATATTTAAGACAGGGATAGGTATCTAGGTATGTAAGTTATGTTTGATAACGGGTGTGATGAAAGATTCGTTCTAAGTATGTAAGTTAATAAATTTTTGTTTGATAACGGGTGTGATCTAAGATCTGTTCTATTATTTAATGGTGAAATTCAATGTACCCGACCCTCCATCGATATTGTCCCCATTTAGCCATTGTGGTTATATAATAGACGCATTTATGTGTTTATTTTCATCTCTATTGTGTATAATGTTAGTACCCATTTTTGTACTTATTTTGGTATTTTATCTCTTTGTAGGTGTTTTTGGAGAAATAAGCTTTTGTGGCGAAATTGACTCGAAAAGTTGATGAATGCAACCCAAGGGACGAGTGTTATGCGGACTCCAGCAACGGATAAGGGGCGACCATTGGATAAGGGGTAACCTTCCCCTTCAGTTCAAATTCTGAATTTGGGCGGGAAACCAAAAACTTAAAAACGTGTTTCCTGGCAGATTTGGTGATGGATTTTTAGAGGTGTTTGAGGTCGATTAAACTTCTGATTTTCATAGGGTAGACTCCTTATGGATCTAGGAGTCTAACATGGGTGTTGAAATCGATTAAAATGGGCTCAATCGACGGGTTTTGATCTCAACAGCAAAATATGGAAAGTCACATGTGTGACCGATTTTAGGAAATTTTAGAGAGATTAAAGGCAAGATTTTCTTCCCAAAGCTTAATATATATCTAAGGAAGAGTTTAGAATCAAAAGGAAAGCCCAGATACGCGTGGAAATTCTAAAACAAGAAATTGCCGCAACTTTGCCGTGAAGAGAAAGAAAGAGATTTCGGAAGATTTTGGAGAGATTTAATCGCTCTTTTTGATATAAATAGATTGGTTGGGTCATATATAAGGGGTGTCGAGAGTTTGGGGGGCTGAGAAGGGCTGAGGAGTGAGAAATCAAGACGAACAGAAAGTTACCTGCTGCTGTTTTCTGCTGGTGCGGAGCTGAAGAACACGAAGAACATAAGACGCACACTGAACAGTCGCGAAGAACACGAAGAACATCGACCCACACTAAACCGTCGCAGAAGCAGTCTTATATTCTTGTTTATTAACAACACTTCAGTTGTATCGGTGATTCTGTAACGCCGTAAAAGCGTTGCAGATTCGCTGTATTATTATTTCTCTTCAATAAAAACACCTTTTGAGCCATGTTTCTATCTTTTGAGCATGTTTTTACCATGAGGAGCTAAACCCAAACACTGGGATGACGGAGGAAGACGAATATCATACTTGGGGTAATTTTATTAATTCTTTTTAAGACTTTTGCATTAATTTTAATTGAAAATATAATTTGAATTAATTGGTTGTCATTTAATTTGATGATGTATGCTTAGCTTAGGTGTTTTGATACATCATGCTTAGGATTTACAATCAATGTTTTGAGAATCTACCTTGGCAAAAATAGAGTCCTTGTCTTTCTTGAGCTAAAATTGTCAAAGAATTAATAATTGAACCTTATGTTTTGAATTCGGTGGAATCCCGAATCCCAGTACCTCTCACCATTGTTTAATATTTTTGTATATATTTTTATTAAATTTAAAAACTCGAATCTTCACAAGTCCGAGTGAACGACAACCTTACTTACCACTTTAAAATTACATGAGTTTTTGTACGGCAGTATGGGGTTTATAATACCACCATCTTAAATTGGAGTCGTCCTGGGCTCCAGAATATATATACAAGCCCAGATCTCCGAAGTTCCATGCCCCTCGACATGTGAACCGTCATCGATTCTGATACCATTTGAAATGATTCATCCCTCCACCGATATTGTCCCCACTTATCTGCTGCGTTCATCCGACAGGCTAGGATTTTCAACGGGCTTCACTACGGTCATCCAACAGCAACTTCCCAGAAAATGACAATTGTGCGGAAAAGGCCTCAGTGTTAGAAAATGACAAACAATTACCCGTATTTCATTCGGGAACCCTACCTGACGAATATGGGTATCACAAGTAATACATGGGTTCATTGAGAAAGTTGATTTTCAATGTATTCAGAAAGTTGATTTTCAATGTGGGTTTTGGATTTGTAGTTGCGGATATTTGGTTCTGCCCTATGAGTCGTTTGAAGTACACAAATCTTAATTCAGGTTTTGGGTTTGTTTTTTTTTTTAGAAATTTGATTGGCTTGATTAATAAATGGAGTTATTAGAAATTTTTAGATATGTTGAGTTTGTGTGATGGTGGTGGTCCTGGTGGATTAATGAGGCAAAGACATAGCCAAGATAAATATTTTTCTAGTGAAGATGATGCATGCATAAGAATGGGAACGTCGAATGTTCAAATTCCTATAAGACAAGAATATGGGATGAAAAAATTCATTCATGTTTATCTCTCTGGTTACAGACGAAAAATAATGTATTTCTGAATAATTCTGAGACTCGTAAAATGATGTATGCGTGATGATGAAATAAAATGATATAAAATTAATAGAAGTAAACTAAAAAGACCTTTTTTCTATAATACATTAATTTTTGCCAACTATAGATTTTTTGATAATTTTAATCCAAACGTATGTAATATGATCTAACGATCCATAAGCTGCAAGCTTATACTGCTTTCCCGAACGGCTGCGAAGGACATACTGCTCAAATATGAAAGTGACATCTTTTATCTGATGGTGTGAAGTTTGAAAGATATTTCCTCGGATCTATCAAGATATCAATCGTTAATTACAAGGTTTAAGAACATATCATTCGTACTCGAAATATCTTGTCAGATCCGAATCCCCAAGACATTTTTACGTCATCGTTGCATGGGATCTACATTTAATAAGATGAATTGTAGGGCTTCATTTGATAGACGGATACATTCGGTGAAATTAATTACTTGTGAACTTGGCAACGCAAATCTTACTTGTTGTACAGGAATCTATAGGCGGGGATGATATCAAAGACCGAAAAAAATGTGACGACAAAGAGGATCTGTAGTCGCGAGAGCCAATAAGATAACGAGGGGAAACGATCTAAATAGGGAGTACTTGTCAACAATAGAGGAAATATTTCGGAAAAAATGGTAGCAGGAGGAGGAAAGAATCTCAAAAAACAGATATGCAGAACCTAGAGCACAATGAACAAGGAGGATAGAATGAAGAAGATTTGTCGGAGAAATCAGGGAATCATCGTAGTTCTAATATTGAGAAGACATGGGAGTCGTGGGAAATGACACTCGTTGAGGCAATAACGAAATAGATGAAGAACGAAAAGTCAATGAGAGATTGGTCAGGAAACTTGAGTAACAAAATTGGGAGATCATACATGAAAATTTGAAACTCCACAAGAAGAATTAGGAGCGGTTTCACATTTTTGTGACCCACACAAGAAGGTATGCAGAGGTAACAAAAAGAAAGAGGAAAGATCAGCGACAAAGTTCAGAGGAGTGAGATGCAAGGAAGCGAAAAGAATAAATGGACATCCCACTGCAAGGACCAAGGAAAAAGCCGCGAACCAGGAATAACCTTCGAGCCATGTTCCGAAGCTTCAATAATTACGAAAAAAGAAAACATTTAACCGAGGAAATCGCAGAAGCGAAACGCTACCCCTCGAACATCGACATCATGTATGCACCCCTACTATAAAAGTGTTCCATGCCAACCTTCATCAGTATCTTTCACCTACACCCCCGTAGGGGCCGTCCTCAGCTATGATACCAAGCTTGTAACGCCCTTCCGTCACGCCAATGATATTTTTGACCCTTTCAATACCACATCTCGGCAGGTCGTTTTTGTCTTCGGGGGTTATCCCCCCACCCCCATAACAAAAAAAAAAAGCCTCATCAATATGGAAGCAGACATATCACCCTATTAGACCAGGCGTTGGACGTTTCTTGAGCAATACGTGTTTTTTTCCCCCCCCCCCCCCCCCCCAAGAGTAACTTTGATAGATTTCTACCAAGTATATCACTTATACTAGAGCTTGTAAGGAAGAAAATGTACTCTTTTTCATTAATTGATCATTCACAAAAGGTAGGGACATCCATTAATATTCACAAAAAAGGCATCCGAAAACCACGACAACCATCAGAAGGTTATACATCAAAAACGAAAATGTGGGGGTACCAAAATACACCACCAACTTTTTCTTAGGAAACCTGTATGGACTAAACTAAAATACAATTCCGAGAGTTGCAACTTAATGAATCTCAATCAAGAATTATATTAAGAATTTATATCTCTTTCTCTCACAATCAATATGTAAACAGAAACAATTCCGTGAATCTGATGATACCGTGATAGTACTTGAACGACTCCAAAGATCAAAATCTAAGATCAATCAACTCGTATCCAACAATTGCGATAGACATATCTACTTTGATTAATTTACGTCCAACCTGTGATATTTCAATTATAAAGATAAACAATATAAGGGGAAAAAATAACACAGACACCAGAAATTTTATTAACGAGGAAACCGCAATTGCAGAAAAACCATGAGACTTATCCAGATTTGAACACCAAACTGTATTAAGATGCTACAGATTCTAGCCTAATATCAAAACTTCAGACTGGAATGTAGTTGACACAAAATCCATTGTCACGGTAATTCGGTTACAGTAGCCCTCCTTACGCCTCTTGAATCTTGCAAGACTCTACGCAATTGATTCCCGTAACTGACGTCCTTTACAGCCTAAGAGTTGCTTCAACTCAATTGAAGACTTTAAACCAATCTGCCTCCCACAGATAAGCCTATATGTGATTTCCGTTTTGATCAAAAGATCAAGGTGAGATAGGAAATCGTTTGTAATAGACAAAGTCTAGCAAACCTTAAAATCCGGTACTTATGGCTCCCGAAGAGCAACCTAGATTATTATTCACCTCACAAGTAAAACCTACTCCGATTTTAACAGAGAATCGTTATAGAGGAATATACTTGTGGAATCACAAAGTCTGAGATGAAGAAACTTTGTGATTTCTATCTATCTTTCCCGATCGGAGTGAGACTCAACAATCAGTAGCAAGATCAGGATACACGAACTATCAAGATAAAGATAGTTGAACCTGGCTTCACGAATCCCTAAGTGGAGTCTTTTTAGTCGGTAAACCTAAAAATGTTCAAAGGAGAGGACGACTCTAGTTTACAACTAGGACACACAAGAAAAGTGTCGGGGATTCAAAGATCCCAGTTGCTTTCTCTTAAATAGACTTTCAAAATCAAAGGTTGCTTTAGATTTAAGCTAAGGTAGCTTTGGAATCAAGCAATCAATATCCACCGTTAAATGAATCTTTGATTTGAGATTAACACAACAAAATATACACTCTGGTTAGGATGAACCATAACCGAACCGTGTATAATGACTTGTTCATGAAAGGTTAGTCGAAACTAGACAGACGATCTATAAGTTTAACATTTTCATGTAACACTTTAAGACTTTAATTTTGAGTCACAACCATAGGTTATAGTGTGATGAAATATGTCTAGATGTGTTTTTAGATAGTTGCTCAAATACCGATTATCTCATAGAAATAATTCTGATGCATATGAAAATATTCGACAGGGTAAACTTACTTTCAAGTTCGTGAGTTATTTTGTCATGGTAAGTGTACCGGGTTTGTATACCCTTAAGACAAAACGAGGTCAAGAGTCCACATAACCTTTTCAATTTGCGTACTAGGTTTGTGTACCATCCTAAGTTCGCGAGTCAACATAAATTTTTGGGTTTGCATACTCCGTATGTGTACCAAAAGTCGTTGCCGGACTATAGCTATGCCAGTACGTATACTGGGTACATGTACTGCGGCTCCGAACCTATAACAGTTGCACTAGTATGTAGGCTGGTACGTGTATTGTCCTGTATCCAGATTTACAGTAGTTCTATATCTTTTTATTAATCAATTTGAAACATTCTCGAACAACATCAATGACACATATCACTGTTCCAGACTATTTTCAGATGATTAACTTGAATCACGATTTAGGTCATAAACAGTAAAATTCTTAACCAAATTCATCAAGATTTGAACAAATGTTCATAAGCTTAGTCATACATATTTCGAGAATAATTAACAAGATAAACTTGACTCGAAATTTATGTTGTGCATGTAATATCCACTTTAGTCATGCGACATAGTCTCATAGATATAAAGGTGAAAACTTGAGTAAGATGTGGTTCAGTCTTCACTTACCTTTTGTTGATGAAATTCTACAAAAGCTTCGATTGATCTTCGCCTTCAAACGATAGAAAGCAGTGATGTCTGGTACTCAACTACACACTTTTATCCTAATCCGAGACTTGACTAAATGTAGACTAGAAATCAAGATATGGTTTTGATCAATTAAAATTGACAACAAGCTTGAGATAGCAACACTTGTGAGTTCGACTGAGCAATGCTCAAATAAAAAATATGTCATGAACTCATCAATCGTGGACTGTTGATATATGTACACACTTAACTACAGTGTTTTTTTTTCCCGACTCCAAAACCATATACTAAAAAAAATCTGGTGTTAGGATACGTTAAACCATTACTTATATTTCCACTTGATAAACCACCGTCGAATCAGAGGTGTTAATATTGCCATGTAATTCAAAATTTCCCACTATAATTCAAAAATTGCCTTGTGGTTAAAAACAAATAGCAAGACCGTATATCTAGATAATTACCCAAATTGTTTAGTAACCTAAATTTTACCTCGTTAGTAAAATCAAATTTTGTGGTATAAACCATAAAAATCAAATATCGTCATCTAACGCAAAATCTGCATTTTTTAAGGAAGAATACTTCCTTTAATAACTCTGATATAAGTGATACACTTGCTAGAAACATGCCAGGGTTATTCGAGACGCGAAGTTGAAAGGCCATGAAGACTTAAGTACCATTGAGAAGTTGTATGAAGCCGGTTCCGCTAGTTATGGAGGTTCGGTCCCTGCAGCATATTGGTAAGAACAATGCTTTTCAGCCATTACCCAAATGAGCCCTTTTTCCACTTATGAACTCCACTACTAGCTATCTAAGTTTCTGATGGCTGATTAATATTTCATGGAATTTGGTTGTTTATTCTCATCACGATGTTGTGTGCCCTTATACTTTGGTAAGCTTTTGAGTATTCCATTTTCTTGAATCTCTTTGCGCATTGATTTGATGATTGTTTTTACGTCATCATACTTTTCTTCCCTATTTTTTTTTCATCGACACACTTTCATTTTCTTGGACTTGCTCCCATCTTATTGCGCCTTCCTATCTTGGACCTCTTAATCTAGATTATCATGGTTTTTTCCATCCTCCCCATATCCATTTAATATCTTTATTCAGCATCAATGACTGCACCAAGGAAACTTGAAGTTTTCTGCACTTTGTTGGATATGTTAGCACAAATACGATACATAACGTGTGCACCGATATAAAATATGTAGGGTTATAGGTTTAAAATTTTGTTTTCTTCCACTTATGCAATCAAGTTCAGTTCACGTTTTTTTTTTTTTTTATAAATGTTTCAGTGCAAGAAAATTGCAATGATGATTTCAGCTGACCTCATAATGTACCTCAAACCGTGTACAAAAAAACAATAACGAGGTGTCAGTCAGTCATTGTGCATACTTTTTTTGGTAATCTATCATTCCCAAAAATGTTCACCCTAGATCCAGGTTTAGATTGGGTTCACCTCATTGGAAATTCTTTTTTGGACAAGATTAAAAAGGAGCTTCTTGCAATCAAGAAATAAAAACTTTCAACAAAATTTTATTTTAGTAGCAAGTGATATACTGCTTGAAAATGCTAGTTGTACAACTCTTTCTTTAATATTCCACCTATGTGTTGCTCCCCCACTGGTCTTTTGTTATTTAGGTAGTACCCACCATGAGCCCAAAAAGGTATATCATTTATATATGGATTTAGGTTTGTGTCACACACGGGGTGTAAAATATAGCTTTATGTGGGCAGAAATCATGTCGCCACATGGGAAGATACCAAGGCATGAATACGATAAATCCGAGTATTGAGTCAAACACGGGATACAATCTACGAAGAAATTTTACATAGATCGGGATATTTACTCTTCGCCTCAAATAGATACACGTGGAAAGTGTTGATGGGAGAAAACGATTTACGGGTTTTTGAGGAAAAGTGGTGAGACGAGGGTCGATTCCTCAAACGAGCAAATTGCCTTAACCTTTTGCAAACAGATGCACTGCACGGGAGTACTTTGATTTCGGGAGATCAATCTGTAGGATTTCGGCCTAAACCAAGACAATGGTCGTTCCTGAGTCAATTCGGTCACAAAGAGGGATGAGGGTCGATCTGTAGGAGGGAAGCTGAGAAGTGTGTGTGAGATCAATGATGATCAAAGGATTGTGAATGTGTTGTAGGTTTCAGCAAATTGGTGAACTGTGGAGTTAGAATAAGTTTGAATTCTACTCTGTTGAGAGTGATTTTTCAGATGAGAATTCTTGTGTTAATTCCCGTATCTCTGAGCTTGTTTCAATCATGAATTCCGAGACTTATTTATATTGCAAGAATGTAGACACATTGATCTCCAGTAAGTGTGATGGTTGCTCGAGTGAAAGAGTGGGAAAGTGGGAAATCGTGGTTAAACCAGTTCCACGTTGTGCGGCAAATTGGTTGATTCTCCACCCACTAATTTTCCAACTTCCTCAACTGCTTGCATGACTTACTCACATTTTTCATCGTGGATGTACACACGTGTCGTAGGCCGCCAGACCAAAACCCTAATAAATATCCCCCCATTTGACATGATTGATGTCTCATGATTGTGGAGTCTGCAAGGCAGACGTGTATTTAATTAGTCAGTTGTTGACTTGATTAGACGATGAGTCTTAGTATTGTCGAGTCGAGCATGATTGACAAATATTCTATGATTCATGGATTGGGCATGTCTGCTGAGACAGATGTATAGTTTTCGAATGAATGTTGATAACTGAATCGACATGATGAATATTGATAGTTGAATCAATATTGTTAGCCTGAGCAAATATTGCTCGATTCAAGAATTAAATATTGATAGTTGAATCAATATTTCTAGTCTGAGCAAATATTGCTCGATTAAACAAATATTGCTTGACTAATGAATTATTGGTAGCCCAATAAAATATTAATTAAACTACTGGTAGCTGGACCGAATATTATATCATAATTAATTAAAATGTTGACTGCTGGATCAACATAAAAATAGTGGTGTTTGAACCTGTTCAGAATTATGCTTTGCAAAGCACTTGGTTCAAAACCCTAATTTTGATTAATCGAAGTTGATTTATGAAAATCAACTAATGGGTGAGAGAGGGACCGGCTACATGGGATAATGGCCAACCATGTAGCGTCCAGGTTCTCGAATGAGCAAGCACCAAAGTCCTTTGCAGACCAGTTGGTGAAAGAATGATTAAGTGCTGGTTTAATCATTTATTAAAATAGTGCTCATCTGAGCATTAGGTGATAAAACCTAATTATACAGAGAGGAGAGACCAACCAAGGGTTATGGAACTGGCCCTTGGTGGTCGTGGGACCAATTGATGGTCGCTCGATCAAATTCCAAGTTGTTTGGAAAGAGTTTGAACCCAATATGAATTAATTAGGTCAAAATCATAAAAGGATATGGGACCGGCTTTTGCAAGCCAAAGGGCCGACCTTGTCGGTCAAGGTGGTATGCCCGTGTCACCATATTACCCGTGACTCAATTATGAGAATTTTGGTATTTTTTGGTGCGCGTTCAAGCATTTTTTGGATTTTCAGAAGATTTTGATCTTGACTGAAACTCTCGATTTTGCTTGAATGAGCAAGTAGAACTTTGTTCGTGCGACCAATATTTTGAGAATATTAAAATAATGATATTTTATCTTTGGAGGACGTAACGGTCTTGTTTCATCTTCCTGTTATAGGTAACCTTCCTGGAGAACTATCAGCAGAAGAAACTATGATATCGGACACTTTGATAGCGAAGATGCATGATTTTAATAAATCATCCAGCAAATATTGCTATGCTCAATGGTTGAGGTATTGGTGGTCAATGGATAAAGATCCCAATAGGACTGAGGATGGCACATTGACTATTGTTGCTTTCTTGTCCTTGTGGCTGTCCAGAGATATACTTGAAGACAGTGGACATTTATTGAAGTCATTTGTAATTTCTTTTGCTATCAAAATGGCTAAAGGTGAGAGACTTCCCATTGGTAGCCTGTTTTTGGGTTCACTGTTCTCCAATTTAGATTCTTTGGTTATAGACTTTAGCGTTTCTAACAGCTTTTTGAAAATTGAATCTTATGTTAATTCAATGTTTATCCAAGCGTTATTGTGGGAGCGCTTCAAGAACTATGCACTTATTCCCTGTAGTTTCTTGCAAGGGCCGAATGTCGATTCACGCCATGCTTTTTATGAGAAGGATAATGCCAGGATTATGCGTTGGTATACAAAGCAACCTCGATCCAAGGCATGCCTCACCGATTTGTTAGATAACGAGTCTGAATTCAATTTTCGTCCATGGATATCCGTTCCTCCTCTTGTTTCTCATATTATCACTTTTAATGCTGAAGGGAACATCATTTTGGAATCTGGTACAAATCTTAGTGATGGTGAAAGAACTTTCATGCTGAGTTGTACTCCTAGCCATTTAATATCCGTAGTAGGAGGAAACTTTCTTATGGAAGAATATAATATTGACAGGGCATCACGACAGATTGGTCTTGACCACTGTATTCCGGATGTTCGAAAGAATAAACCCTCTGTTGAGCAACTTAAAGCTTGTTTAGATTGTACACACATGGGTGGACGCGAATATTTGTTTCCTTGTTCTGACCGAGTCACATATGCAACTCCGGGTTATATAGACTTCTGGAATGAGCAACTGGAATGTCTCCATGATTTTGTAATGGCTACTCAATCTCCGGTACAAGAACCTCCTGCTACTGAGATGATTTCTGCTTGACCGAGGTTGAAGTATCCTTCTAGTGAGAAACGAAAATACTTTCAGGATGTTCACAAGTAAGTATTTTCTTTATGGTCTTTGTAAAGAAATTATAACCGCTTCTTAAATCATTTCATTAATTTTTTGCTGTAGGATGGGCGCGTAGAGAGATCGAATCAATGTAGACTTTGTGGAGGTTGAACCAAGTCTCCAGGATGGTGAACCCAAAAGCAAAGATTATAGGATGTTACCAAATGTCGTGAATTCTCCGGCTACTTCTTTGGTTAGTTGTTGAAGCTTCTTCGTTCATGACATTTTCTTATCCGTAAAATTAGGATTGTAAAAAAAATATTTGTTACCTTGTTTCAGGATTTTGCTCCATCAAGCATCGACGTTCGTCAATTCACTGCTACTGGACGAGTAGTTCATGAATCAAGCGTTACCGAAGAAGAAGTTGATGTAAGTATCTCTCCGCACAACCATTTGTGAAACTTCATGCATGAAATAATAATAATAATTGTTGTTGTTTTATCCAGTGGGAGATTCTCATGGATAAGGAAAGTACTGATGATGCTCATTCATCTTCGGAGGATGGTGAAGAGGAGAGTTCTCAAGATTCGGAACCGAATGAAAACAATAATGCTCTTAATGGTGATACTGGCAATGCTGACTCCTCGAACAATTTAAAGACCACTCAAGTAAGGGTCGATCTTGTATTCTCCTCATAGAAGTATAAAATTGCTGATTTGCGGATGAGTGAACAAGAATCCATATGAATGAATGAAAGCTTTGCCGAAATACGTCACCAGAAAATTCAGAATTCAGTCTTTTAGAAAAAATGTTGTAGAGTCTTCGTTCAACATCATATTTTTACGATTTACCCCAGTTTTCTCATGCCCATTAAATTTCCTAGCTTTACCAAACAAGTTTTTTGAGTTTTGAGCATATTTAGGGGTCGAAATCGATGAAACAATAAACTTCCAGGAAGTTTTCAGAAAATCGTCCAATATCTCAGGTGTCCAATGCTTTTAGCCAATTCTCGTGTATTACTGCCATGTTCGCCTTGCCATCCATGTTCACTAATTTGTAGTATCCACCAGCAACAGACTTAGTGATCATGAAAGGTCCTTCCCAGTTGGAGTTCCTTGCAGAATGAAGATTGAGCTTAGTTGCTTTGAGAACTAAATCTCCTTCATGAAACTTGTTAGACTTGATCGTTCGTGCCCTGAATATCTTCAGCTAGTTCGGAATTCCTTTTACGGTGGGATTCCATGTTTGTGCAGACATCGGAGCTTTCCAATTTTGTGGCACATGTGGACACTCGTGCAAAGGAGAATACCCAAGATGTTCCTTGCGTTTAAACATCATTTCAGCAATGAATGTTTTAGTGAGATGTTCGATTCGGAGAGGCTCCATATTCAACCACTTTGTTAAATATTGTTGTGGGGAGGCCATCCATTCATAGCGTCTTGCAACAGCAGAGTTGCTAGCAAGATTGAGTCCCCGGACCAAGAGAGCATATTTGAAAACAAATGACATGGACATATGAAGAAGAATGAGACTTTCCTGAGTGCGGAATCTCCTGATAAATGCTAATGCATCATTTTCGGGCTATTGCTTAAACTCCATCAGAGTTCGGAATTGCTCCAAATTCTTTGGTGATGGAACATCCGTTGAATTTTCCGAATCAGAGCTTTCCTCGTCTGAGAAGGGTGCAGACGCCTCATCAGTAGTCATTTCTTCAGCGTGAATCCATGCTCGTCCAAGGATCATGTCATACCCTAGGTCCTCCCGAATTATGTAAATCTTGGTTTCTGTCCAGGTCGAGCTTACTTTTATCTTGAGAGTAATGTAACCATAAACATCCCTGGGCGTTCCTTCATGATCCATGATTGATATGGGAGCATGAATAGCTTCTTGTCGAGTGATACCATCAGCTCTGAGGGTTTTCAATGGAATGACATTGACAACAATGCCAACATCGATCAACGCTCGCTTGAATTCATTTCTTTTGAGATGGATTGTGGTGAGAAGTCCCCAGTTATACATCTCTTTGTCCGTGACTGAAGGTTCAGGGAGTGTTTTCTGAATTGATAGTTCCCTGACACGATGTGATTTAATGCAACAAACATGTCTTTCATTTGAGTCTTTGATAAATACAACAATTCACATACATGCTCGACCAAGGATTGGAATGCTTCCTTGACAAGTGGTTCGGAGAGAGTGAAAGTCCTGACTGGAAGAGGGTTCATATGTACTCCTTTAGTCCGCAGGTTAAGTTCTCCTGACTCGATTTTTTCTTTGAATGTGCGCTTTGAAATCCTGCAGTCGCTTGTTGGATGATTGATGAATCTATGAAAGCGACAATAACGAGGATTTTCCATTTCCTCTTCAGTTGGTTCTTTCCTGACATATGGTAATTTGATTGCACCATCCTGGATCCAGACTTCTAGCAGTTCGATCACCTCTTCAATGGGAAAAGGGAAGTCAGGGTCTGCTTGCTCGGTTCCTGTGTGCTGGGTTGGAGCTTGTGCGTTCCGGGTTTGATTATCCTTCCTTTGTGCTTTCAGAGGAGCTGGAGAAGCGTGCTTGTGTTGTGCCTCGACTTTCCGTTTGCTCCCTTATGCAACAACGTTCATGGAAGGTTGGAGGCTGTATTGCTTGTTGATATAGCGTCTGCTACCTCGAGTTTCCCGTAGTTCCTCGGCTTTTGTGGTCTTTGCTCTTTCTAGTAAATCGGGTCTGATAGTTGCTGACCGATCGGCCGCTTCATGAAGCTCTGAGAAAGTCTGGAATCGGAGATTTTCCGGTAAGGCTCTGTAGACCGGGATTATTTCATTTATGCACAAGTCTACAAGTTGCTGCTCTGTGACGTTTGGATCATGACAGTCCAGAGCCTGAACTCTGAACCTTTTCCCGTAATCATATGGATGTTCATTGCTCCTTTGAAACATCATTCCCAGATCAGTGAGAGTGACTTGTTCTGAAACAAAGAAGTACTTTCTATAGAAAGCGTTAATCATCTCTCCCCAACTGGCAGTGCTTCTTGGTGCGATGTTATTGTACCAGGTGTATGCTCTGCCTGTCAAAGACTTTAAAAATTCCTTTAGACGAACGACATGGTTGTGTTCATGTTCGCCCAATGATTCCAGAAATCGAGAAAAATATTCTCGAACATTGCTTGTACCATTATAAAGTGTGAATGTTGGAGAAGTGTAGCCTTTCGGAAGAGGAATTCTCTGTGTAGCAGCATGATATGGAGGTTGGTGATGGTGGACAGATGATGTATTGTCTTTTCCTCGATCCTCCAAAAAACGCTTCCGGTCTTCACGAGTGATGGAACTTGCAGGTTCCTTTGCTGGTGGGTTATCTGCAGCCTTGCGTACTTCATCGTCATCTACGACATGGATTGGGGAGACTTTATGATTAGCAATCGAGGATGTTTCCTTAGGTTTTCCTTTCTCTAATCGGCGTTGATCCTAAGTTTGCTCAGACGACATCTTATCCGTGAGAGTTTTGATATAAGTACATAACTCTTTCTATGTTGCAGCCATGGCAGTCTGATTTTTGGCGAGAACCTCCTGAACCTTCATGAGATAAGCTATGGTAAACGGATTTTCTCTGACTTCTTCGGGAGACCAGCCGAAGAGAGGATTGTTTCCGATGTTGGTTTGAGGAGGAGTAGTATCAGTAACGCCGTTGTTGGAAGCTGGAGGAGTAGTATCATTAGCGGCGTTGTTGGAAGCGGGAGGAGTGACAGGAGCACCACCATTGTTGCTAGTGCTAGCATTGTTTGGGTTAGGATTTGTAACTGAACCTGACCTAAGATCAACCATTTCTGTAAAAATTGAGATTACAACCGAGAGATTAATCTCCCACTGTGGTCGCCAATATGTTGATGGGAAAAAACGATTTACTGGTTTTTGAGGAAAAGTGGTGAGACGAGGGTCGATTCCTCAAATGAGCAAATTGCCTTAACCTTTTGCAAACAGATGCACTACACGGGAGTACTTTGATTTCGGGTGCTCAATCTGTAGGACTCCGGCCTAAACCAAGAAAATGCCGTTCCAGAGTCAATTCGGTCACAAAGAGGGATGAGGGTCGATCTGTAGTAGGGAAGCTGAGAAGTGTGCGTGAGATCAATGATGATCAAGGGATTGTGAATGTGTAATAGGTTTCTACAAATTGGTGAACTGTAGAGTTCGAATAAGTTTGAATTCTGTTCTGTTGAGAGTGACTGTTCAGATGAGAATTCTTGTTTTAATTCCCGTATCCCTGAGCTTGTTTCAATCATGAATTCCGAGACTTTATATTGCAAAAATGTAGACATATTGATCTCCAGTAAGTGTGAAGGTTGCTCGAGTGAAAGAGTGGGAAAATGGGAAATCGTGGTTAAACCAGTTCCACGTTGTGCAGAGACTTGGTTGATTATCCACCCACTACTTTCCCAACTCCCTCAACTGCTTGCATGACTTACTCACATTTCTCATCGTGGATGTACACACGTGCCGTAGGCCTCCAGACCAAAACCCTAATAAATATCCCCCCATGTGACATGATTGATGTCTCATGATTGTGGAGTCTGCAAGGCAGACGTGTATTTAACTAGTAAGTTATTGACTTGATTAGACGATGAGTCTTAGTATTGTCGAGTCGAGCATGATTGACAAATGCTTTATGATTCATGGATTGAGCATGTCTGCTGAGACAGATGTATAGTTTTCGAATGAATGTTGATAATTGAATCGACATGATGAATATTGATAGTTGAATCAATATTGTTAGCCTGAGCAAATATTGCTCGATTCAAGAATTGATAGATGAATATTGATAGTTGAATCAATATTGTTAGTCTGGGCAAATATTGTTCGTCTGAGCAAATATTGCTCGATTGAAGAATTAAATATTGATAGTTGAATCAATATTTCTAGTCTGAGCAAATATTACTCGATTAAACAAATATTGCTCGATTATTGAATTATTGGTAGCCAATAAAATATTAATTAAAATACTGGTAGCTGGACCGAATATTAATTAATTAAAATATTGACTGCTGGATCAACATAAAAATAGTGGTGTTTGAACCTGTTCAAAATTATGCTTTGCAAAGCACTTGGTTCAAAACCCTAATTTTGATTAATCGAAGGTTGATTTATGAAAATCAACTAATGAGTGAGAGAGGGACCGGCTACATGGGATAACGGTCGACCATGTAGCGTCCAGGTGCTCGAATGAGCAAACACCAAAGTCCTTTGCAGACCAGTTAGTGAAAGAATGATTAAATGCTGGTTTAATCATTTATTAAAATAGTGCTCATCTGAGCATTAGGTGATAAAACCTAATTATGGAGAGAGGTGGGACTTACCAAGGGGTATGGAACCGGCCCTTGGGTGTCGTGGGATCAATTGATGGTTGCTTGATCAAATTCCAAGTTGTTTGGAAAGAGTTTGAACCCAATATGAATTAATTAGGTCAAAATCATAAAAGGATGTGGGGCCGGCTTTTGCAAGCCAAAGGGCCGACCTTGGTCGGTCAAGGTGGCATGCCCGTGTCACCATATTTCCCGTGACTCAATTATGAGAATTTTGGTATTTTCTGGTGCGCGTTCGAGCAATATTTTGGATTTTTAGAAGAGTTTGATCTTGACTGAAACTCTCGATTTTGCTTGATTGAGCAAGTAGAACTTTGCTCGGGCGACCAATATTTTGAGAATATTAAAATAATGATATTTTAATATATTCCGTGAGAAGTCCGGATGGTCGTGTGACCATTTGACTTTGTGGCTTTTTTGATAGTTTGAGCAATATTTGAGAAATATGGAAAATCAGGTTTTTTGCTCAAACGAGGGAGTTTCATGAGATGAGAGAAGAAATAATAATAAAATAAGGAATTAAAGAGGTTGTGGGACCGGCCGGCCGGTGGGCCCGATCCCGTGACACTCTTCCTTATTTTACATTATTATTTTTCGTCGTGTGAGGAAATATGGCGAAACTAGGAGTTTTGATCAAACGAGGAAGTTTGCTCAAACAAGGGAGTTTTCATAAGATTAGGAAAACAATAAAATAAGATAAAAAATAAAAGGGTGAGGCGTGGGACCGGCCAGGCCTGGTCCCGTGTGCGCCTCTCTATTATTTTTTACTATTTCCCTTTCCTATTTTGCATAGGTTTCCTCGTTCGTCCATATTTTTGAATTCTCGTTTATACATTTGGGTGCTCGTTCGTGCATTATATCTAAGTACCCTTGCACCATTTTATCGGGGCTTATTCGATGGTGGCCCAGATGCTTGTACGTTGAATATTTATTACTAACCCATGGAATTCTGCTGGGAAAAGCCATGAATTGAAGTAATGAAATATTATGATGAACGTAGAATATTGTCTTGGAATTCAGTTGATGAATCTTGTGACTAGAAATAATTAATTGATGGCTCTATACTAGCAGGAAAGTCTAGGAGCATTATAATTATTCGAAAATCGAGGTATGAGCTAGTTGAAGCGTCATACTCGCTTTGAATGTTTATTCTGTAAAGTCAGGAAACATTGCGACATCCTGAAGATGTTATTGCTCTATACTACTGGTTAATACATCTCGGAACTGTCCAATCATTTCGATTCTATACAGAAGTGCTTATTGAAATTGCTCAGCGTTAATGAAATATACAAAATATCGAAAGCTCAGTTTAGAGACTTTAATAATCGCATATTCATGTATGCTCTGAGAGGCAGTACATTCAGTCAGAGATTGTCACGGCATGAGCTTTCATGCTTTAACGTGAGACATGAATTTCACATACTCGTCTGATTGCTGGATCAGTAATATGCAAGATTACGATTTTGTCCTTTGTCAAAAATCCACCATTAACAGAAAACACAAGAGAAATCAACGATCGAGTTTGAAATATATAGATATGCATTTAATACGAAGTAAGAATGGTCAATTCCTTAAAACTACGGTTTGGCCAGACATGTGGCGAGAGAGACCTCTTCGTAGAGTAGAGTGATAGCTACAGCTCTAGCGAAAATCATCAAACAAGCTTCTCTTACCAAGACTTTCATTAGAGAAGGTGAACCTTATCGCAAGTAACGTCGTAAGAGAAGATTTCATTGAAGACCAGCGAGCGAAGTGAGCTATTATCTATCAGTGAATTTCGTCCATACAGGGGCAGAACTAGGAATATAGGGGTGGGTAGGCAAAAAAGTTTGTCAGAAATTTAGGATAGGCGCAAAAGAATAAAATTAGGCTTTGAAACCCATACGACTAAAATAAAAATGCCTGGGAACCAGCCCAGCAAGGTAGGCAACTGCCTACCCTTGCCTTGGTTTTATTGTATTTCATTCAAACACTTATAACCACGTTCAAATTATACTAAAATCACCACTGTGTGTATAGGTTTAACACCTAACCGCGTAAATCGCTTCTGTCTTTAGTATTTCATATACCTTCTTGCAAATCTAATCACATACCATAAAATACCTCATTAGAAGTTATTTTGGGTGTATTGCGGGGTTTCTCAGAGCTACAGTACTCCGGCGAATGCCTAGCAACATTGTATGACTGACGTATGACCGTCTCTGGAGACTCAAAATGCGTATTTACTTCTTAAAGAGGATTTATGACCCATTGACCCCATAATTGTAGGTACAATGTTGAGACAGTGACTAGTCATGGGGATCGGAGAAAAGTGAGAACATATAGGATCTTTTAGTAACTTTTCAAGATAATTGGGCCACTGTCAGTGTGAAGTAAATAGTTTGGAATGTATGCCATTATGGGTTTTGGTTTTGCCTTTCTCTGTATAAATGATCACTAACCATGGTTGTCGACATAAAAACAATGATCAACTGAAAAAAATAATCTGGATAGTAGCTTTAAGTGAAGTCATTTGATGTAGTAGGACTTTGAACTTTGAGGCACTGGATCTTGGATCCCATTCCTTTCTTTTCTCAGGTACGTAATTTGGTGAGTCATTTATTATCGGGTACGTATTTTGGTGACCAAGATTTATGAAAAACCACGAGGGTAGCACCCAATATGTGGGATAATTAATAGACAGCTAAAACAATAAATCAAAAAGAGATTTAATAAGAATCATGAGGGAGGGCCTCACCGTCATGAGTGATGAGTGCAATATACTCAAATGGACATCACACTCAAGCGTGATCTGTTTTAGTTTTGAGTCTTTTAAGCTCTTATTACTAGAGCTAAATGCATATACCCTACACTTTATTCGCTAAATGGACTTGACATGCCATAAAAGTCTTCTCTTCAAGCAAAATAGCAAATCAATTTACTTTTTTCCCTATCTTTAACACCAGTGGTTCATTAAAGTGATTGATACACATATAGTTAATATTCTTGGTAGAATAGTCTTTCCATTGAAGCTACGTGAGGGCTTCTTATTATTCTTGTTAGAAAGTTACATGAGGATCTAAGGAGTGGAGATTATATTTTGCCAAGTCAATTAGCCATAATTTGTCTTAAAACTTTAACGTCTCCCAAAAGAATCATTGAATATTATTAATGAAAAGGAGATGATTTATTTATTATCATCTAATGCACCACGTAAGAATGAGACGAGAAACAACTCAACAAAGCAGCCCTAGCAAAAAATTCCTTACGGAAAGCGAACATTCCTTTCGCAAAGTGAGTTTGTTTTGTTTTGTTTTGCTTCTTTTGGTATTTACTATGGAGATGAATCTCTGATCTCTGCTGGTCAGTCTTGTACATACCTTCTCTTTTTCCCCCCTAAACCATCAAGTTATTTACAAATTTTTCTCTAGATATTTGGCTGGTAGGCTGTCAATGAAATGTATTCAAATTTAGAGTATCTCAATTACAATTTTTAATGTGACAACTTGAGGTTGATTTGTTCATTTGAAAGACTATGCTATGATCTATCAAACATAACATGTTCTAAATTTACTTTTGAAACTTGAATTTAAATCGGGCTAAAACTATTTGGTTTTGCTCGAGTATTTGAGGAGGGTGAATGGATCATGGTGCACTGCAGCCTGTACGCTGTCCGTATTCGATGGTGGCTGACTTATCGCTTTAGAATGCAATAATCAAACATCAGCTATTCCTCTTAACCAAAATGTTTTAAAGCCATACACAGTGCACAAAAGTTAGCTGCATCAAAAGCCATAGCTGACCGGCACAAAACGGCAAGACTTTGAGGTGCATTGTAATTAAGCTATTTTTCATTTTTTTGATAAACAATTAAGCTACATTATATATCAAAGACTAATTGTATCTACAACACTTTTGGATATGATGATGATGATAAAAACCAAAACACATGACATGACCAACCTCTCTGGTCCTCAAGCTACCAATACCATACGCCAACCACCTTCTTTGATCAATTATTGACATATGGCCGCCCTGACAGAAAAGCTTGTCCCATACTATATGTCTACAACATAATTTAATTGGAAAAAATAAAAGAGAGAGTATACAATCATAAACTCAAGCATCAAAAGAACTTACTTTGCAGAATTAAAAACCTTGCTTATAACTTAAACCCCCCCATATTTGATTAACTATGAAGATGGCCGATTATTGATTAACCTTACTCGATCATATGTAGTTTTGCTGGATCTTGGTACAAAAACTTTTGATTCCAAAACCGCACACGTTCTTTTGCAAGAAACATATCGATCAATGAACCCGAACCGGTCACTTAATGATCGAGTTGTGACAACCTTATGATCATTCCCACTTTCCCAATAAGCATTCATTAAGCTATCGTCCATTTCCTTCTCTTTAGAACACTCCATCAGTGCAGCAGCAAACGGATCTCTATTCATTCGTTGCTCGTTCGTAAAACTAGTTTTCTTCTGCACTGTGAAAATCGACTCTAAATTGAATTTTCTTGAATTCCCTGGCGCCGGTGGTAACGGGAGCACTATTAGTGATGGGTCATTTTTTGTTTTACAGCGAGAAAATTTTGGAACTCCGGGGTGTTGTTCCCATGAAAATGGAATTCGAAGAGTGGGAGATGATGAATCTACGAATGAATCGTCATTTGGGTATGATGCGAAAGATAAACATGATTCCAATGAGGATGAACGTGAGGAAACCGATGAAGTAGACGAGAATGAGTGACCGACGAGTTGTAAAGGCTTATCGGTTTCGTGTTCGGTATCGGCGAACGACGAAGAGGAGGAAGATGAAGACATTGATGATGATGATAAGAAAAGAAGAATATCAAGGAAGAAATTTCAAAGAGAATGTGTAAATAAGTATGAAGAAATGTTTTAGAATACTTATAGAAGAGTGGGGGAGGGAATATCACTAACCAACAAAACGAACAAAAACTAGAGTTGAGTATGAAAAGGACCAATCTGGCCTTTATATCTATATGGATTAAAATCAAATGCCACTGGCTGGCTGGCTCACTTGATTTTATTTTTATTTTCTACTTTTTCTTTTTTTTTATCGTTAAAAGATTTGGTATCAATGAGTTTGGAATTCAGGTCAGTGACACGGATATTTTCATTTTATAGTTTAATCAAATACTACTGGCTGGCTAGCTGGCTCAGTTGATTTTATTTTCATTTTGTAGAGAAAGAGTTATAGAGTCGTGTATAGTCACAGAGATAATTCGAGCTTTATTTAAAAGTTGATTTTATTTTCATTTTGTAGAGAAAGAGTTATAGAGTCGTGTATAGTCACAGAGATAAGTTGAGCTTTATTTAAAATGATGAGGATGAAGACAAAATGATGACCTATGTAGTAGACAATTGGTGGAATATCGTAGTACATTATCATTGAGTCTTGGTCTTTTTGAACATGTGATGGTGGGACTATATTTTGGCCGTTGATTAGATTGTATTTTGGCGTTGAATTCGGGATATGCATGATTGCCCTGCTAAATGCAATTTGTAAGATCGTGATGAGTTGCGAAATATGATTGCCTAAATGCATTTTTGTTTGTGTAAGATCATGATGTTATGAAGCACCATAAGTGCATTATTGACCTCAAACGTGCACTCACTCCAGTCCATAATCTCCGAATAAATATGACACCTTCAACAAAACTAGTCTGATTGCGGTACTGGGTGTTTTTACGGAAAAGAAATACAAAAAAACTGTATGTCTGTATAATTAAGATCATGATGTTACTAAGCACAAGTGCATCATTGAGTCATTGACCTCAAACCGACGTACACCCACTCCAATCTCTGAATAAATATTATACCAATCAATTACGAATCTAATCTGTTGGCGGTAGTGGGATTTTTTTAAATTAGACTGTATACTGTAGCGAGTCAGCGACTAATCCTTTTAACAGCCGTGTGTACCGTCACATGTTTATTCTTGCACTGTCTTTACACTTTAGACTGTTTTTTGTCAATAAAATTAAGTACTTACAGGTTGGAAATTAATATGTTAAAGATATGCTCCTCTCACGAAGCTCTACTTTTCTATCAAAAATAAATGTAATCCGAAATATTAAATCTCACCATTTACAAATTTTAAGTTCAATGGTTAAAACCGTTGATTTTCAACGCCTAACTTTCAAAATATTAGGTGATGTTATGCGTCTTGGAGATGTGGTAGGTATGTAGAGCTTTGTAAGCGGAACATATCCCAAAATACTAATTTCAAGTCCGATATCATTTGATTTTTTTTATTAACAAAAGATATTAAGTGTGAAAAGATCCTCCCTATGTTATTTATTTTTATTTTTTCTTAGTGAGAATCTCTCTGGAAAACTGTTGAATGTTTAACATTTACGATCTTAAAAATTCTTAACCCAAATTTGCAAAATACACAACTTTCATTTTGTTATTGTGTCAAGCTTCATTAATCTGGATCGACAAAATAATAGATGCGTGAAAGGTGCAGATATGCCTCAACAAGAACTTGTCACACATATATAAATAAACATGAAGCACTGTTGCATGCGTATTTGTCAAATAATTGTACCATAATTCAACCATAACCAGTAAAGGTTCCAAGGGCCTGCTATCAGTACTAGGCTACTAGGTAGCTAATAAATCTGAAGGTCCGTGGAACTTCTTTTTATCTTATGTCTGGATTTGTTGCGTCTAAAAGATGTGTATATGTCGCTTGCTCATTGATTGAAAGGCTCGACAGACACGTTAAATTGAAGTAATGGCAGTTCTTAAATGTCAACCAAGTATGTGTCTGTTATTACCCTACACTGTAAAAATATCCCAAATGAAAAATCTACCATAAATCTAGTTTTTTTGTTTTTTGTTTGAAGCACCATAAATCTAGTTAGCTAGTGAAGAACTAATAGAATACCTAGAGAGCTCATAACCATCCATATGTCAGGTGGATCTTATTTATTACGAATTAACGACTAAAATGGACGGCAAAGTTTGTTGAGCCTATAAACAATAGACTATTGAACCGCACACGCTAGTTTACTCAGTATAGCATCATTCCATTGTCACTCGTCAGTGTTGAGTCTGTTGAATACTCATATTGCACAAAGCAACATAGTCGAACTCTAAGGTGGAAATAACTAACATTAATAATGCTACTACAAACTTTACACGTTAAGAAATTTTATGCTAATGCATGGCATAATTCACGGGGTTCATTAATTGGTTGATCTCGATCCGATCAATATCATGTCAAGAGAACACCTACTCGCCCTTCTCTTGCTTGTTATCTGTCAACTACGTACCGTGCATGTCAAGTCTCCCCTCATGCTAGCTCTCAACTTATTCAGAAGGACTGTAAGAACGCCTTAATTAATCTTTAAGTCATGACTTTGCTGGTTAATATCATATGGACAAATGAATTTCATCAACATTTCAATCAAGAATAAAAATTCATTTGAAAAAAGTACATATGAGGACAAACATTATCAATGCAGTGAAGAGAAACTTCAAGTTCCAAATTCATTACTAGATCACGGGAGGGGAAACAACAAGATCTTGATTTCGAAGCAGAGGGCTCCAATTCCCGAGGCTGTTGGATTGTCTTGTCCCCTAGTATTGTTTTGTATCACGATCTGATTCTTTATGCGAAGGTGCTTTCTACTTTCTAGTTTTGCACTTCGCACATCCTTCTGGTACATGGACTTTGGCCATAAAACTGAATTAATTAGGTAGATATAGTTTGCCATTTTGGACTGTGGATGATGGGTTCGTGCACCCTATGATGGGACCAGCCGCCCGAGCATTATATCGCAGGACGTGAAAAACCCTGTGAAGAAGACTGATCGTGTTAGTGCCAAAGATATTTTAAATAAAAACTTTACGCCTTATCTTTGCAAATGACCAAAAGGTTGTTTTGTGAAAAATTGATACTCATAATTTTAATTTTAGATTTATGGCCGGTCGACTTTGTCATAAGTTACTAGATGACCGCTGCCACGGTGGGACGGCCGACCGAAGAAATCGACGTGAAAGTATCATTTTTCCTGACATGGCGTGAAAGTATCATTTTTCCTGACACGGTGGGAAAGTATCATTTTTTTAACACGGCACGAAAATATCATTTTTCCTGACACGACGTGAAAGTATTAAAAGTATCATTTTTCCTGACACGGGGTGAAAGTATCATTTTTCCTGACACGGCGTGAAAATATCATTTTTCCTGACACATGGTAAAAGTATCACTTTTCCTGAAACGGAAAATTAGCCGATGCATAACTCAAAATATGGCTGCATAATGTGTTATGCATCCTTTGTGGTGGTTTGCATAATGGCTACGCATTCAATTTTTAAAAATTGTGCCTAAAGTGAAAGTATCATTTTTCTTGAAACGACGGGAGTACATCGTTTTATTAGTGGCAACGGAAAATAAGTTGATGCATAAACCAAAATATGGCTACATAAAGTATTATGTATCCTTTGTGGTGGTTTGCATAATGGATATATATTTAATTTTCGAAAATTGTTCCTAAAATGATAAACATATCCGAATTTTTCATAAAAACTCTAAATTTGATATTTTTGTTTGTATTCATTGCGTAGATTTTTTTAAAACCTTTCCAACGAGATAAAATTTGTAAAATTCCAAGGCACGGATTTTTAGATATGTTATATTAAAGTTTGGTTGCCAATTATACCCCTACAAAAATAGGATACACAAGGAGTTATAGTAATTGGACTAAAAGGGAGGGACAAGTTAGTCTTTTCATTGTTGATTGATTTTTTTTGGTTACAAACACCAAAAATCTTTTTGTGTCGAATTGGAAAAAAAAAAAGTCATGCTTCACATTAACACAAAGTCACCATATATAGAGTTCTCCCTCGCTTCGCTCGGTCGGCCTAATTAGCTAAACAAATCGCTCGGACGTCACAATTCCATTTTTGAGTGGAGTTCAGCTTCATAACATCTTTTTTTTAGAGGAAGGAAAAAGTTACTGACAAAGTACCTCCCACAATTGAGGACTTTGAGACCATCGTCTAACTGTAACTTGTTATTGGAGGTCAGGAATTACCATGTTTAATGGTTTTACAAATAACTGTTTTAAAAGTGTTTAAACTCAAAATAAGATAGCCCATTCTAGCATTGATTCTCCAGTTGGTTCTTCTTGTTCCGCCTTGCAGAACTTTTGTAATGTTTTGATTACCTCCCACCAATGTAGTTAATTTCGGCCGAGATGGCCGAAATACCGTCGATAATGTCGGTTTCGGTGTTTATCAGAGATGCCGATATCTCACCGATATTTGCCGATATTTCACCGATACTCACCGAAATATCGTGTTTCGGTCCCCAACCGATATTCACCGAAATCTGGTATTGACTACATTGCCTCCCACAAGATTGAAAGATCCGCATTTGAGTTGAGAGGCCCAATCCAGAGCTTCTTGAACCGCTAAGCAATCTTCCTCTTCTCTTCCATGTGTTCTTGCTCCCCTGGTTCTCCTTCCAATGGTTTCTCCGTTAGGACCTAAGATGCAAACACCAACCCCTGTCACATAGTCATAAGAAGACATACAAGCAAAGGAGACATTCATTATCGTTATATGATCCAGAGCTCCTATCCTTATGTAAGCAATTCTATTCCCAGGTGCAGATTAATGCATCATGGTTGTATTCAGGTGGTTGATTATGAAAAAGCGAGGGTATAACAACCACACCCAATAATTCGTTCGACAACCTGTATGGACTAAACTCTAATATAATTCCGAGAGCACCAACTAAAAAGTGAGACTCCATCAAGAAATATACCAAAGAGCTTTATCTCTTTCTCAATACAATCAGCAAATCGAACAGATAGAAATCCGTGAGCCCGATTGATATGAGAAATAACTTGGATGGTACCAAAGACCAATGCCCAAGTGTCAATCAAGTTATATCCCACAAACAAGGTCGGATTTATCAACTGTGATTAAACTACGCACAACCGGTGATATTTTAATTATATAAACAAATATAATGCGGAAAAGAAATAACACAGACATCAGAAATTTTGTTAACGAAGAAACCGTAAATGCAGAAAAACCCCGAGACCTAGTCCATCTTTGAACACCACATTGTATTAAGCCGCTACAGACTTTAGCTAACTACAAGTTAACTTCGGACTGGAATGTAGTTGAGTCCTAACCAAGTGTCACACCGATTAAGGTACAGTGGCGTTCCTTATGCCTCTAGAACCACGCCGGATTCTGCGCACTTGATTCCCTTATATGATCTCACCCACAACTAAGAGTTGCTATGACCCAAAGTCGAAGACTTATAAACAAATCCGTCTCCCACAGATATGTCTATCCTTTATTCTTTTTATTCCGTCTTTTGATACAAAGATCAAGGTGAATATGAACCAACTAATAATCTGGTCTTATACTCTCGAAGAGCATCCTAGAAATATTAGTCACCCCAGAATAACCTAAATGATTAATAGGAGAAGTTATTGTGGAATCACAAGAGTCTGAAACGAAGAACTGCTGTGATTACTTTTTATATCTTACCTATCGGAGATAAATCTCGCGTATATCTTAGAGAAGATAAAACTCAATACGATAAAACAAGTAAGATCAACATACACAACTATAGATAAAATAGTTGATCTGGCTTCACGAATCCCAAATGAAGTCTTCAAGTCATTAACCTAGCTAATAATGGTATTGGAAAACCTAGGTTAAAGGAAAATCGACTCTAGTTTGCAACTAGGACACACGGATGTGTCGGGATTAGATTTTCCAGTTGCTACAGTTCTCCCTTATATATCCTTTCAAATCAGGGTTGCTTATAATCAAAGCTAAGATAGCTTAGTAACAAAGCATTCAATATTCACCGTTAGATGAACTCCTAATTTAAGATTCAAGCTAAGTCTTCTTAGAAATTAAGCAATTAATCTCCACCGTTAGATGGTCTTAGCTTGTTACACACAAATGAAATATACTTATATTTAGATATGGGTAACCGTACCTAAACGTGTATATTGGGTTGGTTCAATAATAGCTAACCGAAGTTAGCCATATGAATACTTTTGTCTTAACCACATTCATCTAACACGTGTAGATCAAATATGATGATTAATCAATCATGATAGATAATCAAATGAATCTAATTGTTTTTCAAATATAGTTGTTCAATTATCTCATAAGTTTATTCATGAACAAATTGAAACGAAATTGGCTTGATTCGTGATCGTACAAAGTACTTATGCAAGAATCAAGTCATGAACATTAAGCCACGGTTTGAAAAGTTAATTTGCATTCCTTCAATCATAAATGTTTTAGTTCATGAGTATGAGAATCATACATTACCGATTTTAGAACTTAACCACTATGTTCGCAAACTGGGTACGCGAACAGCAGCTCCGGACCTTGGCCTAGTTAAGCCGTTCGCAAACCCGGTTCGCGAACAACCGTTCCGGACCCAACTCATGTAAACCCGCTCGCATACTAGGTACACAAACAAGAGTTCCGGACCTTCTCAGGTAAATCCATTCGCATACTAGGTACGCAAACAAGAGTTCTGGACCTGAATCATCACAATACAGTTCGCAAACTGGATATGCATACCGTGTTGTATCCAAACAAGGGTAATCGTTCTAAACTCTTATTTGAATCATTGAAACATCCTTAGAAGACGACAATGGTAATCTTACACATACTATTAGCTTCAAGTAATTTTCAAGTGATCGAATGATTAATTCGAAACTTCCCAAGCTAACATCAAATGACTATCTCACACAAATCATATAAGATGTTCAAGGTAATTTTCACATGATCATCTTTTGACTTCATATTTAGTTTTCAACAAATAAATTATTTCCAACTAGACTCGTCAAGAATACGATGAACATGGCTAAAGCAAAAATCTCCTAACACATATTTCGAGAAATTGATAAGCGAGATAAACTCGACTCGAAATATCAAATGTGTATAATGTAAAAGTCTATATAACTATACGACTTAGTCTCATTAGAAGATAGAATAGAATAGACTTCTAAGTGATAGATAAGTTTTAGTCTCCACATACCTTTTGTTGATGAAGTTCCTCCAAGATCCTCAGTAGATCTTCTTCTTCAATCGGTGAACGCCTTGAAGTCTAAAGATCAACTACACATTCTATCCCAATCCGAGACATAGATATAAGTAGACTAGAAATCAAGTATATAGTTTTGATCAACTAAACTTGACAAACAAGCTTGATATAGCAACACTTGCGAGTTCGACCGAGCAGTGCTCTTACAATCTCCCCCTTGTCAATTTTAGTGACAAAATTATCAATACATATGGATTAAAAAATAAATAAACTTTGTAGATTCTCATCCATCATGCTTGATTTCCTTGGCTCTTCAACTTCCCATGAATTCTTCATTTCTCCAAGTATTCCAGTGATTCTGAACGTGTTCAACTCAGCATCATTGTTTTTGAAGATCTGTAGCCATAAAACAGATGTTATCAATCATTTTTATACAGTGTCATAGTATTATTACATCGAATCAAAGTCCAATTGCATCACAACTTTGAAATAATACTATGGTGATATGTATCACTCCCCCTTAGTCAATACTTCCATCTTACAATGGTGATATGTATCACTCCCACACTTCTTGAGACATGAACAAGTTTTTCATCTTGATTGCCTGAAGGTTGTTGAATGTATTGATTTGAGTAACTACTACTCGTCATTGATTTGATTGAAGATTAATTGAAGAAATTGAGTTTTTCTTTTCTAGATCTAGATTTTAAAAACTTTGAATGTTGCTGATTTTTTTTGAATTCATGGGTATTGATTGATTTTTTTCACTCACCAAGATCAAATCTAATAGATCTAAGCTCTGATACCATTTGTTAGGTTTTTGGTTGAATTGAAATGAAGATTGAGAAGGATTTGATCATGAAGAAGTGGGAAACTAATAGTTTATACTCACTCTTTTTCTTCTTTTCTTTTGATATTCTTTCACAATAATTATTCTCTCTATACACATGGTCAATATAAGACCTAGAGATAAGAGGACATGTGGATATCTATTGTCCATACAATTCTATTGCTACTAATACTACTAATTAACTAATTAATCTAATCACATTACTCAACAGTTTAACATTATTCAGCAATAATTGTATAAAACCATACCCCAAATTTGATTTAGGACTAATATTTACAGAGATTCACGAAGAATAATCTTAGGGTTAACCCTAACTTCTGAAAACCAAATAAAACAAAAAATTTAAGAAAGTACGATAGGTATACTGATTTTACATGGTATGTTCTCCATAAGAGACGACAACTCTACACTCACCTGGAAAAAATAAATAGAAACCAATTGCATATCATAACATAAAAGAGGAATTGCATATCAGAACATAAAATAGGAATGAAGAAGAAACGACGTGTGTAAAAAAAAGTATCGGAGAGAAGAGAGATAGTAAAGGGAAAATCTATAAGCCTACATACAAATTAGGGTTTAGAGAGAAGTTTTTATCATGGTGTTGTTGAAAATTCAGCGAAAAGATTGAGAAACTCAAGAGAAAGAGAATAGAGAGAGGAAAAGGTGCAGCAAAAGATTAGGGTTGTAAAACCAAAGAAAATAACGAAATAAGTGAAAATCTTTTTATTTTCTAAGGTTTAACCCCTATACCAATAGAGTCTCGCCAAGTTTCCTCTCCAGGTTAAATATTGAAGCTCTCTCCAGGTTAAATATCGAAGCTCTTTTCTAAGCGAATGGTGACGCTCACCATTTAACGTGGGGGCTCATATGAGTTAGGATTTTAAAGGTGTTAGATATTACAGACAACAGACTAACACTCAAGCTAAACGCCAGACCAACAACACATAACTGCAACACACATAACATCTACCATCTTTTAAATTGCAACACACATATCCTTATTAAGAGACTAATTAACATTTAAACGGGATTACGAAATGCCAAATCAGTAACCACATTTTTTGTTGCTGCTCAGTAATCACTTGATGTGTGTGTTGCATCAATATATCCAGATAAGTCTATTTAACTGAGAATTCCCCATTTGTAGTAAGAGACCAACGAAGACGATCCATAGCCGGTTATGGAAGAATTCTTATATTTTGTATAACTTTTAACTGATCATGTGTACAATGTTGAAGTAACTTATCTACCATCCATTCTCTGTGGTCATGATCTATAAATTATTCTACTTTAACTTCAGGTTGAGAAGAAGTAAAAACAGGAGGTTGATAGTCATTATTAGAAATTGCTCCAAACCAATTGCCTTGAAAGAAATTTATTTTTGAGCCATCACCTATCTCCCAAACATGAAATCTTCTTATCCACCTCAAGCCTATTTGAATTCTGTGCCAAATCCAAGTTCCCTTCTCTTTGATTTTACCATGCAGAGGATCTTCAGCTTTTAAAATAACGAGCTTCTAAGAGTTGAACCCATTTGGTCTCCCTGTTATGAAGCATTCTCCATGCAATTTTCGTTAACAAAGCTTCATTAAGGTACTTCATGTTCTTAAATCCCAAACCCCCTAATATTTTAGGTTTATTCAAATCCTTCCATACAATAAAGTAACAGCCCTTAGAAGAATTCTTATTCCACCAGTAATTCCGCTACAAAGCTTCCATCTGATCAATTATTTTATTTGGAATTTTCATACAACTCATTTGAAAATGTGCCATTGCCCCAACTACAACTTAAATCTGAGTACTGCGACTATCCTGATTAACCAATTTGCCCTGCTATGCTTGTAATCGAGAGTTCATTTTATCTACAGTTTCTGCACAACATGCATGTTTATTTCTGCCAATAAAAAATGGAATACCTAAGTGTTTCTCATTCAACAACATTCTTTGCATCTTAACTATATCAGTAATAGCAGCTTTGACTGTCTCGTTCATATGTTTAGTAAAATGTATACTAAATTTGTGTAAGCTAACCATTTGTCCAGAAATCTCACAGAACTGATTGATAAGCTTCATTAGATTAGGAATCGAATTTGCTGCTGCTGAAGAGAATAAGATACAGTCGTCAGCAAAAAAAAGATGAGATATCTTAGGGCCACCTCGAACTGGTTTCAAGGGAGAAATTAAACCAGAAGATTCGCCATTCTGCAGCATACGACTGAAAGCCTCCATACACAATATAAAAAGATAAGGCGATAGTGCATCACCCTAACGAAGTCCTCTTGTAGGAGTAAAAGACGGAGTAGGAGAGCCATTTAATAAAATTGAGATAGACGACGTACTGATGCATTGATTGATCAACTGACACCATTTTGTGTTGAAACCCAAGCATTCCATAATCTTAATGATAAATACCCATTCCATTCTATCAAATGCTTTCACCATATCTAGTTTAATAGCCACTGCACCTGGAAACATCTTTATTTTTTTTCATAAAGTCAATTAACTCATGAGCAATTATTGTATTATCTAAGATATTTCTACCAGGCACATAGGCTGCTTGCCAAGGTGAAATGATGTTAGGAAGATATTTATTTAATCTATTAGCAAGTGTTTTCGAAATAACCTTATAAGCTATATTGCAAATGATGATAGGACGAAAATCTGAAGGAGTTTCCACACAAAGTTTCTTAGGAATGAGTACCTGGTACGTAAAATTCAGTTGCTTGAGTAGAAATCCAGTCCTGAAGAAATGTTGAACCATAGACACTAGATCATCACCAACAATGTCCCAACAATTTGATAAAAATCCTCTTGAAAGCCATCAGGTCTCGGAGAAGCCCAAGAATTTACTTTTCGAAAAACCTCCCAAATTTCTTCTCTTGAGGGAATTCTGGTGAGTGCTTCATTATCATCCCGAGTAATGCATGGATTTATAAGCTTAAAAATATATGATTCTTGAGATGGGTTGGTAGAAGTCGTAATATTACTGAAATGAGTAAGAAGAAGTTGTTGAATTTCATCTCTTGAGCTATACCAGTTTCCATTATCATCTCTAATTGAATCAATTTGATTTTTTCGTCTTCTGAAGTTGGCTCTGGCATGAAAAGTTTTTGTGTTCTTGTCTTGATTTTGTAGAATTCTCTTTCTGGATTGTTGAAAAAAAATGTCTGCTCTAACTTGATACCAATGCTTGAGATCATATTGAAGTTTAAACACAGCTTCCCGAGACACATTTGTGGATTGCTGAGATTCATGAATTTGCTGCTGAAGATGATGAATCTTCTCATCCACATTACCAAAATTTAACCTCTTCCACTTGTAGATATCCTGACGAGCTTTATTTAATTTCTTAGTAAACTTCGAAGAAGGTCCAATCTGGATTATGTCTCCAAGCCTGAGTAATAAGATCTTTGAAAGTACCATGCTTAGTCCATGTTTCATATAATATGAAAGGCTTGTAACATTTAGATAACTGAGGAGAGGTTGTTAACAATATTAGAGCATGATCAGAACCAATAGGAATGAGGTTATGAATAATAGCATCAGGAAACAAAGAAAACCAGTCAGCTGAAGCTAAAGCTCGATCCAGTCTAGTTTGAACAAATTGAAAATGCTGCCTGCGATTGGACCAAGTGAAAGGATGACCAAAAATTTGAATATCTTGAAGCCCACAATAAGAGATTGTTTGTTGGACTATATGAGGAGTAGATACTTTATGTGTTGTAAAAGACTGACGGTCATATGAAGACAAAGTAACATTTAAATCTCCAAGAATCACCCCAAGTTAAATCCATATGCTGACCCATATCTGCTAGTATTTGCCACTGTTTAATTCTCTCAGCATCATAAAACGAACTATACATGCATGTAAGAACCCATTGTTGATTCCTTGGTCCCGAGTGAATGATGAAGTTAACCATGAAATCATTAAAATGCATAAAATCTATTTTGAAACAATCTTTCTATAGTACTGCTAGGCCTCCCTTCTTTATCTTATCATTGTGACACCAAACATTTGGATAAAACATAGATTGTAACAAAAAACACGCATGTTTATTTTGTTGTTTGGTTCCCGACAGAAAAATAGTGTCAGGATTATATTGATGGATGCAGTCTCTTAAATATTGTCTACACTACACCATTTTTCCCGAATCGCAACTAAAATTCGTTACAAATTTACCTGTTGCAAAAGGCCATTACAAACTAGTCGTAACAGGCCATAGCCGTTACGATTTTTTTTACTGATTCGTAACAGAAGTCATCCGTTACGAATTGTAACAAGCTAATTTTTTACGTGTGCTAATCACACGCTTGGTCACACTAGAGCCGTTAACTGATATTAGTTGCGCGTGTGCCATTCAGCCGTGTGCCACTTCTTTCCACCCAAGGTCACTTATCCTAGAGGATTATTCCTCCCTAGAAGAGATGAGGGTTATTCCTCCCTGAAGAGATATGGTTATTCCCATTTCTTATTTTCACTCTCTCTGTCTCTCTCCTCTTCTCATCTCATTGCCTCCATAAAAGATATCAGGCCGATCTCCACAGAAGATATCAGAAATCGATCAAAGAGATTAGAAATTAGAGTATTACAACATCAACATTCTCGATCTGTTGTTTTAATCGTAAGTTTTTAATTGAATCGTCTGTTTTTTTTTCATTGGGGTTTTTAATTTTAGGGTCTTTTCCATCTGATATATCAATTGCGATTTCTTTTTCTGATTTCGTTTTAGGTTTTTCTTTATGTGATAAATCTAATACGATTTCTTTTTCTGATTTCATTTTAGGGTTTTATCTGTGGAAGAGCTGAAGAACTTTGAAGGTATTTGTTTCATCATCTGTTAAATCAAGTTTTAGGATTTGAAGGACATTTATTAACTGATATAATCTGTTTTTCTAATTTCACGTTAGGGATTGAAAGACTAAAGAACTTTGAAAAACTCTGAAGAACTGAAGTTGAAGGTATATAAATTGATTTGTTTAATTTCAATTAGTGTGAATTGATTTTTTACTTTTAATTTTAGGGTTTCAATTAGTATGAATTGATTTGGTTAATTTCAGTTTTAGGGTTTCAGTTAGTATGAATTGATTTCTTCTTTAGCATGTTGAGATTAGGGTGTTTTATTTGAACTAGCATGTGAAGTTATTTTGGCTGTTTCTATGAACTAGAATGTTAAGTTTTTTTATTTGTTGAATTTACATTGGTGATACAGTAGTTGAATGTTGCTCGATATGACCTAGTTTTTCTAATGAAAAGTACTGAAATGTCCATCTGTAGAAACTGAACATATACTTGGTTTGTAACGTTAGTGTACCGCAGCAACAATTTTTACTTATTCGATGATTTTGTATCCGCTTTATCTGCAAATATGACATCATTCAAAAAATGTGGCTGTGAATTTTGAATTGAGACAATGTTACAAAACTTGCATACCATATGTATGAAATATTTATATGCATGGCTGTTGTTTGATGTATGAAGTTGTTTGATGTTGATTTTACGTGAGCATGATGATAGTAGTCCCAGTGGTGTTTAGCAAAAGCTACTTGTAGCTCATCCTCTCCTCTTTGAGAGGATGTTTCTGTCGATAACATGAGGGCTTCGGCAAACCTTGCCACTAGGACTAAGTACTTGGTTTGATCCTGTAAAGTCTATTTTGAAGGGTAGTATGTCATCTGATGAGAACAAGAAATGGATGAAGTGTGACCGTAAGTCTGGTGAATACATACAAGGTGTGATGTAACACTCCGAACCTTTTCGTCGGATCTAAGTGTACCCGTTAGCCAAATTTTATACTTAGAATGCCTTAAGTTTCAACACCCAAGTGTTGTTAACACTTTTAGATTGCCTGAATAAGAAATGTTCGTGCCTAAATATAAAGAAAAATGTCTTAGTTTAAAGATATGGGTGTGCTTTTCATTTTTGCAACTATAAACCAAGGTATAATTGCCTAAATAGTGACACATGCAGTGACCCACGTGTATATACATGGGTGAATCTTACTTGAGGAGAAATATCAAAGGGAGGGGTCTTCTCAATCTTTTCTCTATCATCTTTTCTGATCTTCTTCTTCTCTAAAAATTCTTTCCTCTTCTTAGAATTTTTTTTTTATAAGAACAAGAATTGGAATTATAAATTTTATGGTGATAGAAATCTATTGAGTTATTATTGGCAAGATGGAACCCTTCATTCTGTTTTTTCAAGATGGAAGTTGTTTGAATAATAATTTTGATAGAAATCTATTGAGTTATTATTGGCAAGATGGAGCCCTTCATTCGGTTTTTTCAAGATGGAAGTTGTTTGAATAATAATTTTCTTACTCAACTGAACATTATGATTCATATCGATCTATGGATGGGTTTGCGCTATTATACCCAATGCGTGTTTGATTAGGTACTTGTTATCAATTTTCCCCTTGAATCAAAGTGTTAAAATCATAACTAAATAATTAGGGTTCATATGACCCTAGAGTTTTTGTAGACAGTAAATCATTGAACTCCAATTCATGTGATACTAAAGCTTGGGAAAAATCATCAGATTCGTTATTGTTAATTGTGGTGTGTTTGCATGAAAGGTATGGGACTCCTTCCCCCCTTTTTATGTTTTCTAGTTCTACTAAACTTGCCTTAATTGTTATTTGAGATGGTTTAGTTTGATTTAGTTTCAATTATTGAAGCTTATATGCGTTGGAACAATGGTTCGTTGGCAAAGAACACAAATTTCATGATTTTATGTTTCCATTTAAGAATTTGGGAATTAGGGTTCTTCATGAAAATTTAAGATCTTTCAAAATTGAGGGTTAAAATTTAAATTCTTGTAAATTTATAAACTGGGTTAGTGCTACATAGGATGATATTTGTGTTGATTAAAGAAATTGCAAGATTTGATTGTAATTCAACTTTATGAACCCTAAAAACTTCTGTTTTTGTTTTACGGATATCTAGAGATTCAGCGGTTGGAATATGATGGATTTTTGATATGTTGTGCTTCGTTGAGTTTTATAGCTTCCATAAAAATTCTAAGAGAATCAGGTCACATTTCCTATTGAAAATCCTGAATACGCCATGACTGCATGCTGCTGAATTGCAGTCCTGGACAGCTGACTAATGGTTGTGTTTTCTCATTATCTCGTTATCGGATTAAGATGAAAATTTGTTATGTTACTCATTGGAATATAGGTTACTTGCTGTATAATTTTCAGAATTTTCCAATCATTTTAGGTACCTCAAATCGTGAGGCAATTGGGACTGAATTCTGCAGCTTGGAAGCGCGAGAAGCCAACTTGCACTGTGTTTATCTCCTTAACCAACCGTTAGAATGATCTGAATTTTGAATATGTTGTGATACCCTGGTCCGTAGAGATGCTGTAAAAATTTCAAGATGATCAGAGAATATTTCCTACTAAAAGGTTTGGATAAACCATGACTGAAATTTGTGAAACAGAAATCTGGTACATTCTTGCTCCTTCATTATTTCCTTATATATTTCTTTTGTGGGAAACCTTGAAATCTGATTGAAAGTGTTGAGGATCTAATGATGGGATAAGTTAGGATATTTCTTATGCTAGCTCTTTATGAATGTTAAGCTATGAATTGTGCTTGTAATTTCTTGTTCATGTGGATCACGGTTGTGGCCGTTTTGAAGGTGTATCATGGGATGACCAGTTTCATTTGTAGAATAATCATTCTTGGACGCATGAAGTATTATTTATTAAGCTAGCTGATTTAGAAAACCAATTTCATGTGTCTGGTTGGGACTAAATATAATTGATGGGTTCATGAATAAGGATATGAGGTTATAGGTTGGTTTTATGTTAAACACACTATGCAAGGACTGTTGAAATAACTTTCTTACATTCGATAGGGAAAGGGGCATTGTATCATGTTCATGGAAAAGTTAGAATTCCTATAACATGGTTCTTAATTCATATTTGCTAGCTAGCTAGTTATATATAGCCTTTGTGGTCACCCGGCTTGTATTGCCTTCGTGACTTTTAGCTGGAATTTTTCAATTAATAATGAAAGGTTAACTTGAAACGATAATCTCGACAAAAATGATAGACGTTTAATTACAATATTTTGATGGATGTAAATGTGACACAATAGTCGATCTGAATTTAGGATTGCAAGTCTGCATAACAAGCCACAATTTATGGAGTGTGATTGTTCGCTGCCCCTTGTTTCCCTGTGGTATGTTATGTGCCACTTAATGGGGTCTAAAGAGTATGTGCTAAGACATTATTAGCAGAGTAACCCTTGCCCTGTTGCATTTCCTCTTTCGAGATATCTAGTTTTGCAGGCGTTGTAGCGCAAGTTGGTCTCATAGTACTGTTGATTAGGCTTTGGAGCGGTATAATTTTATACATTTTCATTTATGGTTTCACATTGGCATCTGGGAAAAGTCTACAAGTGGTTAGCTTAATCATTGTTCACTCTACTGACAAGTTTGATTGTCTTGGTATCGCGATGAGTTAGTGAGAGGTGATTTCATTCAAAGGTACAATAAGTATTTTGGTTTAAATGAAATCAGTGTCTTCTACCTTGTGTTTCCAAACCATTTTATGTAGTATGCTTACTAATTTATTTGTGATGATATCCATGGATCTGGAATGATTGATATTTACTCTTAACTGGGTCTTATATGTTTATGAGCTTATATTTCAATTCCCTTAAATTTAATTGATGTTGCTTCTATGGTACTGAATGGTGATTGGCTTATTCGGAGTAGTGCTCGATATACTCGAAAGTCATTGTATACACTGCAATTGAATATGTTTACTTGATATGTAAAAGAGATAATTGCTACTATTGAGTGTAGTTCATATAATCTAAATAAATGACGAACTACGATCGTTCTTGATCCCTTCGAGCAACGGAGAGGGTACGTAGGCAGCCGCTATGCGGTTCAGCACAAATCTACAAGGTTGTTCATATCATCTGACAGTCTTGGTTACTGCTTTGCAGTTCATACCATCTATTCAGAGATGATTGCAACCTTGGAAAGTATATATCATGGGCAACTGGCCAATGATGGCTGGTAACCAGAACTACCTTAATTTTGGCAACTGGCTGTCTGTTATTTTGGGCAATTGGCCCGTGTTAATTTTGGCAGCTGGCCGTCTGTTATTTTTGGGCAATTGGCCCGTGTTAATTTTGGCAACTGACCGTCTGTTATTTGGGCAATTGGCCCGTGTTAATTTTGGCAACTAGCCGTATGTTATTTTTGGGAAATTGGCCCGTGTTAATTTTGGCAACTGGCCGTCTTTTATTTTTGGGAAATTGGCCCGTGTTAATTTTGGCAACTGGCGTATAAATTGTTAGAATCGGCAACTGGCCGTATAAGTTATTGGGTTGGCAACTGCCCAAATCTGATTTTAGGCAATCGGCCGTCCCTTATTTTTTTGAAATTGGAACCCTTGTCGAATTGTATAAGTATTATGGTGTGGGACGTATACTCATAGAATTCTGACCTTAAGACTAATGAGATTTCTACAGTGTGCAGGATTATTAGTTAACGAAAATTTTGCTCGAGTGGCATCTTCGAGAGTCGGAGCTTACCAAGCGGGTCCTAACCCGGACCGCTGGGAGCAAAAATTATCTGGTCCGTTACATGTCAGGTCATTTATACATACAGTTTGCCAAGAATAATGGTGGTGGGAGGATTTTATTTTCATGTCCTTGTCGAAATTGTATGAATGGTAAAGGTTAAGTTTCACTTAGTGAGATATAATTACATTTGCTCAAATATGGTATTTGTTTGGCTTATACAACATGGCGTCATCATGGGGAAAGTTCAGTAGAAGCACGGTCAAGACATGGATAATACTATAGCAGGTGTGGATGTGGATGGGAATGTTACAGCAGGTGTGGATGTGGATGAGAATTTTACAGCAGCTATGGATGTGGATGAGAATGTTACAGCAGGAGTTGATGTGGATGAGAATGTAACAGCAGGTGTGGATGTGCATGAGAATTTTACAGCAGGTGTGGATGTGGATGAGACTGTTGGGACCAGGAGGTGTTGTAAGAAAAAGTTATCAGCGTCTGAGCGGGCAAGAGTACCATTGTATCCTACGTGTCCTAAAGGAAAGTCAGCGTTGTACGCAGAGATAATGTTGAACAACATAAAGACTCAGTATGCGATTTAAGATAATGGTATGACTGCAATGTTAGAATTGATGAAAGAGTTGCTTCTCGAAGAGAACACCCTGCCATGTAAGTTTCTAGATATCAAGAAGATGATTCAAGAGGTGGGGATGGATTATGTAACCTACGATGCTTGCGTGAATGATTGTATACTGTATTGGAAGGATAAGAGTTCATTGCTGAAGTGCCATGTATGTCAAGAACCTCGGTATGTAAGAGTTTTCAATGATGAGAGAACTTACCCAAGTTGCGCAGAAGACGTTGAGACACTTTCCAATAATTGCAAGGCTGAAAAGATTTTATAGTATACCATGGATAGCAGAGGCGATGCTTTGGCATTTTAGAGCACAAAAAGATATCAATGTAATGCGTCATCCCGTTGATTCTTCAGCTTGGCGTCGTGCGGATAATTTCTGTCCAGAGTTTGCTAAGGAAGCACGGAATGTTACTCTTGGTATAGCAACTGACGGCTTCAACCCCAATGGATGCTTTGGTCTCAATTACAGCTGTTGGCCAGTGATTCTCTGTCCGTATAACCTTCCTCCTTCGATGTGTATGAAGAGGGAGTTTTCTATGTTATGTTTGTTGATATCAGGCCCGAGAGCACCAGGTAAAGATATCGATTTTTACTTACAACCATTGATAGAAGAGTTGAAAGAGTTATGGAATGATGGTGTTATGACTTTTGATAGCTTCACCAATTCTGAGTTTATGATGAGAGCTAGGTTGCTATGGGAAATTCATGATTTTCCAGCATTAGGGACTCTTTCTGGATGTGTAACTCATGGGTATTTTGCTTGTCCAGATTGTGGAAAAGAAACAGTTGCTGAGTGGCTGCCGTATAGTAAGAAGTTGTGTTATATGGGACATCGAAGATGGCTGCCGTCGAAACACAAGTTTAGAGATGATAGAACAAACTTCAGTGGAGGAGTTGAACATGGTAAAGCTCCATGGCCATTAACAGGGTTGCAAGTTCAATAGATAGTAGCTAATTTGAAAAGCAAACAGGGTAAGGCAAAACCACCATCAAAGAAACGTAAAAGAGGAACTGAAGGGTATGCTGATGAAGAAATTTCTGATCATTCTCTATTTTCTCGAAGGTCTATTCTTTATGATTTGCCGTATTGGGGAGCGAACACAGTCCTTCATTGTACAAATATGATGCATACCGAGAAGAATATAACTGAGCACATTGTTAACACTGTATTGGGAAACAGCAAGTCAAAAGATGGTCATAATGCACGTAAAGATATGAAAGCTATGGGGATTAAAAAGCGGTTATGGTTGAAAGAGGATGACAAGGGTAACACAACAATGGAAGATGGATCTTTTGCCTTAACAAAGGATGAAAAGGTTGCTTTCTGTATAGTTCTGAAGAATTTAAAGGTGCCTTCAAATTTCTGTTCCAATCTTCACAACAGCGTTGGTATAAGTCCACCGGAGCTGAAGAATTTAAAGTCTCATGATTACCATGTTATGATGCAAGTCTCTGTTTCCACTGCTTGTTCATACTGCGACTTCACTTCCTAAATATCCGCGAGTTGCTCTTCTCCGGATTAGTTTATTTTTCACTATCTTATGTGCGAAGGTTGTTAACAGAGACCATCTTTGACAAGCGAAAGCTAGTCTGATGGAAGCGATGTGTGTTCTAGAAAAATACTTTCCTCTATCCTTCTTTGTCATTAGTATCTACCTGATGATTCATCTGGCGGATGAAGCTTTAATCTGCGGTCCGGTCAGATTTAGGTGGATGTACCCCTTTGAGAGGTAAATTCCATACTTGACTTTTTCCCCAGTTTAGCAATTTTGTTCACTGAGCTGTCATGATTATTTTCTTTTATGCTAGGGGAGGACTTATTATTTTCTGAGAGTACTAAGTTGTGAATCTTACTTGATTTCCTGAATATACTCTTTGCGAATCCATAATGTCCTTACTAGAAATTGCTAGTGTTGTAATTATTTAGTGGAACTCAGTTGACTTAAATGCATGCTTGGACTAACTAATACACAGTAGTATAAAAATCCAATGGTAACCATAGAATGGAGTGGAACCGTTAGTTCTCATTATTGAAAGGTTGTGTATTTGAACACCTTACTATGTGTATTAAAATGATAGCTTATTGTTCGTTAAAATGAAAACTGGGCATGAGGTCATCTTCCATGTATCTGTTTGTTAAAATGATAGCTTACTGTTCTATTAATAACTTGTAATTAAGTGACGAAATGTCAGGTGCTGAGTGAATTAAATTACTAGGTGTTTAATGCAACTGATTTTTTTGTTTTCCGCTTTCTCTATTGTTGGTTCACTCAAGTTCTTGTCTCACCAATCTTTTCCATTTTCGTGATCGCGCTTTATAATTTTTAGACTTGGGTGTCAATGAAAGCTTGATAAGGCCTGACAGTTTCTACACTTTACTTTTCTTTGTAGGTTAATGAAAGGTTTTAAAGGGTTGGTGCGCAATAGAAGGTACATTTAGGGATGCATTGCAAGAGGGTATTCATTGCGAGAAGCTAGCTTATTTCTTATGGATGGCATGTCAGATGATGGTGATGGTACTCATAAACATATTCGATGGGCTTTTTTGGATGATGCATATGAGTTTGCCGCTGAGATGCCTCTAAGTACTGGAAGGAGTATGACTTTAACTCAAGTGCAATTTGAACAATGCCGCAGCTGGATCCTATCTAAGTATTTTGAGATAGATGACTGGCAAAGGTAAACATTACTGCTTCAATATGAATTTCAAATTGTTGTGTAGTATGCTAGAGTTATGTTGTTTGTTTGTTCTTTCAAGTATCAATGTTTATCTAGTTAAGCATTAGGATTGAGATAAAGTATTTATGTGGTTTTATTTCAAGTATCAATGTTTGTCTAGTTAAGCAATCTGATAGAAGTTTCAGTGATACGTTAAGATGTTTACCTTATTTGATAGTATTTTTATTTGGTTGCAGGAAGTATGATTCCTATGTTAACGGTGACACGTCTAATGGTCAGCAGACCTCAAAGAGTTTTCATGTATGGTTGCGTGAGGATCTAACATGCTATCTTAAAGCTTTCAGTACAGTTTGTTATGGTTTTGGTTGTGATACTAACTCCAACATGCACTTTTACAGTTGATAGAAGCCAAAGAGACTGATTCAACACTTTGGAGACTCGTGCAAGGACCTCTCTTCAAGGCACGATCATACATGAAATACCAAGTCAATGGATTTACTTTTAGCACACTTGGTTCTGAGGCGAAGAATGAATCGCAAAACAGTGGCGTGTCAATGAAAGCTCTTACAAGACTGAAAGCGAAGTCGACCGAGGAAGCAGAATAACTTATTACGGAGTTATTAAAGAGATTATCATCTTGAATTACATGGAGTTTGAAGAAACTGTTTTCTATTGTGATTGGGTTAGTGTTGGAGATAAGAATGCATGTAAGAGTTATTAAAGAGGTACAAAACTTACCTTGATAAGGGTTGTATCCTCCTTAGTTTTTGTTCACTCCTTGTTGAACTTCTTTTATAGTGGTTATATCCTCAGTAATCCATTAATGGGATCTGTCTTTACAGGACGAATTTAATATTCCTGAAACATCTAAGGAAATTGTTCAAAAGTCCATGGATGGTCCATGGAGGAGATTCAAAACTGAGTTACGTATCAATCATTATGATTTGTACCCTACTCATGAAGAAAGGATTCTACATGTTCCACCAACTGTAAGACAAGAGGATTGGATAAAATTTTGTGAGAATGAAAGAGAAGAAAAGGCAGCGCAAAGTAGAATTGACCATAAGCAGAAAAGACAACAATATGGCTACACATATTGTTCTGGTCGCAAACCTCATTGTTTGGTCAGATCTGAATTGGTACGTAACTTTTTTCGATCTCTGCTATATTCACAATTTTTCTCGATCTCTGTTGTATTTCAACAATGCCTCAAACTCTGCTATATTCACAACTTGTCTTGATCTGTGTAGATGTAGGAGGCCGAGAATCCTGATGTAGAGGTTACTCCTGAGAATGTGTGGCTTAAAGATCATACACAAGAGAATGGTTCAATCTTACCTAGCGCGCATCCATATGCTGTGAGTCAGCTTGCTTTTCAGTTATTTCAAGTCTTCTCATTATTTTCAGTTAAACATATTATAATTTTCTCGATTGTTATGCTTTGCACAACAGGATATGCTGAAGAAGGCGCAAGAAGAGATTAAAGAAAAACTGGATGCAGGTCTTCCGGTAGAAGAACCTTGTGTACTGGCTGCGGCTTTTGGAAAGGATACTAGAGGACGGGCTCGTTCTCTTGGTCTTGTATCTCGTACACAAGTCCGACTTTCTGCTCCTGCGCGTCACAAGGTCAATGAGCTGAAACGGAAGGAAGGTGGTCTAACTCAGATGGTAGAAGAACTAGGTGGCAAGGTGGAGGCTTTAATCGTAGGTCTTGGTTCAGTATGCAACATAGTGAAAGATATCCAATCTGCAATGCCAGCATCAGTTGGCTCAAACTTGGACAGCACCTCAAAAGTTCCATCTCCACATGGTGTTGGCTCAAACTTGGCAAGCACCTCAAAAGTTCCATCTCCACATGGTGTTATTGCTTCACCTCAATCATCTCCATAAGCTACGACGAGTTCACCTCAGACTGGGAATGCGGTGTCACTAGCTGCATCAGGAGTACGTGGCATGCCGCGTTGTTCATTACTGAACTTCGAGGGTGAAGTGGTTGCTACTGGTCACCTCTGTACTGGTACTTTAGCAGATATATTTCACGAAGATCCTGTATCCGTACATCTTTCCAAGGTGTGTATCGATACTATTCGCAAGCCGGAAGCAATAACTGTGAGTGCTAACAAGTATGTAGGGTCCTTCAGAGATGTTGGAATTGGAGGATATGTGCTTCATCAAAAGATGTGCCTCTTAAATGACGACACACTGTCTCTTTCTTTTTGATATCTCAGCCTTTTTTAGCATCGCGTAGTATCTGCCTCAGCCCCTATGGTTCTTTTTGTTCTTTTTATGCAGTTCACACTTTTTTACGTATGCTGACTGATACGCATACTTAGGCTTATTTTGTTCTTTTTGCAGTTCACACTTTTGTACGTATGCTGACTGATACGCATACTCTTATGCAGTTGTGAATAAGAATAGCTTTACTTGAAGCAACTTTTTTTGCAGTTCACACTTTTGTACGTATGCTGACTGATACGCATACTCGTATGCAGTTGTGCATAAGAATAGCTTTACTTGAAGCAACTTTTTTTGTCCGATGTAACTTTTTCCGGAATTATGTGAACACAAACCGGCTTATAAATGGATCCGCACTTTCAGTTCATCATTTATTTGTATATATGTGGGTGGTTTTTGTTCTGTTATATGTGAATGCACAGGGGACTTCACACAAGGTCAGCTGAAGCAGCAGTAGCCAGTCGGGGAAATATCAATCCCTGGTAAGTACTTCACTTGGTTATGTTTGTACTATAAAGGTTAAATTTGTGGATTTTGACCTTCAGTTTATACTTGCGAGGTATTATGCTGGTGGGAAGTGAACTACAGCTGGATTGGCATCAACTTGTGTACCTACTAGATTACCGGGTAAGTACTCAACTTGTATATTTTCTAGATTCCATGTTTCTTACAGGACTTTGGTTTGTTGCGTGTGCGAGAGAGCTTATGGACTTTGGTTTGTTTCAGGTAATTGCAATGATGGCCTGGATCAGTGGTTGCAGTTTCAGTTGAAGCTCTTGATGAGTAATCATGGACTTGTTCTTTATTACAAAACCAATATAAGTATTTCTCATTGTTCTTTCCCCCAATTGATATTTTTTTTGTAATTTCATCCGTATGTGGTATAACATCTTAGTTTTGCCTGCTTTTAACATAGGTTATATATGCTTATGATTCAGAGAGTGAAATGACGACAGCTCTGGTAAGTGTATCTCATTACTCATGTAGTATGTTGGTATTCAGAGAGTGAAATTATGACAGCTCCAATTGATATTTTTGTGTAATTTCATCCGTATGTTTTGACTGCTTTTTGGGTTGGTATGCTTATGTATGTTTTTGGTTCGTTTCATGTAGTATGCATTGGAATTATGAACTTAAAGCAAGGGATGAAGGGGCTGATTTATCATCTGGGAGCATAAGTTGCCTGCTCCACTTCTCTTACTTGCAGCAGTAACCTCATAACTTAGGGGCTGATTTTTCTGTGCATACTTCCATCTAAGTATATATTTTTTGTGTTTGCAGGTTAATTGGATGATGCTCTACTGCAACAAGTTTGGAGCAGAAAGCTTGGAGAACAAGGCAGGCGTAAGGTTGCAGTAAGTTTCTATGTACATTCCAAGTTAGATGAATCTGTGAACATAGGAATTTCAATGAATTGATACTTAGTATTCCCTTAGTATTTGATACTTAACAAATAAAATTTGGTACTTGGAATTATTACATTGGAATTTCTATGAGCTGATACTTGTATTCATTGATACTTAACAAATAAAATTTGGTACTTGGAAGAATTTAAGTTTTTTTGTTGTATGAATCCATTTGAATGTGATAAGAATTGACTGAATGTGAGATGAATTTGATTAAAGAAAATATTGTTGATTGTGGAGATGAAATGAAAGGTGTATGTAGGTGGTTATTTGGAATACCAGCATTTTTCCGGCCGATAATGAACTGCCGGTCAACCTTGACATGGTCAAAATTGGTCATTGTTGACTGATTTTGACCAGGTCAATATTGACCTGCAGTAATTTTTTTGCTGTTACAAAAAAAATCGTAACGGATTAAATCTGTTACAACCTCATGTTACTAAATAAATTCGTAACGGCTTCGACTTGTTACGAAAATGCCACGTAGTAACAAGCCGGAGCCGTTAAAAATGCCATTTCAAAAAAAAAATCGTAACGGCTAGTGGGCCGTTACAAAAAAATTGTAGCACCCCTTTTCTTAATGGTCCCGAACCGTTACAACCCAGATTCGTAACGCTTAAAAACCGTTTCGAATCGGGAAAAATGGTGTAGTGCTAGTATGTTTATTACCTAGACCTTGAACATTCCATGTAAGAATACGCATATTGACTACACAAACAAAAGAGAGAAACTGTTTATGAAGACACCTATGCTCTAGAGATAAGGAGAAAAGATGAATAAGCACAAACAGTAAATGTAAAAACGAAAGTTGAAAATCGAGACGACTGGTAAGAAAGTTAACCTGATCTTCCTGCCATGCCAAGCTAGTTCCAGTAAGTTGTCCCATTCTCCTTGCTGAGGATAAGCTCGATAGAAATAAGGATGCATTTGATGCTCAGTGTTATTAAAATTCCCTGGCATAGTTTCATCTTGATATTCCCTCACCATTTGACTCTCATTTCTGTCCCCTGGAAATTGAACACTTGCTTGACTACCCTCTGTTGAGCTTTCTCTAACTCTTTTTGTCCTTCGAGCTGTAGAGGTTTCAGGCATCCCAACTGACTGAGTATAAATAGTGGAAACATGAAAACCATACTGAGGAATTTGGAAGTGTTTCTTCTCTAGTCTTTTTTTCTCTCTAGTCTTTTTGGGAGAAATTAAAATCTTTTCCCCTTGCTGATATTTAGGATTATACTTCCTGGGATCGATAACCTCACCAAAATCTTCTCCAAATTTGAAAATATAGCTTGCAATGGTTTGCACATGTTCAGCTTTGTCACCACATTCAGAATCATCATGAGCTAGAATAAGGCATGCAGGACAAAGTTTTCTTTGTTGTCGCTGAAAATGTATGGGAATCCATTGGGTGACCTTTGCTGCATTTTCAGTCATTATTCCACGTAACATTGGATTTGAAATGTTAAATTCGATAAGAACACTTACAACATTGGTATCTGTAGGGTTGCCATCTTCTGGTATTAGTTTGAGTGGGTTGCCAAGGATACTTGCAATTTGATTCTCAACTTCAACATTCAAAAATTTAGGTGGGAGCTTTTTGATATCAATCCAAAACTGCTGAGTGAGAAAATCAATATCATCTGTAATAAGTGAAGGATGCCACTCATGGAAAACAGCCAAGTAACCATCAAAGCTCCAAGGACCTTCCTCCAACACTGAGTTATAGCTGTCTCAATCATAAAATCGAAAGATGTAGATATTAGTAGCATGTCGCCGCATTTGAAAATGCTTATGACCCCATGCCATTGTTGCTTCTTGTTCAACCTTATCTGCTCCCATTGGATGCTCACAGAAAATCTTTGCAATTAAACTAACTGACCATTTCTTAATACTAGGTTGTAATTTGAGGTGAGGGTACCTGATCACTCTTTGAATGTTATCATCCTCTTCTAGTTTAGTATTCTTAATTCTTTCGATAAGATCAGAAACCTCACCCATAGAGTTTCTGGTCGACATTGAGAATACTAGAAGTATGAAAATGATGAACAACGTAGGATGAGGCATAGATACCCTGAAGAATCCTCTATTTAAAGAGCCAGGACATTTAAACCTTATGCTACGTGTTGAACATTTCAGTTTTTGCTCGCCACTTCTCATTAAATTAAATCGATGAGTTATCCAATTTGTATTTTCGTTATCTCGATCAGAACAGCTTGAATAAAGTGAGTATCATTTAAAGTACCCGAGAGAGTTGTCGGAAATGTCAGTAGACATCCTTATCTCCATAATTTCGAACTTCTCACTTTGCATCCTTATCTCCATTAGAATCTTCAAAATAGAATACAACCTTTTTAGATGGATAACCTTTGAATTGGAACCTTTAGCAGAGAGTAAGATCAAGCCACCTAGCAATACCTGCTAGACATTAGAAACCTTTGAACTTCTCACTCAAAAACGACATTTTGACGGGATGGAGCGCGGTGGAATTCTCTGACTCTTCTAGTTGCCAGAATCCAGACATAGCCAAAAAAGACCTCGGAATAGATATGTTCGTTAGCCTGAAGGCCTTGGACATGACTTCCCCAGCCGTTACCAAGGAGTAGGAATTAATGTTGAAGGGTCAGGGGTTGTTTAATCCCATTTTTTTCTGGACTTTGGACGCTCAAGTCCTGTCCCTCCGAGCCCAGTACTCATAGTCCAATTTTCCCCCGCCAAGATTTTTAGTCCAAAGTTTAGATGAGTTAATCCAAACTCTCAACGTTTAGATTTCGATCCCGTTACAGAACTCCCAAAAGTAACTCCTCGTTTATTATTTTTTATTTTTTTTAAGCATAAGCTTTTTTTATTTGTTTGAAGCATAGATCCTCAGTTAATCAAACATCACCATATCACGAGAGAAAAAAAAGTGAAAAGAAAATGACAGTATACCAATAAAAAGACAGAGGGTAACTAAAGACATATTTTCCAACACTTTACAATATGCGTGTTACTAAGTAGAATAATTCATGTGTGTGTACGCTGAAGTTCCCTAGGTCAGACGACCGCTTCACTATTCCTAGAAGAATCAATGCTTTGTTTGACACATGCACTTGTTCAGAAATAATTTCTGATCAACATGATCCTAACCAAGAGACTTCAACTATGTAGGAATGTACCAGATATAGAATGATTTACTATTTGTTATTATTATCTGCTAATGAAAACGCGACTGCTAATGCCTACTGATACACCCCCGTGAACAAAATTGGTACCTCTTGTAGCAGGCTTGAATGCAAAGGCAATCAACTAATATTTAACAATAATATAATTCCATTGTATATATATAATATGCATAAATGTTACAAACTTACAGTAGAACAGAGCCAACAAGAATATGTAAAAAGAGCCAACAAGAATATGTAAAGAATTTCAAAAAGGAGATGGTTTCACGGTACTACAGAAACAAAGTGACATCCTTAATCTGTTATTCTGGTTAGCGTGTGTTTATGTTATTGCTGTTGTTGATGTTGCTGTTGTTGTAAACATACTAATTTATAATATGGTCCATTCTTGTTTTCGATTAGAGAAGAATGATTCCCTTGCTCAATAATTTTTCCGTCTTGCAAAACCGAGATCTCATCTGCATTCTTGATGGTAGACAACCTATGTGCCACCATCACTGAAGTTCGATTCTTCATAAGTCTATCAAGAGCTTGTTGAACTATACATTCAGACTCAACATCAAGTGCACTGGTGGCTTCATCAAGTAACAAAATTGCTGGGTTCTTGAGGACAGCTCTTGCAATGGCAACTCTTTGCTTCTGACCTCCGGATAGTTGTACCCCTCGCTCACCCACCTGTGTTGAGTAGCCCTCGGGCAGTCCACTGATGAAGTTGTGTGCGTTAGCAAGCTTAGCAGCCTCAATGACTTCTGACTCTGTTGCTCCATCTTTTCCGTAAAGTATGTTTTTGTAGATTGATGTAGCAAATAGTGCTGGCTCTTGTTGCACAAGACCAATATATTTCCTGAGAGATTTCAGCTTTAGTTTCTTGATATCTTTTCCTGTAGTCAATCAACATATGTTCATAAAATTAGAAAATATTAGTATATCTGTTACTACGAGGGCAATGAGCTATATAAAAAGCAAATGGAAGTTATTTATGTGCGATATTACAGAAGACTTGCCATCTATCATGACCGTCCCCGATGTCGCATCGTAGAAACGCAATATCAGCGCGAGTACAGAGCTCTTGCCAGAACCACTTGATCCTACCAGTGCCATGCTCTTGCCAGCCCTAACTTTCAAACTAAAATCCTTGAAAATCAGTACATTCGGTCTTGAAGGGTAACTGAATTTAACCCTCCTCATCTCAATAGTACCTTCCACCTTTGTTACTTCCTCTCCAATATCACCCACCACCTCTGTCTTCCTATCCAGAATATCAAAGACTGAAGCAGACATTTGGTTTCCCTTTATAAGGTCTGGAGCCATTGCTAAGGTTTCTCCCATCGCTAGCGCTGTCACGATCAATACCATGAACGATTTCATGACAGATTTAAAGCTCGAAAGCTCCTTGCCCATCAAGACAGAACCGTACCTGTGTTAACAAAATGATAAGCTGAAACTTATGAGTATTTTAGTTTCGCCACCAAAGGTTGACTAATGTAAATATAAATCTTAGGTTTGTCTATCAAGACTCGATTAGCAAACATTTTGGATACAAACTACCAGCATGTAACAGAGTAAAAAATTCATCCAAATGGAAGTGCATAGTAATTCTAAGTCTTCAACTGTAGCCCTATATTAAAAGCATAGACTAGAAAAAGCATTACCATAAGGCGAGCCCATAAGAAGAGAAGAGGAAAAATTGAGCAACACCATAAAACAAGCCAGTCATTTGACCACGACGGAAAGCACTTTTTGATGGCTGGGCGAGTTCACGAGCATACAAGTCAATGACCTTTTCTTCCGAACAAAAAGCGGCAACAGTACGTATGTTGCTTACTGCCTCACCAGCAAGCATGTTAGCTTTGAGATAGGCCTTATTCAAGTTTCCCCCATAACCTTTCATGAATAGTTTCTGTTGTTGTACAAGTTATCATAACCCATTATTCATATACTTTTATGATGCAACAAAAGTAATGTTTAAGGAACAGAAGCAAACCTCGCTGATGTGTGAAGTGACCAGTAGAGGATACAAGGCCATGACGACAAGTGTGAGCCTCCAATTAAGAATAAAAGCGATGACAAACGAGGTTACAGCAAGAGATAAATTCTGTATGAGAATAGTAGAGCGATCAACAACTATTGTTTTCAACAAAGTCGCATCAGCTTCTAGGCGCGATGACAGCATTGGGCTGTTGTTACTTGTCTCGTCAAACCATCCAATCTCATTCTTCAAAATTGCTGTAAAAAGAGGAGAACATGTTTCTAAGAATATTTAATAGGCATAGCTAATACATAAAGTATAAGTTGAAATACTCTATGTTTGGATGCGAGACTAATAGTTGTGTTGGGAATTAATGTTACCTGAGAACATTTTCTCTCTCACCCGAAGAGTAAGTCGTTCGCCCATGATACCAAAGCAGAAGTGCTCAATGGTGTGAACAATTACAGTTATGATTGCACCCCCAAGAAAGAGTAGCGAGATTTTCTTAATTTCATGTTGAGTAGTGTCCCAATCCATGTAGTACGCAACAAGAGCTTCTGTGACACCAAGAGCAAAAAGTGGCATTTGGGCACCAGCTATGATGGCACCAATTGTGCCAGCCAAACCATAAATCCAGTATGGAGCTGCCATGGCATACAATCTTCTCAGTGACACGTGCTCTAGCTGGACAGGCTCATCCCTATCAGGAACATAACGGTTCACAGATTCTTTATCTGAACGAAAGCTTGCACCAAAGCTCGTTCTTGACAGTGATAACTCTCTTGAATATTTGATGCTGGCCAAGAATAAACAGGAAAGGTGCATTACAACAGTTTCCAACAACAACAGCAAATAAAGCCTTGTGTACATATAAAGTGCAATTTGAAAAGATTTATCAAGAATGTGTTAGGATCTATAGATTGATGGAAATATGAGACCTGAGATCTAACTAGAAATCTGCTTAGTCCAAACAATCACAACCATCTAATTGATCACCACCATTATATGAAAAAAGATGATAAAATACTAGCTGAAGGGACGAGAATACGCATCCACCAAATAAGTAGTATATTACTGCGGATAAGTAAGGTACCTGAGTGGTCTACCCATGCTCGAGTCTTGCGAGGGGTGTCGCTGCAAATTAGCTGAATCTTGGAACTGAACAAGGGATGAATAGACGCTGTTAGGCTTTGACATCAGCCCCTCATGGCTCCCAGTCTCCACAATCCTTCCCTGCTGAACAACAGCAATCATGTCTGCATTCCTTATGGTGGAAAGTCGGTGAGCAACCACCACTGTGGTCCGCCCCACCATCACACGATCAAGAGCTTCTTGCACACTTTTCTCAGACTCTGCATCAAGGGCACTTGTTGCTTCATCAAGGAGGAGGATTGAGGGGTTTTTGAGTATCGCTCGAGATATGGCGATCCTTTGCTTCTGTCCACCTGATAACTGTATCCCTCTCTCTCCCACCTGATGTAAACAAAGATACACAAATTCCTTAACAAATCAACATTTAGGAGGAAAAGTAATTATTGCAGTATATCTCACAATTGTAAAATCAATTGTTACCTGTGTCTCGTATCTATCTGGAAGGTTGTTGATGAATGAAATTGCTTCAGAAAGCTTTGCAGCACGGTTAACATCTTCACCTGTGGCATCATCTTTCCCATAGAGGATATTTTCGCGGATGCTTGTAGCAAATAACGCAGGTTCTTGATTAACCAACCCAATTTGTTGTCTAAGCCATTTGAGATCAAGCTCCCTAATTTCATACCCATCAAACAATATTTTCCCATAAAGAGGCTCGTAAAAGCGCTCGATCAATGAAATCACCGTACTCTTGCCAGACCCACTTCCTCCAACAAGAGCTATGATCTTTCCAGAAGGTATATCTAGACAAAGCTTGTCAAATATCACAACATCCGGTCGTGATGGGTAACTGAAACAAACGTCTTTGAATTCAATGTGACCATCAACTCTTTCTAGTTTCTTGCCTTTGCCCAGGATGGATTTACTAACTGTATTTCTCTCTATCATCTCAAAAATTGGGTAAGCAGCAGATGTTGCTCGGATAAAATTAGAGACATTTGGTGCTGCTTGCCCAAGTGAACTGCGAAGAGCACAAATTTATTAACTTTCGTGTTACAAATCTCATTTGGTAGACTAGATTCATCTAAAAAAAATATTTTGGAAAACCAGGGATAGGAGAAGAAACTTACAGGCCAGCAATGACAACGTTAAGCATGGTAGTAAACGAGGCCCCTCCATTTGCTATACCTTTATGAACGGTAATACTAGTGAACCATACGAGCAAAGCCCATGAACAAAAAAGCACACAATGCAGTGTTCCAAGTCCTAAACCCTTGGCTAGTCCTCCTTTTTTCCCATACTCGTAAGTTTTCAAGAGAGCATCCCTGTAGGATCTAACGGCTTTTTCTTCACCAACAAATGCTTGAACAGTCCGGACATTACCAATCACCTAAAAATAGTGATAACAAGTTAGTATAGAAATGCCCACAAATATATTCATCATCCATGTATGATGCTAGCCACGTATAAAACAATCAAAAGCACATAATTTAGAAAGACACTTAGGAAACTAACCTCTTCAGCAATTTCTCCTGCCTTTACATACGATTTCCTTACTCGTGCAATAAGACCTGTCGCAACATATGCATATACACCGCCAGCAATGGCAATCAACGGAACGATAGATAATGTCACAAGACTTATCTGCCACACTCTGGCAAAACCAATTGCAAAGCCTGCAACAAAGCGGCTTATGTAGTGCATAAAGTTTCCAACCTACAGAGATTCAAGGAAACATTAGAATTAATAGGTGATGTGTGCAAGCTGCGAACTACATTTATATGAATCAAAATGGGATAAACATAGAATCAAAATTTTAAGAACCCTGATTTTGAAATGTTAATGCCAAATTTGGCATTGCATATAGAATTCTTTTGTATCTCGGCGATTGAACTACCCAGTTCCATAGTGTGGAATTCACCATTTTTAACTGGTACAATGCCTAAAGATCTTACATAATACCCCTTGCACAGTTGCACCCAACAATCTCAAAAATAGTAATAACAGTTCAGAAATATCGTTGGGTTTCTAGGATTATTATGCAGGAAATTAAACAAAAATGTTACAAAATAGTCAAATTTTTAGGGTGGGTACACAAAGTTAATCAAAAGTCTGTACAAAATAGATTTGAAGCAAAGTTTTTCATAGTTAAAAACTGGAATTGGTTTAAGTGACACTACACAACTACTCAAGTTTAAAAACCTAAGTAAACGATGAAAGATAGTTACAAAAAATTGCAGTTAAACACCTGAAACAGCCACGGGAGACATTAGGGTTTGCTTCATATCCTTCAGAACAGTAGAAAACCAGAGTTCGTGAACTGCAGTGGGTGGGACTTGTGAGTGCCTCTGAATTTGGGTAAAGCAGGACATTTTCTATCACTCCGAAGAAATAAAAATTTGCTTTTTACCATCCAACTTTAGATGGACGGAAAAGTTAACGGATAGATGGACAAGTTGACTGTAGGGGAGGTGAGATAGGTATGGAATGGGCTCAATGGAGGTAGACAGGCATACGGACCTTGGAAGTCTTTTTGTGCTGCTTTTTTTTCCTAGCGTTTTTAGGGGCAACTCAAAAGGAATTAGGGGCCAATAATAAAACAAAATAGGGTAACCCAAACCTAAATTGAGTTCAACCCTTATCCTTTTTTCTCGTAATGGCAAAATTGCCCTTCAATAATCGGAAATTAAACATGAATTCGGTAGTTACTGTACATTTAGTTATTGTTAGCAAAATTATTTGAAGTTTTTTTCTTTTCTTAAGAACATCATCCATAATCGGTAGGTAAAATAATTTTTTATCTACCGATTCTGGTTAATGTTCATCATTTCTTAAGAACATCATCTATAATCGATAGGTAAAATAGATTTTTATCTACCGATTATAGTGGAACCAAAATTCGGAAAAGAAAAAAAAAAAAAAATAACTTCAAATAATTCTACTAACAATAACTAAATGTACACTAACTACCGAACTCATGTTTAATTTCCGATTATTGAAGGACAATTTTGCCATTACGAAAAAAAAGGATAAGGGGTGAACTCAATTTAGGTTTGGGTGACCCTATTTTGTTTTATTGTTGGCCCCTAATTCCTTTCGAGTGATCCTAAAAATGCAAGGTTTTTTTTAGTGATTTTTGAAGCGAGAGACGTAATATTAGTGCACAATAGCTTTTGCTATTTTGAGGAGAGTTTTAATGTCACCTAACAAAGACTTAGCTTGCAGAGCATGTAAAATTCCAGACAAGAAATTAGTTATTGAAACCTACATAATTAAATCTCGTTGTTTCCGATGTCACTGTAAGCCGGTGGTAATGCGAAAGGAGGAGAAAAAAACCTTGTTGTTGCCTTGGTAGAATTGTTTAGTAAAAGTTGAACTGATCTAGGGGCTAACCCTGGGGAGAATTTCACCGGCGGCCATTTTAGATGGCATATACTACTAGAGAACAAAAGGCACATAAGATTTTCGAGAAAATGTCAAATTACTGGAAATGACCCTGACATTATGCATATACCTTCTCAGAGATGGCATCTTGAACAATAATAATGTCTGTAGTGATTGCAGAGATGACTTCACCAGTTGAAGATTCAGTATCAAAAAGACTTATATCTTGATTTAGCATTGATCTCAAATATGCTAGTCTCATTTTTGATGCTTGTCGCTCTCCTGTATACATCCAACACGCCACCTCTGCAATCCCACATAAGTATAAATTAACAGTGGGTCTAAGTCCCAAGAATCACTGTTTGGAGACCCTACAAATTATACTATGAAAGTTTTTTAACTCTTGATTTAAGAATTTCGATAAGAAAATTGTTCTAAAACATGCAGGACTAGTATTTTACATTCCCATTGATTTTAATAGTCCTCATAATTAGACATTAATAATAATCCAAACGTACCTGCCCATGAAGAAAACATAATTACTATACTCAAGTAAACAAATTCCAAGGCATTCTGCAAAATTAAAGAATTACCCAAATTTAGAAACAAAAAAATAGAGAATTTCATTAATTCCAACAAATACATAAATGATAGAGAAGTTGTAAGCAATATTACCTTAGCAACTTTGTGAGAAACAGAAGCAGGGAAAAGATACGCAACACCAATGATATTAATCAAATTTCCAAAGAAAATAAAGAAAACAGGAACAGAAGCACCATGAACAATAGCACCTAAAGATCCAATCCCCATTAACACATAATCAAAAGCATCTGCAAATTCAAACAGTTTCAAGAACGACACTTTTTTTGGTTTCATCTTCCTTTTCTTTTCTTCTTTTTCATTATTCTTTTGAAACTTAGCAGGCTCTTCATCTGAGCTCATTTTCAGTGTACTACTCTGTCTGTCTAAGAGAGGGAGAGGGAGAGGAGTTTAAGAAATGAAATAAGTTGTTGATGAATAATTAGTGAGGTGGTTCATCAATATATATATATATATGGAAAGGGATAAGTGCATAATGGAGTCAGAAAAATGCATCATGTGAGATGAGAACCATTTAGAGTAGTGAGTATATAGAGTGTGAAATACATATTATGACTGTAATTAGTAAAATGGTGTCATTAATGCACATATCTATCTGCTAACCATATTGTTTGATAATTTAGTCATCATGATGATGATGCTTAATCATCAAACTTTTGTATTAATGAAAAGTTGTGATTGAGTACTGAGATGAGATTTTGATGAGAAATGAGCTGTAATGACTTTTGATTACTTAATACCGGTAGGGTGCGAATATATACTATATAGTTGATGTTCATCTTGTCCTGTAGAGTTGAGTACGTAGTATTAATGGCAGTTGTCACTATTCTTCTACTGTCTCTATGTGCCCGGCCCTCCCTCGTATATTTTACGTTATCTAAAAATGGATCGTGATCAAATCCGCTCTTGCATTGTACGCATTCATATACACCTCAAATTTGGCCAGAACAGGGTAAAAACAAGGCTATTAATTAAACACATCAATTTGTTGTTGTTACCGGTAGCCGAAAGAGACTGGAAATCAAGCTTTATGAACCCAACTCGGTCAGTACTCAGTACAGTACATTCATTGGGTAGTTAGTTACCATATCATTAAACAACAATTTTAACAGAACCAATCATTATCTTACGTTAAAGAATGTGAGAAACGGTTGGTACCATCCTCATACACTACCCAGTAACGTTAGCGATTTATGGGTACAAGTTATAACTGAGAGTTAGAGAGGAATAAATAAATACTATAGGATCATGATAAGAGAAAATGGGTGTAATATACTAGCTAATAAATGAGTAGTTAGAGAGCGGATGGGGAAAAAAAGAAGGTTGGGATGGAGAAGGGAAGGGAAGGCAGACAGTACACGAGAATAGTAGGTGTTGTGGCAAGGAAGGGCTGGGACTAAAGTGTGTGCGTTTTGAATGCTAACAGCGCCACTGGTAGGGTTCACTTCAGCCATTTAATGCAGCTTCATCTCATCCTACCCTTTTCTCCATCCAACAACATACAGTTTGTTTCTGGCCGTATTTTCTCCAAGCCCACATATCAGAAGAATCACCTTCAGCTTGGTACTTGGCACTTGGCAGACTTGAGTCATTTTTTGATGAATTTTCCTACTGACGTAGGGTACAAATAGAGAATATGTCAAGAAGATATGTTTCTACACTGAATTTAACTTTGAAAACCTAGTACCAGTGTTCAAACTGACTGACTAAATAATGAAGTTCGGGAGAGGAGATAGATCTAATTACTTAATTACCCTAGATAAGGTGCTGATCTCCCCACTTTTAAATGCTGACAGAAAATATCCGCTAGACAATTGAGACATATTTGGCGTATGCACATGCAAAAGCATAAAGTTAACTTATAAGAGCCAGTATGATATGCTTTGGCATAGCTAAAACCCTTAAATGCAGCTTAGTGATGCAGCACATCTTCTTCAGTACTTTCTCAAATTCGAGACAAATTTTTTTCAAGATGGCGGGCCTGATATAGGACATCTGTTAGATTTATGGTTTATATTTTTATTATTATTCTTTAGAGTTTAATTAATTTAGAGTGGTATTTCTTATTTTTAGAATTCCTTATTTTTAGAAGTTATTTAATTCTAGAATGTTATTTATTTTAGGAATTTCTTATTTTCCAAGTTTGAGTCGTAGAGTTATTTAAATAGGAGATAAGTCCTATGTAATACATAATTATTATCAATCAATATTGAGTTTTCTCAACTATTCTTCTATTTTACTATCAAATTCTTTATTCACGCTTCCGTTCTGCGTTACTTAGCTAAGGCTTTGAGAAAAACTCAGCCACTAGCCTTGGCTATTTCCCAAGTCCTAAAATCAGAAATACATCCCCCGTCCTAAATTAGATGTGTTTTTCCTATTTCCAATCCCTAGTTTTCCTATTTCCCTTCCTCTTAATTCCTATCCCCATTATCCTAAGTACCACCTATATAAATTTTCATATGTCCTAAAAGCACCCAAAAAAAAAACTTGGTTAAAATCACGTTTCCATCTCCATCTCTAGCCTATCACCGACTAATACCTCGTTTGTTGATTCTCGTTTGTTTTTTTGCAAGTTAGAAATTTGTTAATGTTCTATGTATATTCTTATGCTTAATCAGAAATGTGCCTTTTTCCAAATGTAACAACTGGTTAGGTTTTAAACCATGTTAATCATGATCTTAATCTTTTCTTATATCTATCAATCTTAATATATCCAAATCAATACAATAATTAAGTGGAAGGTTCTAAAAGGTCAAAACCAAGACCTCATATCAAATTAAAGTAGTTTGAATGATTATCAGGAAAAAAATAAAATAGTTTCAACATATATATTTTACTTGATATCAACGATCTGATAAGATTAATATATCAGCCTAGAAAGATCATATCAGTTATCAATTGAATGCTTTGAAAAAAATAAAATATCAGTTGAATACCTATATGAAAATGGTTAATTTTCCATAATAATGGTTTATGGATTAATCGTTGATTAATACAAACCTAGGGTTTCTCACTAGATAGTTTTTGGTTTTGTTTAATAAAAGAAAAGTAGAAAGACAACTAAAAATGGTAACAGTTATAGTCATAGTCCATTTGACTGGTACATAGAAAAAACTAGAATTAAAAAGTGAATTGATTTTAGAAATTGTGAAAGAGATGGGAATTAGGAAAAATGGGGATAGGAAATAGGGAAAACCATTAGATGAGCTAGTTGGTTTTAAATTTTGTTCCATAAATAGATGAGTTATCTCTTTAATCAAGAGGATATTTCTAAAACTAACATTTTAATTGATTATTGTTACCATAAGAAATATGTATAATTTGATAGCCATGTTTATATTTGTTACGTAGGCGTTTTAAAATGCTTTTGAACGGTATAAAGTTTACGAAAAACCGTGGTATGGTTTAAGAGATAAATCATTTCTAAGTTTTACTAGTTATTATCCATAAGGGTATAATTGTAAAAAATACTTAAACATACTCCACTCTTTGCCTTAAGAATTGTGCAAACTACAACTAGCTCATCTAATTTGGGACGGAGGGAGTATAAAAACTAATGGTGGTCGAAAGAATCGAAACTGAGTTTCCAACCTTGCCAGATATTCAATTTTTGCGATATAAGCCATGGCTTAGTTAACACGAGAAATGATTTTTTTTTTTGCTACCATAGCGGTTGCTCTTGGTTACGTTCTAGAAACATAGCTAGGGAAATAGCAGCGAAGTAATAACAGTGCTGACTGTTAACATCTATTTTAACACTTTATCTCTTTCTGTTAGAATTACCAGTTGTACCAATTGTCATTTTACATGTGTATTTTTCTTCTTTGTCTCACTTCTCAGTCACGGATTGGTCATGATGTTTCTCTCTTTTTGTGTTTTTATAAATGTAACTGAGTTTCTCTCTGGAGAGCGTAAAACAATTTTGAACAATTACAGTTTGTTTCTAGTTCTTCCTCTTTTTGTAATCTTGATTAAATGAATAACAAGATCCATATTCTATCATGGTATCACTCGTCTTAAGATCTTCTTCCGCTGTCAAAACATTCTGATATGTGATCATCTTTTATATGCAAATTTTCTTGTTTTCTTTTTAATGGCTTTCAGTACTTCACATCTTGATATCTCACGTTCCTCTTAATCAGATCTCCAAAATCATTCAATTCAAACTTGCAGAAGACAATTTTTTAGCCCGGAAAATTGTTTTTCTTCCGATATTAAAGAGGTACAACATTTATGGTCTTCTTGATGGACCTATACATTGTCCATCAAAATTTACTACTAAATGGATTGAAGGAGAACATCGAAATGTTGTTAATCTTTCAAATGTTAATGACAACACCTTAATTCTTTGGATATAATCTACAATCTCTAATTCTATCACCTCTTATGTTGTCGGTCACTCGGTGCTGAATCTGCTCAAGAACTATGGGATAACATTGATTGAAGGTTTGCAAGAAGCTCTGCATCTCATTCAATCCGACACCAAACTTCAATCTATGAAACTTGGATCTGGATCAATGTCAACTTTCTTATGAGAAATCAAGAAGATATGTGATCAACTTTCTGCATCCGGTTCACCAATTTCTGATGATGAATTTTTCGTCGCTATCTTGAATGGAATTGGTCAAGATTATCAAGCTTTCAACACTTCAATTTGAGTTCAAAATCCACCTTTTAACTTTAGAGAGCTTCATAATCTTTTTATCACTAAAGAAACCATTGTTGAAAGATAGATCTTCAGCTTTATTCTCTGAAGTTAACATTAAAGCATTTGCTGCTTATCAATCTTTTATACGTTCAACTATCTACTTATGGATTTTGAGGTCATGATATAGGTAACTTTCCTAATCACTCACATAGGAGCAATTTCCAGTGTCACGGTCATCCTAGGGCTCCTATATTACTTATATATTACTTTTGTTCCAACACCAAAATCTACTTCAGATTCATCTGAACCTATCATTTGTCAAATATGCAACAAAATTGGTCATTCAACTTTCTCTTGTTGACATAGATTGAATTTTGTCCACCAAATGTTATTACTTCTCATAATCTCAGTGTTATGCTAGCAACTGTAAACATTTTAAGAGAAAATACTTGGTATGCTGATACAGATGCTAACAATCATGTCACTATTGATGAATCTGAGATTCAAATCTCCCATCCTTGTGTTGGAAGTGAAGAGATTCAAGCTGCAAATGATGCTATAAAAATCTCATGTATTGGTTCCACTTTGAAGTATACTTCTGCTAAATTGTTCTCCTTGAACAATATACTTCATGTTCCTAAGTCTTCAGCAAATCTATTATCAGTTCATAGGTTTACTTCTGGTAACAATTACTCTATTACTTTTGATTCTGTTGGTTTTATTGCGAAGGATCTATTTTCCGGGAAGATAACTTTACAAGGCCCTCAAAGTAATTGATTGTATCCTCTACACTTTCTTAACAAGAATTCAACAACTACTTCAAAGAATCATGCCTTTTACAGTGTTTCTACTCCTTCTACTGCAACTGTATGGCATAAGAGGCTTGGACATCCCTCATTTCAAATTATGCAACATGTTTTTTAGTTTTTGCCATTGTCCAATTTAATGAAAACACCCATTTTTTGTCGTGAGTGTCAACTTGGTAGATTATGTGTTACCTTTTTCCTCTTCTGCTCATTCTAATACTAAACCTTTACAGTTACTTCATCTAGATCTTTGGGGTCCAAGTCATGTAACTTCAAACAGTGGCTTTAGGTATATTATGTAAACATTATTTATAATTACTCAAAGTATTGCTGGATTTTTCCACTTTATGATATGATTTCAAATCTGTTTACTTTTAATTTAAAGCTCAACTAGAGAATTTGTAAAATCACAATATTATTATCATCGGAAATGACGGGGGCGGTGAATTTCTGCATAACGAAATGACTTATTTGTTTTCTCTTTGTGGTGTCATTCATGAATTCTCATGTCCACATACTCCTCAGCAGAATAGAGTTGTTGAAGTAAAAGACAAGCATATTGTTGAAGTAGGAAGAACATATCTTATTCAATGTCCTTTATGATACATATTGGGTTGATGCATTTCAAAATGCTAATTACACTATCAACATGTTTCCTATAAAATGTATAAGACATAAATCTCCTTATGAAGCTCTTTTCAAGAAAGCTCCAGGCTATGATTTTCTTAGATCATTTGGTTGCTTTTGTTACCCGTGGATTAAGCCTTACACCGCCAACAAACTGGAGCCTAGGAGCTTACAATGTATATTTATAGGCTATAGCTCTCAGCACAAGGGTTACTGATGTTTTCATCTTGATATTGGTAGGGTTTACGTATCTAGAAATGTTATTTTTCATGAAGCTTCATATCCTCTCAGGCCAATATCATTATGCTCTACAGAATCTGCTTTTTAGTTCCTTGTCAGATAGTTTGCCAGATGCTACACCATCTTCTTCACCTGTTTCTCCTCCTCTAACATGCACTATGTCAGCTGCACCACTGTTATGTACTTCTGATATGTCTACTTCTATTTTTCAACCATCTACTTCTACAAAAACTACTTCTACCACGTCATCTACTTCAGCACCTACTTCTCCTACTGTACTCCCACCTGTTATGGTCATGAATGACCACAACATGGTCACCGGAGATAAAATGGGTATTGAAAAGACCAAAGTGTACTGTACTAAGTATGCTCTATCTTCTTCAATGACTTCAGCTACTCCACCATCTCTACCTACCTGCATCACTTAAGCAAAGAAATGTCCCAAATGGAGTGTTGTTATGGTCAATGAGTACAATGCTTTTCAAACTGCAGGCACTTGGTGTTTCGTTGATCCACATTCATAACATAATTCATTTGGAAGCAAAATCGTATTCAGGATTAAGTAAAATCTTGATGGCTCTGTGGAGAGGTATAAGGCAAGGCTAGATGCAAAGGGTTTCCATCAACAAGCTAGACTTGATTATGAATAAAATTTCAATAATGTAGTTGAACTAACAACTATCAGGTTGATTCTTTCTCTAGGCATCCATTTTGATTGAAAAATCACCCAATTAGATACCACCAATGTTTTTACATGGTGATTTGCATGAGGAGGTATAAGACACCCGGATTTGTAGATCCTGATCATCCTCTCAAAGTATGTAAACTTCAAAAATATCTGTATGGATTAAAACAAGCCCCCAGAGCTTGGTATGAGAAATTGATGGACGCCCTTCTCTCCTATCGCTTCAATTATTTGTTGTAGACTCCTCTTTGTTTGTTCAAAAGATTGGTTATAGAATTACAATGATTCTAGTCTATGTAGATGACATTCTCATTACAGGTAACTCTGCTTCACACTGCTCAGAATTTATCACTCTTTTGCAAACTCACTTTCCTCTCAAAGACATGGGTGATCTGCATTATTTTTTGGGTCTTGAAGTCAAGGGGAATGCCTCTAGTCTTTTCTTATCACAAACCAAGAATGCATTGGATTAATATTGAATAAATATGAAATGGTGGGTGTCAAGCCTTGCTCATCACCAGGTTGTGTGCTACATATGGTGATTTATTAGCAAATCCCAGTCCTTATAAATCTCTTGTAGGTGCATTACCGTACTTGACTTGGATCAGACCAGAAATTGGCCATGCAGTTAATCAAGTCTGTCAACTGATGCAATATCCTACTTTCACTCATCTCGTTCTAGCAAAAAAATATCCCAGATACATCAAGTCCAATTTTGACTATGGTATTCTTTTTAGCAAATGGATGTTAGAAGTACATGGATTTAGTGATGCTGATTGGGTAGGTGAACCTGATACAAGAAGAAGCACACGTGGTTATTTTTATATTATTTGGATCTAAATTTATATCATGGTCTAGTAAAAGACAAGCTAATATAGCTAGATCTAACACAGAGGTTGGATACAAGTCTCTAGCCAATTCAGTTGTTAAAATTGTATGGGTTTGTCAACTTCTCAAGGATCTACTATGTTCATGCTAATGTATCCAAATTTGCATTACGAAAACATCATCATACTCTCTTCCAATATAGTCTTTCATAGTAGAATGAAGCACTTAACTATGGATTATTCAGTCTTTCAACCTAAGGCATTGCAAGTTCATTATATCTCAATTCTTGATCAGATAGCAGATGTTTTCATAAAGGGTCTCTCCAGACCAAGATCCAGGTTTTAAAGAGACAAGTTGAAGGTTTTTCCCTCTGGGGACCTCAACTTAAGTTGGGTTGATAACAGTACTGGTTGTTAACAACTATTTTACAATATATATCTATCTGTTAGTTAACAAGATTACCAGTTGTACCAGATATCACTCTATACGTGCCTGTCTCTCCTTTGGCTCACTTCTCGGTCACAGATTGTTCATGATCTTTCTCTCTTTCTGTGTCTGTATAGACGCAACTCAACTTCTCTTTCTGAAATGATTAAGATAATTGTATGAATAAATGCAACCTGTTTCTAGTTTCATCTTTCTGTAATATTGATTAAATGAATAACAAGATCAATATTTTATCACGAAGGTCCAAAATGCTTGCCCAAACATCACACAATAACATAGAAACCTTATTATCTCTTCTTCTCCAATTTTTTTTTAAGGCAACAGAAACTGAACTGATGATTTTCATATCTAATCAAATCAAATTTCAATTCCAGTCCACTTTTGCTCATTGTAACCATTATTATCATGTTATTTATTTTTATTTTTTAAAAAGAAAAAAAATCTTACATATATGAATTGGAAAGAAACCTAAGTGTTCTGTTCTTCGATGCAATTACAATGTTGTAATTATATTACGTGGAACGCGCTATTCTTCATGAAGGTATTATAGTGATGATGAAAAGCGTGTTAATAATGTAGTCTTTTTTAACTATGCTCAATCATCCTTCCAATTCTCATTTTTAAGTTACAACGAGAAATCAACTTGGTGGAGCTAACAGGGATTAGACTGATACGGTTAGGGGTTTCAAAAAAAATAAAATCAAAGAAGACTTAGAATAAGAGAAATCTCTATGGGATATAAATCAGTGGATGATAAAATCGATTTGACATAGAAACTTACGGTTCTGCGAATCGGGCGACTGTGACTCAGTGAAAACTATTCATCTCCTCCTGTCAATCCTTGTTACTTTACCATAATTTCATGGTTTTCTGATCTGTATTTTCACTATGATTCTATTCTCATAGATTTGATTTGCTGAATCTTTAAGTTTTAATCGATCAGTAGTTTCAAAATTCCGTTTTTATATTTTGCTTTTGAGTTTGTTATCTAAATAATGAAATTATAATTAAACTTTTTTGTCCCTAATGTGTTTACAGATTGATCTCTCCCAAATGGTGTTTTCCTTATTCACAGTTGTGATTACAGTTTTTGCTCTTCTAGCTAGAATGCTTTTTGAAGCCAAAGTGATTCCATTGATTCATCTTGTGAGAGTTACCAACTCAGCCATTACCAATTCATTGACTACAATCAGAAAATTCAAAAAAGGAAAAGGTGGAAAATTAGGTCATTAAAATTTCAAAAAAGTCGTTGCAAGATTGGAAACGGTTTCCTTATATTCCTCGGTGGTATTATCTCCATTTACCTTGTTTCTGTTTTAAATTATCCTGCCATAACCACCAAATAATCTCCTACCAAAATCTTCGCATAGGAAATATTTTTTATGGAAAAGTAAACCCTAATTCTCAATTAACTTTCTCATATAATAGACAATCCCAAGATTATATAGAACCTAAATTCAGTCTTGCATCTCTAAACAATATCATGGCGGATGGAAACAATGAACAAGTCATTGACTTGGCTGAAAAATTCAAGCAAGCAACTCTTGATCTTGATGAAGATTTGGATTCAGAAGGTCAATTATCAGGGGATGAGGTCACAGAACATGGAGAGTGAGAATTCTGTCACATTGGTATGATTATCATGGAAAATGGAAAAATGGGGTTAAAAGCAGTGAAGAAGCACATCAATTTCACATGGGATTTTATCCCTGTAGATGAGGTAAAATAGGTGGAGATTGACACCAATATAATGGAGTTCAAGTTCATGAATGAAGAAGCCAAAAACAAGGTTTTTGTAACCAGACCTTGGAGTATAAATGGCAACCTAGTAATTCTGCATGACTATAACTCTAAAGTGATATATAAGGAGCTTAACTGGAGTCAACAATGTTTCTGGATCCAACTCAAAAAACTCTTACCAGAACACAGGAACCCAATATCAGTTATAAAAATAGGCAAAATCATGGGTGGTGTGATAGCAATAGACCCCAAGGATGTTATTCCAGTTGATAAAAAAAGGTGTCAAGGTTTGTGTCACAACTGATATCAATAATCCACTAAGAAGAGGTGTGTTAGCAAAAACAAATGTAGGTTACACCAGATGGATTAATTTTTTTATGAAAGGAAACCTCACAACATTTGTCCTACTTGCTATATCATTAAGCACACTTAAGTTGTTTGCTATGCAGCAGCTGATTTCCTCACAAAAGCTCATAACAAGCCATATTCCTTTGGTGCAAGTAATGTTGTTGGAAAGAAGAAGTCAGGAGAAGGAAAACAATTAGGAACTATTCCTAACCTTCAGAGGAAAAAGGAGATTAAGCATACCCTCTTTATTCCTCCTCAAGATGGCATTCTTATCACCTCTTTTCATAATCAGTCCTCCCAGGATGACAGTGAAACTATGTCTGCTAGATTGGATAAGAGACTAAGGACTAATGAGATTAATAACAATAAAGAGGAACCAGCTATCACCTATCTGCTTAAGAAAACTCTCATGGTGAAAATCAAATGGAATTAATAGCTGCAGATAGAATCACATATAAGGAGAATCAATCTGGCAACATCATTGGGGAGACTAAGGTAATCATAAAACTCTTTTCACTCAATCACTTTTTAAGGTACCACATTCACTTTGGTCATAATAGTTTTTCCCAATTTTCATTTGATTACTTTTGCATTACTAGTGAAAACTGCTTTCTAAAATGAAGATCATATCATGGAATATCTGTGGCTTTGGTAACAAGGATACAAGGAACCATCTCCATATGCTCATTAGGTCCCAAAACCCTGACATCATCTTCTTGACTGAAACCATAAACCAACAAAAAAGGATGCAGTATTACTAGCTAGATATAAATACCCAAATGTATCTTTCTTAAACCCAATTGGTTTGTCTGGTGGTCTATGTCTTATGTGGAATGACAAAATTGATCTTCAGATCATTGATAAGCACATGAATATGATTAATTGTCTTGTTAAACTGGATAGTCAAAATAGCAGCTATATGCTCACTTGTCTTTATGGTGCTCTTAATGATCAGGATAAGGATGCTCAATGGAGTCATCTTAATAATCTTAGAGTTGTGCATAATAATCCTTTGATAGTAACAGGGGACTTGAACTTTATTCTAGACAGGTTTTAAAAGGAGGGAGGTATCACTCCAATCCAAAATGACCTAGATGCAAATAAGCAGCTTCTCCAGAATAATAATCTGTTTAGTATGCCATATATAGGAAATCCCTTTACCTGGACTAATAGAAGGAATGAAACTGATCTGATTCTGGAGAGGCTAGATAGAGCTCTTACCTCTCTTGACCGGAATGATAATTATCCTAATGCTGCGCTTTATCATATGACTGTTGTTGGGAGTGATCATTGTCCCATTATGCTGCTAACTAGCAAAAAGGAGAATAATACTAAAAATCCTTTTAGAGTTAATAAGTTCTGGTTTAGAGATTCTACCTGTTTTGATCTGATAAAGTCTGAATGGAAAGTCATAAAAATGGTTTTATTGCTTATCAATTTGTTCATTGTCTCAAAAATACTAAAATTAGTCTTAGTCACTGGAACTACCATCACTTTGGTAATATCCAGACCCATATTGCTAACCTTGAATCTCAGTTATCTGCTATCACTAGCAATAGAAACTCTCATAATGATAATAGGGTGGAGGAGTTAACTCAAAAACTCAAGTACAGGTATGACAGTGAAGCTGATTTCTGGAGACAGAAAGGTAAGGATGATTCTCTTTTCATGGATGATAGAAACACAACCTACTTTCACCAAAAAGCAAACTTCAGAATGCAAAGAACCCAAATTGATTCTTTACAATCTAGCATAGGGATTTGGTTGGATGACAGGAAAGACATAGAGAATGAACTTCTGAGAAACTTTAGAAGCATGCGTAGGACTTCCAATCCTCCTAGTTCTATTAACTATCTTAGTAACATGCAGGCTAAAATTTATAATGGTGATAATAACATGTTGATTTCTATACCTAGTGCAGAAGAGGTTAAAAAGATAGTGTTTGAAATGAAACCTTGGACATCTCCTGGCCCAGATGGTTTCCCACCTGGCTTCTACCAATTAATGTGGAAGACTGTAGGAAATGATGTTGTTAAGATGGTACAAGCTTTTTTACACTCTCATCACCTCCTAAAACAGTTAAACCATAATTTCACCACTCTTATCCCCAAGAATGGTTGTCCTAAAAGTGTTGTGGATTTTAGACCTATAAGCCTTTGCAATGTATCCTACAAAATAATCTCTAAATTACTGGCATCTAGGCTCAAGTGTGTGCTTCATAAGAATATCTCTCCTGCTCAAACTGCTTTCTTGTCTGGTAGATCAATACATGATAATATCATCATTGCTCATGAGTTAATTCATTCTATGAAAAATAAAAATAAAGCTATTGATGGTTGTGCAACAATAAAATTAAATATGTCAAAAGCTTTTGATAAACCTGAGTGGTGATAGACACATTTATGTGTCTATTTTCATCTCATTTGTGTATATTGTTAGTACCCATTTTTGTACTAATTTTGGTATTTTATCCCTTTGTAGGTGTTTTTGGAGGAATAAGCTTTTGCGGCAAAACTGGCTCGAAAAGTTGCTAAAGGCTCCTGGGAGGACATTTGCTATTCGGACTCTCATTTTGGATAAGGGGTAACCCATTTCCAAGCAG